>CM074722.1:448095322-448667822 GCA_037306005.1 Rhinophrynus dorsalis | reverse complement strand
GTGGTCTCCCATACTTTAAAGACAGTCCCTAGGAGGATTATGCGAAAAATCAGGTCATCCTATTTAATATGAGCCTGATTTCAGGTCCATAAAATAGGATTTTAGTCTTATCTGTAAAATACTTTTCTCTTAGACCATACAGATTACTGGTAACTTTGGGGTAGGCACTCTGCCCCTTTAAGTAGGCAGGAACAAGTCTGAGACGTGGGTGCAGGGGTGGAGCCTACCCTCTCACCTTAGCTGCAGCTTCCGGTTTTAACTTCATTAAGTTTTGGAACCAACTACTACAAGTAGTCAGCGAGGAAACAGAAGACTCCTGTGAGCATGAACTCAAAACTGGTCCCCCACATTCTGTCACAGGAGAGCCAAGCATGGTCCCTTGACAGGGTGGGAGACCAGTAACCTGTATGAACTAAGAGAAAAGGATTTAACAGGTAAGACTAAAATCCTATTTTCTCTGTCATCCAAAACAGGTTACTGGAAACTTTGGAATGTCCAACCATTTAGTTCCCCAGGGCGGGAAGAAAGTCAAGGACCAGGCACAGGCCCCCAAAGTCACCAGAGCACCAATGAACCTAAAGGTCATAAACAGCGCAGCGCAAACAACTGAGTGTCAACGGACACTGAACAGGGGTAAAACAGACCCCAGGAACTGATACACAGTACACTGAACTAAAGCCAACTGGGCTCAAAAGTGAAAGAGTATGGAAGGAATAAACGAGATCCTAGACAGGTAAGGCTGCCTCCAGGACCTTCCTCCCAAAACGGGCATTGGCAGATGCCAGCACATCAACACGGTAGTGGTTGGAAAAGGTGTGCACAGATGACCAAGTGGCCGACTTGAACAGTTGATCAGCAGAGGCCTGATTCTCATAGGCCCAAGATACCACAAGGGAGCGAGTGAAATGAGCTGTAACCCTGAGCCTTAAGAAAAGTGGACTTAATCCAAGAAGCCATGATCACCTTAGACACAGGATTCCCTGCCCAGTGACCCTCTGGAATGATGAAAAGAGCGTCAGATTGATGCAAGACTCAGTATGGTGCACATAGAACCTGAGGCAGCGCACAACATCCAACAAGTGAAGATCCCTTTCCTTGTCAGAAGGGTCAGGGCAAAGGGAAGGAACCGCAATCTCCTGATAGATATGGAACTCCAATACAGTCTTTGGAAGAAACACTTGCGAAGTGAGAAGCATGGCTTTATCTTGTGAAACACCAAAAAAGGTGGTTTGCAAGACAAGGTATGGAGCTCCGCCACATGGTGAAGAGACACTATCGCCAGAAGAAAAGCCATTTTCCATGTCAACAGGCGCAGAGGAATAGTAGCCAAAAACTCAAAAGGAGGGCACTGAAGGATGCCAAAAACCAAGTTAAGATTCCACTGAGGAGCAGGGGACTTAAACACCAGACTGGTATGAGCAACACCCTGGAAGAACACTTTGACATCAGGAACAATGGCAAAGCACCTCTGGAAGAAAACAGACAGCAGAAGTCTGAACCTCAAGGGAGCTCAAACTGAGACCCTTATCCACACTTTCTTGAAGGAAGGAAAGGACCATAGGGAGATGAAACTCCTGAGAAAGATCCTATCAGCAAACCAAGAGAGAAATGTAGATCAGACTCTATGGTAGGGCTTGGAGGAACAGGCTTACGGGCACTAAGCATAGTAGCCGCTACACCAGATGAAAAAATGTTTCTTCCTCAAAGTTGAGGATACAACCTCCATGCCGTCAAAAACCAGACAATGAACGTCCTCTTTCCACAGCTATCCCTGTAAGAGAAGATCTTGACGAGGAGGAAGCCTGAAGGGGTCTGACACTGACAGATCCAGAAGCTCTGGGAACGAAGATTGGCAAGGCCAAAACTGAGCAATCAGAATGACTGGACAGCGCTCCACATGTAGCTTCCTCATAACCCTGTGCAGAACTGGAACAAGAAAGATGATGTTCGCCAGAGAAAAGATCCAAGGTATCAATAGAGCGTCCACAGCTAGAGCTAGTGGGTGTGCCCAGCGAGAGCAGAACACTGGAATCTTCCTATGGTGTCGTGTTGCCATCAGATCGATGCATGGGATACCCATTTTCTGAACTACCAGATTGAACACCTCTGGGTGAAGTTCCCACCCTCCGCTGGCCACTGTATGCCGACTGAGGAAGTCTGCCAAGATGTTGACGATGCCTGGAATATGAACTGCGGAGATGGAAGGGAAGTGGTCCTCTACCCAAGACAAAATAGCCTTGACCTCTAACCAAGCTGCGAGACTTCTTGTGCCGTCTTGCTTGTTAATCTATGTCACCACCGTGGAATTGTCTGACTGGACTCTGTCTGGACAGTTCTCCAACTGTAGTGTAAAATGGCACAGGGCATGAAATAACGCCCGAAGTTCCAAGACATTGATGGGAAGGAGAGATTCTTCCAGAGACCACCAGCCCTGAGCATTCAGGTGCCCCAGAACAGCCTCCCATCCGTAGTCACCATCGTCCAAGAACAGTATCAGGAAGGGCTTGCCCTTCAGGAGATTGTCCAGGTTGAGCCACCATGAAAGACTCAACTCTAGATGAAGCGGAAGAAACAGAGACTACCTCCAGATGATCTTGCATGCCAAGATCAGAAACCTCCAAGGCTTCCTGGCATGAGCCATGGCGAATGGGACTGCTTCTATTGTGGAGATGCACTTCCCCACTAAAGAGGACAATTTCTTGTCAGGAATCGGATCCAGGCTCAGAACCGTAGAGACATTCTGAGCCAGCTGATGAGCCACCTCATCTGTGAGAAAGACCATCCCTCTGAGTGTCGAAGAGAAGGCCCAGGAAATCCATCTTCTGGGAGGGAATAAGGTCCGACTTGTCCAGGTTGATGATCCACCCGTGAGAGGATAGTATCTGAATGCAGGTCTGAACCTGCTGGTGAAGGTGGTCTGGAAATGAGGCCTTCAGAAGAAGGTCGTCCATGTATGGAGTGACCCTGATGCCATCCTGATGGAGAGCACAGATGGTCAGGCCGAATGGCAGGGCAGAAAACTGAAAGTGATCCCTGTCGAAGGCGAATCGGAGACACTGTCGGCTCTCTGGATGAATGGAGATGTGCAAATACGCATCTTGAAGATCCAGAGATGCTAGGAACTCCCAAGGAGACATGGCCGCAATCACTGGTCGCAAGGACTCCTGATGATAGTGAGATATGACCACAAATTGGTTGATATCCTTCAGATTCAGAATAGGACGACAACCTCCACCTTCTTGGAGACCACAAAGAGGTTGGAATAGAACCCCAATCCTGTCTCCGGAAAAGGGACTGGCCCCAAGACCCCACTGTCCAGAAGGGCTTGGATAGAACCCTCGGACAGGCAACGCTTTCCTGCTCCCAGAGGGGAGTGAGAGGAAAGGTGCGGGGAGGAGGAAGAGAGGTAAAAGGAATCTTGTACCCTTCCGCCACCACCTGCAAAACCAACAGGCCCACCACAGATTTTTGTTTGGGTGGATGTACCCATAGAGCTAATGCTGCTTCAGAAAACTGACAAAGCTTAGCAAATTTCTTAGAGACAGATGGCTTTCTATCTGGAAACTTCCACTCGTCAGAGACCTGACGGTCAAGGGTGGGTTTAGGTGGGAAACATGTATAAGGATGCTGAGGTTCCGGAAACACATCTGAAGGGGTCTGAAGAGGTCTCCTGTACCAAGGGAATATTCAGGGTGATCAATACAGCCCTGATTAGGCCCTCAGCAGAGAGGAGAGGATCAGCTTCAAAGGGATCCCCAAGAAAAAACTGAGCGGAAGTACTGCAGAACAGTTTTCATCCTCATAATCCACCAACAGTTCCTCATCAGAGGAATCAGATAAATCAGGGACACCCGAAGGTTTAGGCAGGGAAGACTTGATGTAAGCGGTGGCTTGACATGAGTGAAAGACCCCCTGTAAGGTGGATGGAAGGAGTTGTAAGGTAGACCGGAGGTCCCTGTATTAGTCTTAAACTCTTGCATCCATACTGGCTCTAATGCATGGCTGGAGGTCCCTGCAGGAGATTCAGGGACAGCAGGACATGTTGGACAAACATAACCTGAGAATTCTCTAGGTAACCCTTCATGATATAAGGAACAATGAGCAATGGGGGACATAGACACCCCAGATTCCTTAGTCTTAGGTCTAACCCCAGTCTCTAGTGGAATAGACATTCTCACAGATATCAACTGGTCAAAAGTACACTAAATCACCCAAAAACAGTGTTTAAAAGTGATTAACTAGCACAGAAGACATTATTATAAACTTATCTGACAATGAAAGGGTTAAGGAGCTGAGGAGAGAAGGAGAGTACAGGCCCTGCATAGGATACTCATTCACAGAAAAGCACAAAATGGCTGCCGCGATGGGAGCCATTCAGAAACGAGATTGTGAAGCAAGTGCTCATGGGAATTGTAGATTTTTTTGTAAAAATATACCCCAACAGTGTCCGAAGCCACCCAGGCCCCCCAGCATGTTCATTGACTGGATGACAAAGCAAGGGCAGACAAGTAAAATTAGTCATCTCTGACCTCACTGTGATAAGCAGTTGCAGAGATATATCCCAAACTGTACAGTCCCATTGAAGTGAATGGAGCAATGGCGTCTGTGCGGTTAAAAAGCATGCCTTAAAGGCGCAGTACATAATTTCACCAAAAACTGAATGAAAATAAAATTCAAGTTAAAAACATACTAGAACATGTAGTTAAACAATATAAACACCAAACCCAGTAGGGAAAGTGTCCTCAACCCCTACAACATGCCAAACTAGCAGTGAAAAGGTTAATTTACCACAGAAACTTGCTCCAAACACCCAGATAGACATACAGATAGACCCAATGAGTGCTAGAATATGCAATAAGAACTCAGTAATAAAGACCCCTGTGCGGAGGGGTTCCATGGGACATGTGGACCTAAGCACTCAAAGGGTTGCTCACCTTTCCTGCAGATCTTCTGTCTTCAGATTACCATATTATCAAGAAGCAGCCTTGGTGGGCAACTCCTGAGGAAAGAACTTGCAGCTAAGATTTTCCCCCAGGGCTTAAGGTCCACAAATAAGCACCTGGAATACTGAGCTAGCCACATTTGGGTGATGGTAATTGTCAGTGATGGTAATCCATATCTAGCAGAAAATAATAAAAATCTAAAACTAAACAGAACTATTCTCTTGCCTTGTTGCTTGCAACAAGGAACAAAACTTACTGAAGTTAAAACAGGAAGCTGCATCTAAGGTTAGAGGGTAGGCTCCACCCCTGCACTCACTTCTCAGAACTGTTCCTGCCTACTTAAAGGGGAGGAGCGCCTACCCCAAAGTTACCAGTAACCTGTATTGGACGACAGAGAAAAAGAATTGTGTGAAACAAAGATGTCCACCACACTGGCACCCGGTCTTAAAGGGGCCACGCCAAGTTTTATAAACACAAAAAAACAGAATAATAAAGCTGGAAAATTAATAAGAATCAAGCAAAATGATACACTGAAAGAACAGAAATAAAGTGAAAAATGCTATACAACAGTGGGTGCCAGAATAACAGGGCCATAAAAGTAGGACCATGGCACTCAAGAGGTTAACTCACACAGCTTCAGAATACCATTGTTTAAAATGAAGCGCTTCAGAAAAAAAAAAAAAAAAAAAAAAAAAAAAAAAATGAGGTAGACAGGGGAAAAAAAAAGTGAACCTCCACAGGTAACGGTCCTGAACCGGGTAATACATGAACAAAGAAGGATGGGAACCCACTTGAAGGGGGATTAAAAAGCCCCAATGACTAGGAATAAAGGAAAAAAAAAAAGTCTAAGAACAGTGCCCTGAACACCCTTTCTTGAGGCAGGTCATTTTAAACTGGGAATAGGAGGCAGGGGTAAAGTGGAGGGAAGAGGAGAGTCTCTGCCTCAGAGTCCTTATTTCTTTTGAAGTGCCCTGTTCTCCGGGACTATGAAACTTTACCACATGGTTCCTATGTTCCACACTGGTCAACAGAGACATATTACACAATACTTCCCCCCTTGCAGATCAACAGTAATTCTTGTTTGTCCCCTCTAGCGAGTTGATTTGTCTCAGAACTGCTCCAGTTTTGAATTCAAAACATGTAGATTACTGCTTTATAATGAGGCAGTGTCACCTGTTATACCTATTAACTCCAGAGTACCAGGCAGCTGCTAAAGTTGTATTGACCACTACATCTACAGGGATAAGATCGGCCACTGCATTGTTGGATGCCCTCATGGTACGGAGGATTCCCTTTCCTGCCTGTAAAACAAGAAAAACAGTGGAGGAGTCCATTCATTTACAAGGGAACTTAAGCCTAGTAATAAATCACTTAAGTTAACACAATGACTTACCTAGGAAGGTTTTCCTCATACAGGGTGTGTGCACGAGTGAGTGTGGAGTCTTTACATGTATGCGTGTAAGCACATATGTGCATGTGTTGGGAATGTGCACACGGGGCATGTGTAGACCGTGAGTGTGGTATGTGCCTTATATTTTGCATTATGTCCTCAAAGCAACCAGCTCCAATACACCTGAATGACTCATAAGGGATCATAGCGGATGTCAAGCTGAAACTAGCACAAAGCTAAAACAAAGATCAAATGCAAACGAAACGGTGACTAAATTTACTTAGCGTTTTTCTCCCACATGGGAATAAACACACTTTAGATTAAGGTTAGGAGCAAAGAAAATAAAGGCTAGAAGAGCTCAAGAAGTTATGGTGTGTTAAATGCCTGGATACACAGAAATGTATTTACTTCCTTTTTGAAAATGTGTAAGATGGGCAAGTCTCTAACTGTGCATGGCAAAGAGCTCCAGAATACTGGTGCTTCAATACTTGAAAGTCAGGGCCCCAAATATAGGATTTTAGTGAACTTACTGTTAAATTCTTTTCCCTTTAGCCTACATGGAACACAGGAACCGTGGCACAGCACTCAATGCCTTTATCATGTTGAATAAGTAAGCATTATTGAAGAAAATCAACTTTTTCTGCAGGCATCTAGGGCACAGAGTTTACAAGAGAAGCTCTGTGCATCTTCAACAACTTCCATTACCTTAAGGTAACTAACGAACATTACCACCAATCCGGGCTGTGCACGGGACAGGCAGCGCAGACTCAGAGATAACTTTCCTCTAAGATGTCTGCGCTGTTGTCTGCCTGTGGCTGCAAAAGAAGCTGGTTTACTTCAATAACGCTGTCTTATGCAGCATAATAGAAGTATGCCTTTGCCTATCGCTATATTAGTAATGGGTTGTGGGGCAATATTATGATGGTGATAGTTCCGCTTTAGTCTTGGTGACATACCAAAGCATGCTAAAGATTCTGGAGAGGCAAAGAAGAAACTCACTCTCCCCATAGGATACCAGTATTCCACAGGACTAAAAACTGGATCTATGTAACCTCAAACCAAACAAGGTGGCTCAAACTACTGAACAAAAAACATGGCAGTAGATGAAGAAAGAAAGGGGGAGGGGGGAGGCCTTAGACAGACAACACTACCTGAAGGACTTTCCAGCCTCAAAGGCAAAACATTGTTATGGTAGTGTTTGGTAAGCGTAGGCAAGCAGGACAGTGTAGCAGCCTTGTACACTTGTTCAGCAGAGGCCTGGTTTCTGTAGGCCCAGGAAGCAGCCACAGAGCGGGTGGCGTGCACAGCGACGTGCATTTGGCGAATAGTAGCTTTGATGCAAGAAACTCTGGATGCTGCCTGACCCATCCTAGATCCCTCAGGAATGACAGAGAGAATCAGTCTTGCAGATAGGCAGAATATGATGTACATAGTAATTAAGAAATCTCACCAAATCCAAATATTTAAGCTCCTTCTCCTGTTTGTATTAGTCAGGACAAAAGGAAGGTAAAATTATCTCCTGACTGATTTGGAAATCTGAGACAACCTCGGGTAAAAACTGCAAGCAACTCAGCAACCCTCAGCACAGAGACGATGGCTAAAAATAAAGCCATTTTGAGAATCTTAAAAAGCAGTGAGACAGAAGAAAGAGGTTCAAAGGAAGATCTCTGAAGCACGCTTAAGAGGTCCAATTGGGGCATGATGAAGCCACTAATGTAGGTCCTCCCTTACCCGAGGGGAGTGGTTCATGGAGTGAGAGATAAGCACACTGTTGAGACTATATCCTGAGTATGTCCAGTTAAAGTCCCCTCATCTGAAACAGAGCATAACAGACTGCTGCCAGGGCTGTCACCAGTCACCCAAGGATTCACATGTAGTACAGTATCATCAGGGCTCAAAATTTCCACTAGCCACTAGCCAATGGCGAGTGAGTAGAAATTCAGCCCTGGTGAGTAGAAATTCAGCCCTGGTGGGTATGTTATGGCTTGCAGTGGCGAGTAACTTTTCAGGTCTGGCTAGTAGCAAAGGACTTCACATTTTAAGCCTTGGTATCATTGCTAATGGCTAGTCCAATGCCTGCGACACATTTTGGAACAGGAGTGAGTTGAATCTTGTTCTCCATTAAACACACCAGACATTGCAAGGTGTCAAATGTCATTCCCAGAAAGGCCAGGACCTGGGGAGGAATTGGAAAGGATTTATCTAGGTTGAGAATGCAGGCACACTCTTGGATAGGAGTGCCAAGATGTCTTCTGAACAAGCCTTGATGGGCAGATCATCCAAATATTGAGCCAGAGAAAAGAAATGCCTTGAGAATTATTATATTATATATATGCGTGTGTGTGTGTGCTGCGTGCGTGTTATGTGCGTGCGTGTTAGTGTTGTGTGTGCGTGTTAGTGTTTGTGTGTGCGTGTTAGTGTTTGTTGTGTGTGTGTCCAGAGCTGCCATGATATTTGTGATGATTCTGGAAGCAGAGGCCAGCCTGAATGGCAGTGCAGTGAACAAAGCAAAATGTAGGAAAGGTTGGTGGTCTAGATGAATCAGAATGTGCGGGTAAGTATCCTGGAGGACCAGGGAGGCTAAGAACTCCCTAAGTCACATCACTGAGATGACAGAACACAGATATTCCATCTTGAAGTGCGCAGCAACCACATATTAGTAAAGACATTTCCGGTCCAGAATAGGCCTGCAGCAGCCGTCCTTTTTGGGAACTACAAAAAGGTTGGAACAAAAACCTGAAAAGAGCTATTGCCTGAACTGAAACTAGAACCTGCTTGTCCACCAGAGAGGAGACAGCATCTGTAAAAAAGACAAAGCTTCTATGGGTCCTGAGGAACCTTTAACAAAAAGAAGAGAATCCAACATGTACACAGTACTCTTCTGAAACCACCTGCAAAACCCACTGGTCTGTCACGGAAGATGCCTAGGCATCTCTAAAAAGGGGGAGACTACCCTCTACAGTCAACGACTGACCAGGATCTCTTGAGTTATGCTGAGGTTATCTTGTCAGACTTCTATTTCGACGTAGATTACATGTTCTGCCAAGCCTGTCTGAATGAGCATGGGTGATCTGAGGCGCCTGAACACTGCCCGGATTGGCCGAAGGATGAAATCCAAACAACTTCCTTCCTTCCCAGAAAGGACAGTTTAAAAGATCTGTGGTAAGAGGGTACTCTTTCCAGCAGTGGAATCACTAATAATCTGCTTCATGTCAGCACGAAAGGTCTAACCTCAAATGACGAGGAAACCAGTGACTTGGAATATTGATCCGCGGACCAAATCTTTAGCCACAAGGTGCAGTTGCACAGCAACGGAAAAGGCTGAGGACATTCCAGAACCTTGCTGCATCAAAAAGTGATTCAGTAATATAAGCATTAGCTTTCATAATGGTAGTTAGCATCATTAAAAGGTCCAACCTAGGAACTTCAGAGCTCAGGGCATCAGAAAGCTGTTCACCCCAAACTATGGCCCTACTGGCTGACGCAGAAACAAAGATAAGCCTCAAGGCTGCCCCTGTAGCAGCAAAGTTAGCTTTAAGAAGGGAGTTCAGGTGTTTGTCGACCTGATCCTTAAGGCCAGCAGTATCTGCCAGTGGAAGGGCTGTGGTTTTGGCCAAGAGCAAAATATGGGGTTCAACTGCCTGGGGAGAAGCCCACTACACTAGTGCTTCAGACAAGAAAGGGTATAGTTTAGAGATATCTTTCTTAAGGAAAAGTCTCTTATCTGGCATTTTACACTCTTCCAGGAGAATTTGATCAAGGGTGTTATAGGGAAAAACATGAAAATCTTTCTTGTGCCTCTGGAAGATATCTGGAGAAGCAGACCTCCCAAATCAGAGGTCTCAGAGACCTGAAGGGTCTCCAACACCACCCTCATGAGCTCCTCAACAGCAGGGACAGGGTCAGCCTCATAGGAATCCCTAAAAGGAGAAAGAAGAGTCCATATCTTCTTACTTATCAGAAGATGCCCCAATAACCTGGGTATGTCCCCTAAAAACATGACCTGCTTGATGGTGTGCATGGTGTTTTGAAGAATGGAGAACCCGTTGAAGGGATGAGGACATCAGAGTTTTAACAAAAGCTGACTCTTGGTCAGTGGTGGATGGCCCCAAGGGAGTAGTAGGAGACACAGAACAGGGACCCAGGATATTCCCTTGGAAGCACAGCAGGACATGAGGAATAGTGATTTGGGGAGTGAAGGGTTAAGAGAAACTCTTGGGTTTGGGTTTCCCCATATGCGGTTTAGGGTCAGACATGTACAGAGACACTGGATAACTAGTTAAAAGTAGACCCGGTTTAAAGCAAAGCCCTGGAGAGTACTTACCTGGTATGCAAGGGGTTGAGAGAGAGGGAGGGAGAGAGAGAGAGAGGTGAGAGAGAGAGGTGTGTGAGAGAGAGAGGTGAGAGAGAGAGAGGTCATCCTCTGCACAGTATATGCAATGACGATGTAACATGGCAGCCAGAAAGGGCATCAGAAGCAAACCTGAGAAACAGGGAATTCTGGACAATGTAGTTTTTCTCTATTACGGTTACCTAGCAACAAGTGGCTCTTCTGACACGGAGTGTTCCAGTTCTCATGGACACTCAAATCTGATCATGTCATACGGCATGTTACAGCTTCCAGAAGTCCAAATAATCCAGAGAAATAACTATAATAGTACTGCAGCAATGTAAGGGTTAAAAACAAAAAAAAACAAAAAAAAAAACAACAAAAAAAAAAAAAAAAAAAAAAAAAAAAAACTAATGCAGACATCTATACTAACAGGCATATAAGAGACAGGAATCTTGGAGGAGGGAGCTCAGCCCCCATGGTTCCTATGTTCCATACTGGATGTAAGAGAAAATAGCTTTATTTGGTGGTCCTATATATAAGCAATTGTAGTAGTCCAATCTTGAGGATACAAAGGCAAGAACCACTGTGGGGAGGGCCTTCTGGAAGTATCAGGTGCTCTATCCAGGTTATATGCCTCAGATGGAAGGAGGAGGATTTGATCACGACTGACTCCTGATGTTTGAGCGTCATGTCACAGTCTAAGACAATCCCAAGATTTCTTCAGTCATATTTTAACAAAGTGTGATGCTCTAAATTCAAGGGCCACTGTTTGATGTGAAGGAGGGCTGTTGTCATGAGATTGGGCCCCACCATTAGTACATCTGTTTTTTCTTTGTTCAATCTCAACCAGTTTGCAGTCCACTCTTGGAGCTCTTCTACGCATCCATTTAGGGCTGATTCTGTATTCCTTTAATCTGGAGCAAAAGCCTTGTAGAATTGTGCGTCACCTGCATAGCAGTGATGTTAAGGACACGTCTTCTTATGAGGTTTCCCAAAGGTAACATATACACTACTGCATTGTTGATAAAACAAGAGCTTTGTGGTTCTCCACATGACAGGGCCATGAGTTTCCAGGATTATGCACCTGAAGAAGCACTCTGAACTAAGAGAAAATATTTAAAACCAACTGATGACGCTGGCACACAGTCCACAGTATTTCTTCCGTTGCCCTATTAATATTACGTGGTCCACTGTATCAAAAGCAGCAGAGAGATCCAGGAGCCGTAATTCCCCTTTAACATGCCATTCTCTACTCTTGCTTAAAAGGTGCAAACACCTCTTGTTAAGTTTGTTTTAATCAACAAGGCCCTGCTTGAATATCGACACAAGACACTTGTAAAAGAGTATTTTAGTCTTACCTGTTAAATCTTATTTTTCTTAGTCCATATAGGTTACCGGTAACTTTGGGTAGGCGACCTGCCCTTTAAGTAGGCAGGAACAATTCTTGGAGAGAATGTTGGGTGGAGCATACCTCCTCTCCTTAGCTGCATCTAGCCACCCCTCTCCAGAAAGATTTGAGACACTAACTAGTGACTAGGTAGTAAGAAGTGAAAAGAAGACTCCTGTGAGCATGAACCCCAAAGGACTCCCACGTTCGGTCACAGGAGAGTCAAGCACGGTCCCTTGACAGGGTGGGAGACCAGTAACCTGTATGGACTAAGAGAAAAGGATTTAACAGGTAAGACTATAATCCTCTTTTCTCTGTCGTCCAATATAGGTAACTGGTAACTTTGGGATGTCTAACCATTGAGTTTCTCAGAGGTGGGAAGTAAGGTAAGGACCAGGAGCAGAGCCCCCAGTCACCAGAACCTTTATGAACCACCAGATCATAGACAGCCCAACAATAACAATGAAGTGTCAACGGACACAAAGCCGGTGCATAACCACACCAGGAACATAGCACAGAACACAACTTGAGCCAACCGGACTCAAAAGTGAAGGAACACTGAAGAGACGAAAGGAGAACCAAGACAGGCAAATCTGCCTCTTGGATCTTCCGTCACAAACTGGCATCAGCCAACGCCAGCACATCAACGCCACAACCAAGTGGCAGCCTTTCAAAAATGATCAGCTGAGGCTTGATTCTTGTAAGCGCAAGATGCCCCAATGGATCTAGTGGAATGAGCCGAAACCCTAAATGGAACAGGCTTCTTCCACAGTTCGTCAGCCTCAGGAATAGTAGGCTTAAACCATGACGCTATGGTCACCTTGGATGCAGGTCTCCCTGCCCTGGGACCCTCAGGAATGATGAACAAAGCGTCAGACAGGTGAATAGCCTCAGTGCGGTGCACAAACTGAAACATCGCACCACATCCAACAACTGAAGATCCCTTTCCTTGTCGGATGTAGGGTCAGGACAGAAAGAGGGCACCACGATTTCCTGATTAATGTGGAATTCAGACACCACCTTCGGAAGGAACTCCTGAGAAATGCAAAGAACTGCCTTGTCTTTGTGAAACACCAAATGGGAGGTTTACAAGACAGGGCATGTAAATCCGCAACGCGGCGAACAGACACAATCGACAGGAGAAAGACCATTTTCCATGTCAACATGCATAGAGGAATAGTAGCCAATGATTCAAATGGAGGGCGCTGAAGGACGCCCAAAACCAAGTGAAGATCCCAAGAGTAGGGCTCCTAAAGGCAGGATGAGTATGAGCAACACCCTGAAAGAAAACCTTGATGTCAGAAGGATAATGATATGTCTCTGAAAGAAGACAGAGTGCAGAAGTCTGAACCTTAAGGGAACTCAAACGGAGGCCCTTATCCACTCTGTCCTGCAGGAAGGAAAGGATCGTTGGAAGAACAAATTCCTGGATAAGATCGTTATCAGTGCACCAAGAGAGAAAAGTGGAACAGACTCTATGGTAGGCCTTAGAGGAGACAGGCTTGCGGGCACTAAGCATAATGGCCACCACACTTGAAGAAACACCCTTCTTCTTCAGTACTGAGGATTCAATTTCCATGCAGTCAACCCAAATGGTCCAACATCCTCCTTCTACTGGTACTCTTGTGGAAGAGGATCCGGACGGTGTGGCAGACTGAAGGGCTCCACCAGAGAGAGATCCAGGTGGTCTGGAAACCAAGCCTGAAGAGGCCAGTACTAAGCAATCAGAAGGACTGGAGAACCCTCCAGGCACAGTTTCCGCAACACCCTGTATAGCATGGGAATGGGAGGAAAGATGTATGCCAGAGGGAAGAACCATGGGATCGACATGGCATCCACTACCAGGACTAGAGGGTCCCTCCAGTGAGAACAGAACAAAGAACCTTCCGATTGTGCCTTGTTGCCATCAGATCGATGCAAGAAAGTCCCCACCTCTCAACAACCTCTTGGTTCAGTTCCCACTCACCACAGTCCACTGTGTGTTGACTCAGGAAGTCTGCCAGCACGTTGTCTATGCCGGGAATATGAACTGCGGATCTGGTCTGCCCAGCTTTGACCTGCAACCAGGCAGCAAAACTTCTTGTACCTCCTTGCTTGTTGACGCAAGCCACGGCTGTGGCGTTGTCGGATTGGACTCTGACTGGGCTTCCCCTCAGATGATGTGTCCAGTGGCGAAGAGCATGAAAGATTGCCCGAAGCTCCAACAAACTGATGGAGAGGAGAGATTCCTCCAGAGACCACCGACCCTGGGTATTGCTGTGACCCAGGATCGCTCCCCAGCCGGAGAGGCTGGTATCCGTCTTCACAGTAGTCCAGAAGGTTATCATGAAGGAACAGCCCTTCAGCAGATTGGAGAGGTTGAGCCACCACGACAGGCTCAGCTCCACATGAAGAGGAAGAGACACCGACATCTTCAACAGATCCTGCTGACCCCTGCACACATGGATCACAAACCTCTGGAGTTCCCTGGTGTGAGCCATGGCAAACGGAACTACTTCTATGGTGGAAATGAACTTCCCCCACTAGTGAGGTCAGCTTCTTGGCTGGTACTGGATCATGAACCAGAACAGCAGATACTTTGTGGACGATCTGGTGAGCTACCTCGTCCGTGAGAAACACCATACCCTGTGTCGATGAGGAGACCTAAGAAGACTAGTCTCTGAGATGGTACAAGGTCCGACTTGTCCATGTTCAGGATCCATCCGTGATGGGTCAGTGTATGAATGCAGTCCTTGACCTGCTGATGAAGGCGCTCCAGAAAGGGGGCCTTCAGAAGCAAATCGTCCATGTAAGGAGTGACTCTGATGCCGTCCCAGTGGAGGACAGCCACTAATGCACCCAGGATGCGATTGAAGTCCTGGGGAGATGTAGTCACACCAAATGGAAGAGCAGAAAACTGAAAATGCCCTTGATTGCAAGCAAACCGGAGGTACTGCCGGCTCTCTGGATGGATGGCAATATGCAGGGATTTTGAAGGTCTAGAGAAGCAAGGAATTCTCCAGGAGAAATGGCTGTGATCACAGTCTGCAGGGACTCCTGGTGGTAATGAGTTATGACCACAAAGGAACGGAGGTCCTTGAGGTCCAAAATTAGACGACAGCCGCCGTCTTTCTTGGAAACCACAAACAGGTTGGAGTAAAAACCCAAACCCATTTCCGGCACTGGGACTGGTTCCAGAACTTCCTTTTCCAAAAGGGTCTACATAGCACTGTGGAACAGACGGCACTTCTCCACTCCCTGAGGAGTGTGAGATGGAAAAAACCTGAACGGGGGAAGAGTAACAAAAGGGATCCTGTACCCTTCTGACACAACCTGCATAACCCACGGGATCTGTCCAGACACTGAGGAAGTGGCGCAAACGACCACCCACTGGAGTGTGGGGACCGGGGTTCGGAGAGTCATGCCGAAGCAGGTTCGGAAGTCTTGGGCTTTGTGGAGGACTGCTTGGCTTGGCCCATTGCTATTTGCGCTTGGAGGAGGAGAGTGAAACCTGGGGAACCGCCTGGGTCGCAGAGCGCAACTCACCTTGAAAGGGACGAAAAAGCCAATTCAGCTTCACTGGAGGCTTCTTCCTATGAACTAAAGGCAGCAAGGTACTCTTACCTCCTGTGGCAGCACTGATTAGGTCCTTAAAGCTCTGGCCCAAACAGAGAGGTACCCTGAAAAGGAAATGAAAGCAAACTTTCTTAGAGGTAGTATCTGCAGACCAGATCTTGATCCAAAGAGCCCATTTGGCTACCACAGACATGGCAGAAAGCCTAGCCACCAAGCAGATGGCATCAAAAATAGCAGCAGAAACATAATGCTGAGCCTCAAATGTCGGCAAGAAGTTGCTGTTCAGTCCAAACTGCAATGGCCCTGTTCACCCAAGCAGCAGCGAATGTCGGTGGCAACAAAATACCAGTCATAGCAAAGATTGTCTTTAGGGATGTCTCAAGCTTTCTGTCAGTCCAATCTTTGAGGACAGAAGCGTTTGCCACAGGCAAAGCAGTGGACTTAGAAAGTCTAGAGACTGACGTGTCCACCTTGGGTGGATGAGCCCAGTGAACCAACGCCACTTCAGAAACAGGGTACAACTTAGCAAACTTCTTGGAAACAGAAAGTTTCTTGTCAGGAGCTTTCCACTCATCAGACACCAAATGCCGGGTTAGGAGGGAAAATGGCAGACTGTTTCTTGGGCTCCTGGAACACATAAGAGGAGTCAACAGGAGCCTCTGGAACCAAAAGAATGTACAGGGTGTATAACACTGCCCTGATCAGGCCCTCAGCAGAGGGTCAGCCTCAAAGGGATCCCCAAAGAACTGGAAAGAGACCACCGCAGAACATTCCCCCTCGTCAGATTCTACCAACAGTTCCTCCTCAGAGGAATCGGATACATCAGGTACTCCTGGCGGTTTTGGCAGGGAAGACCTGATAGGAGTAAGGGGCTGCCAAGACTGGAAGACCACCTGCAATTGGGATGGAGTAGTTGTAATGTAGACCTCAGGTCTCTAGTAGTGGCCTTAAACTCTTGAACCCAAACTGGGTCTTGTGCATGGCTGGAGGTCTCTGGGGGAGACGCAGGGACAGCAGCGCATGCTGGGCACAAATTACCTGAGTATTCTCTAGGTAACCCTGACTGACATGAGAAGCAGTGTGTAATGGGACCCCCCCCCCATGTACCCTTAGTCTTAGGTCTAGCCCCAAGCTCCAACAGATTTGACATTCTCACAGTGTCAAAACGTCCCAAGTATAAGGAACAACCCAACACAGTGTATATGATTAAAATTTCAACCCAGAAATTGCTAATTTGCACTTAACTGGCAGACAAAGGGTTAATCAGTGCCCAAAGCCTCCTGAGCCCCCAAAGTACACAGAACATTAACCGGATCATAGAGCAAGGGCAGTCAAACAAAATGAGCCATCTCTGAAGTCACTACGTTGAGCGTTTGCAGAGATATGTCCCAAACTGTAAAGTCCCATAGAGGTGAATGGAGCATCTCGTATATGCGGTAAAGCGGAACTCAAATTTTCAATATTTTACAGTGAGGTAAAGAAAAAAAAAAAAGTTATAAACACCAGAAAACATGTTGAGAGAATTAAACACTGTACCCTGAAGGGAAAAGTACTAAAACCGCCCCCCAAAAAAGATGGCAGACAAAGGGTTAAATTTACCAGAGAAACTCTGCTCCAAACCCCCAACAGACATACAGACAAACCCAACGAGTGCAGGAGTATGTTGTAGGAACTCCAAGGGAGACCTCTGTGCGGAGAGGAAACCTGGGACAAGTGGACCTCAGCAATCAAAGGGTTGCTCACCTTTTCAGCAGGTCTTATCTTCCAATTACAATGTATAAAGAAGAAGCCTCAGTGGGCAACTCCTAGGGAAAGAACTTGCCAAACAAGATTTTGCCCCCAGGGCTAAGAGGTCCACCATAGCGTCTGGAAACTGAGCTAGCAAGTAGGAAATGTCAGTAATGGTAATCCGCCTAATGGTGGTATTCCATATCTAATAGAAAACAAAAAAGAAGCTAAAACTATAGCCAAACTCTTCTCTAGCCTGTATCTTCATCAAGGAACAAATCTTTCTGGAAAGGGGTGACTAGATGCAGCTAAGGAGAGGAGGTAGGCTCCACCCAGCATTCTCTTCAAGAATTGTTTCTGCCTACTTAAAGAGGCGGATCACCTAACCAAAGTTACAAGTAACCTGTATTGGACGTCAGAGAAATTAATATATGCTTCCACACTACATGCGCTCACCATACAGAAATAAAAGTAAGAATCTCTAGAGGTTAAATGAATATTAAAACCTAAAAATGATCTGGGATTATGCACACTTAAAGGGGAACTACCACCCCGCACTTCATTTCAGGTTAAGTTATTGCGGGGTGGTAGTTCCCCTTTAAATACACTGCACTTCTTGCTACCCTTGTTAAAAATTATCTTGTTTGTTTTTGGAGGTCTCCAGAGATTCTCAGCCTCTGTCCTCGAGCAACTCTTGGCATGTTCTGTGGATCTCCCTACCCGAGTACATTAGTGTAATCAGTGGATCTTTCAGTCGGATTATCTCACCTGAGCTCAGGCAGGAAAAGCCAGAAAAACTGCACAGCTGGGGAAATTGAGGACCACATAGATACACTGACTTACGCAATACAATTTTGAATACCGCAATATAAATTAACAAAAAGTACATAAGACAGTATTATAAACTATTTTAAGTTCAACTTATTTTTGATTACAAGTTCCCTTTAAATTTGGCCTGTAAAGAGGCCACCTGACCTGGATATGAGTACCCCCCCCCATAATGTGAAAATGACTACTTACTGCAATGAAGAGACCACTGGGACCATTGAAATTATCAATCCAGCCCTGTGTATGCAAATAAACACTCAAGTCAGATAAAATCCACCATTATCTTATCTACATGTTACAGGGTGGACGGCAAAATAGTAAAACTTTATACAAAAGCACAAAATCATGTAAGGCAGTATTCGTGAAGCAAAAAAGAGAGGAGCAAAACATTTGGGACAAGCCAACTGCATCTCATGAAGTCAAATGTAAATTCCCACAATTCCCTGCTGATTTAAATAGGGTTTTAACCCTCTTGAATGCTAACGGTCTCCAACATTGCTTTACGATTCGAAGACCTAATATTCATGGTGTTAAAAGTTCAATTTAACCCTTTGAGTGCCGGAGGGGTAAGCCTCAATGAGAGATGTGAGAATTTTTATTTTCTCAGAATTGTTCCTCTATCTTCCTGAATATGGCCCCTCGAATACTTTAACTCTTTCAGTGCCAGAGTGCTACACAATGCATTGAGTACCCCTCTGACACTGAAATGTTTATATACAGTAGTAAAGGAAAATAAGCTGCTACCAACTAAGGTCTACAGTGATATATAAAGGTATAGTTATACTTCGTTTTATCTTTATTTTATTTTGTAGGCATTAAAAAAACATGAAGAACGATATAAGTCTTATCTCTCAAACCTTTATGGTTTGGGAGATATTCACAAGCAAAGATTCCCCTCCCGCCCCTTTTACCTAGTGTAAGCCATCTCTTCTCAGATGTGGAATCCAGTCCATAGACCAGACAGATAACAGAAGGGGACAATCTTCCTATGGAAACAACGAAAGCCCTGTCCCCTTGACATGTTTTTCAGGTTTTTCCCATATCTGAATTAAAGATTGTCCCTCTCTGCTATCTACCTGGGCACCTCCCTTCTGCTCTGGCTGAACAGTATTACATCAGTAAAAGGGGCAGGACGGGGACACTTTGTCATTGAATTACTCGAACTAAAACTCTGACAGAATTGAAATAACACTCTCCAAAGTCCAAATACTATGATGATTAATTAGAGCTGCTTTTATTATGAAACATTACTATCCCTTTAAAATGAATGATCAGGACTATTACAGTAGCCTGCTACACAGTCAGCACTTTCTATATGATTAGAATATAAATGGTACAAATGCACACTAAAACAAATAACACTTAAAAAGTAATTACATTTTACTAAGTCTGTTCCAATGGTGTTTTATAGTCTGTTTATGGGCTGTGATAAGATAAGAGGATTTTAGTCTTACCTGTTAAATCCTTTTCTCTTAGTCCAAACAGGTTACTGGTAACTCTGGGAGGCGATTTGTCCCTTAGTAGGCAGAAACAATTCTCAAAGTGTATGCAGGGGGTGGAACCTCCCTTCTCTCCTTGGCTGCAGCTAGCCAATCAGTTCCAGAAAGATTTGAGACACTAACTATGACTAGACAGTAGAAGGGAAGAAGACTCCTGTGAGCATGACCCCGAAGGTCTCTTGACAGGGTGGGAGAAAAGGATTTAACAGGTAAGACTAAAATCCTCTTCTCTGTCGTCCAATACAGGTTACTGGTAACACTGGGATGTCCAACCATTAAAGGGATAGTAATACTTCGTTTTAACTTGATTTTATTTTGTAGGCATTAAAAAAACATGAAGAATGATATAAGTCTTATCTCTGAAACCTTTATGGTTTAAGAGATATTCACAAACAAAGTATCCCCCCCGTTCAACCAGATCAGAAGGGAGGTGCCCAGGTAGACTGCAGAGAGGGACAATCTTCAATTAAGATAAGGGAATAAGCTGAAAAACTTGTCAAGGGGGGAAGGGCTTTCATTGTTTTCATACAAAGAAAATTGTCCCCTTCTGTTATCTGTCTGGTCATACAACCAGATTCACATCTGAGAAGAGATGGCTTACACTAGGTAAAAGGGGCGGGGAGGGGAAACTTTGCTTGTGAATATCTCATAAACCATAAAGGTTTGAGAGATAAGACTTACATCATTCTTCATGTTTTTTTAATGCCTACAAAATAAAATAAAGTTAAAACGAAGTATTACTATCCCTTTAAGTTTCCCAGAGGTGGGAAGAAGGCAAGGACCAGGTGCAAGGCTCCCAAAGTCACCAGAACATATATGAACCATCAGATCAGAGATAGCCCAACAACAACTGAAGTGTCAACTGACACAAAACAGGGGTAACGGCACCCCAGGAACGTTATACAGCACACTGAACTAGAACCAACAGGGTTCAACAAAGAAGGAAGAACTAATAATCAAGGAAAATCCTAGACAGGCAATACTGCCACCAGGATCTTCCTCCCAAAGCTGGCATCAGCCGATGCCAAAACATCCACACGGTAGTGCTTCGAAAAACTGTGCACAGATGGCCAAGTGGCAGCCTTGCATAACTGATCAGCAAAGGCCTGATCCTTGTAAGCCCAAGAGGCCCCAATAGAATAAGTAGAATGAGCCGTGACCCTGAAAGGGACAGACTTCTTCCTCAACTCATAAGCCTAGCGAATAGTGGACTTGATCCAAGAAGCAATAGTCACCTTGGATGCAGGTCTTCCTGCCCTGGGACCCTCAGGAATGACGAACAGCACGTCAGAATGCCTGATAGACTCAGTGCGATGCACATAAAGCTTGAGACAATGCACCATGTCTAACAAGTGGAGATCCCTCTCTTTGTCAGAGGTGGGGTCATGGCAGAAAGAGGGCACCACAATCTCCTGATTGATGTGGAACTCAGAGACAACCTTCGGTAGAAACTCCTTAGAAGTTTGAAGCACCGCCTTGTCCTTGTGAAACACCAAATAGGGTGGTTTACAGGAAAGAGCATGTAACTCCACGACACTGCGAACTGACAATTGCCAGGAGAAAGACCATTTTCCACGTCAACAGACGTAGAGGGACTCAAAAGGGAGGGCGCTGAAGGAAGCCCAAAACCAAGTTAAGTTCCCACTGAGGAATGGGAAACTTGAAATCAGGATGAGTATGAGCAACGCCCTGGAAGAAAAGCTTGACATCAGGAAAGATGGCAATGCGCCTCTGAAAGAAAACAGAGAGAGTAGAAGTCTGAACCTTAAGGGAACTCAAACTGATGCCCTTATCCACACCGTCCTGCAAAAAGGCCAGGACCGTAGGTAGATCGAATTCCTGAGACAGGTCCCTTTTAGCACACCAGGACAGAAAAGTCGACCAGACACAATGGTAGATCTTGGAAGAAACAGGCTTGCGGGAACTGAGCATAGTAGCCACCAGACCAGAAGAGAAGCCATTCTTCTTCAAAATAGAGGATTCAATTTGCAAGTCGTCAAATCTAGCCGATGAACATCCTCCTTCCACAGGTAACCCTGTAGAAGAAGGTCTGGACGGTCAGGGAGCCGAAAGGGCTCAGCCACTGACAGATCCAAGAGCTCCAGAAACCAAGACTGGCGAGGCTAGTATGGGGCAATCAGAATGACTGGGCAACACTCCAGTTGTAATTTCCGTAACACCCTGTGTAACATGGGAAGGGGAGGAAAGATGTAAGCCAGAGTAAAGGTCCAAGGAACGAACATTGCGTCCACCGCTAAAGCCAAAGGGTCTCGCCACCAAGAGCAGAACATTGGAACCCTCCTGATGTGTCTTGTAGCCATTAGGTCGATGTAAGGGGGACCCCATCGCTGAACAATGAGTTGAAACACTTGTGGATGCAATTCCCACTCTCCACTGTCCACTGTGTGTCAGCTGAGGAAGTCCGCCATGACGTTGTCTATGCCTGGAATGTGTACTGCGGATTTAGCTGGCACGTGATCTTCTACCCAGGACAAAATAGCCTTGACCTCTAACCAAGCAGTAAGATTTCTTGTTCCGTCTTGCTTGTTGATGTAAGCCACGGCCGTGGAGTTGTCGGACTCCACTCGGACTGGACAGTCTTCTAGCTGACATGTCCAATGTCTCAGGGAGTGAAATATCGCCCGAAGCTCCAGAATGCTGATCGGAAGAAGAGGCTCCTCCGGAGACCATCGACCCTGAGCGCTCAAGCGACCCAGGACTGCACCCCAGCCGGAGAGGCTGGCGTCCATCGTCACCTTGGTCCAAAAGGTCACCAGAAAGGACTTGGCCTTCAGCTGGTTGGAAAGGTTGAGCCACCATGACAAGCTCCGTTCCACATGAAGAGGAAGAGAAACAAATGACTTCCAAAGATCCTGTTGACCCTTGCACAACTGGATCACGAACCTCTGGATCTCCTTGGTGTGCGCCATGGCAAACAGAACCGCTTCTATGGTGGAAACAAATCTTCCCACTAGAGATGACAGCTTCTGGAGTGGAAGAGAATCCTGGGATAGAATCACCGAAACCCTGTGAGTGATCTGGTGAGCGACCTCGTCCGTGAGGAACACCATGTTCTTCTGAGTGTTGAAGAGAACACCCAGGAAGACCAGACGTTGGGATGGTACAAGATCTGACTTTTAAAAGTTGATGATCCACCTGTGACAGGTGAGAGCCTGAATGCAGTCCTGAACCTGCTGAAGAACAAGACCCGCAGAGGCGGCCTTCAGAAGCAAGTCATCCATGTATGGAGTTACCATGATGCCATTCCAGTGGAAGACAGATATCAAGGCGCCCAGGACACGGTTGAAAACTTGAGGAGCTATCGTCAGCCCAAATGGAAGGGATGAGAACCCTAAATGTCCCCTGTCGCAGGCAAACTGGAGGTACTGTCTGATCTCTGGATGAATGGCAATGTGTAAATCCTGCAGATCCAGAGAAGCGAGGAATTCTCCCGGGGACATGGCAGTAATCACTGTGCGCAAAGACTCCTGGCAATAATGAGTCCAGGTCAAAAAAGGAATTGAGGTCCTTCAAGTCCAAAATAGGGCGACAACCGCCCTCCTTTTTGGTGACCGCAAAGAGGTTTGAGTAGAAACCCGAACCCCTGTCCTGGAAAGGCAGTGGCTCTAGAACATCCTTGTCCAGAAGAGCCTGAACAGTGCTGTCGAACTGACAGCGTTTCTCTGTATCTTGAGGAGTATGAGAAGGATGAAAGCGAAAGGGAGGAAAATAAATGAAAGGGATCTTGTATCCTTCCGTCACTACCTGTAAAACCCATTGGTCCACCACAGAGTCCTCCCAAACGTTGTGATAGTGTCGCAGATGACCACCCACAGTGGAGTGCGGACCCAGGTTCGGCGAGTTATGCAGAAGTAGTCTTGGAAGCCTTGAGCTTGGAGGAGACCTTGGGCTTCCATTGTTTGGGCTTGGAAGAGGTACGCGGAGCTGAGGGAACAGTCTGGTGTGCTGGACGAGTCTCATTCTGAAAGGAACGACAAAACCGGTTACACTTAAGGGGCAACTTCTTCCTAGGAACCAAGGGTAGAAGAGTACACTTACCCCCTGTGGCCTCACTGATCAGATCCTTAAGATCTGGCCCAAACAAAGAGGTACCCTGAAAAGGCAGGGAAAATAAGAATTTCTTAGAAGTCCGAGCTCATCTGGCCACCACAGACATGGTGGAAACCCTAGCCATCATACGGATGGCATCAAATAAGGCAGCAGAAACATAGTGTTGTGCCTCAGATATGTTGGCAAGGAGGCGCAACTTATCCGAAGTAGAGGCATCCTGACGGACAGCCTTGGAGAGCCGCTCAGTCCAGACCGCAATGGCCCGGTTCACCCACTCAGCGGCAAATGCTGGACGCATACCAGAACCAGCAGTGGCAAAAATGGACTCGAGGGAAACCTCAAGTTTCTTGTCAGTCCAGTCCTTCAGAGCAGAGGCATCAGAGACTGGCAATGCATCAGATTTAGACAGCCTGGAAATAGGGGCATTCACTTTGGGGGGAATGAACCCACTGAGCAAGCGCAGCCTCAGAAAAGGGATAAGGCTTAGCAAATTTTCGGGACACAGAAGCTTTCTTGTCTGGGGATTTCCACTCTACAGACACAAGGCGGTCAAGAGTGGGGTTAGGTGGAAAGTATGTAAGGGGCTTAGCAGGCTCCTGGAATACATCAGAGGGATCAGAAGGAACCTCCTGTACTAGGGGAATGGTAAGAGTAGTTAATACAGCCCTGATTAGGCCCTCTGCGGAAGGTTCAGGATCAGCCTCAAAAGGGTCCCCAAGAAACTGAGGACTCCAACACAGAACATTCCTCATCATCTGAGTCCACCAGCAGTTCCTCCTCAGAGGAATCTGACACATCAGGTACTCCCTAAGGTTCAGGCAGGGAAGACCTGACTGAGGAGGAGGAGGCCTGCCAAGACTGAAAGGCCTCCTATAACTGGGAAGGAAAGAGTTACAATGTCAACCTAAGGTCCTAGTCCCAGCCTTGAACTCTTGCACCCAAGCTGGCTCTATGGCATGGCTGGAGGTCCCTGGAATGGTGTCAGGGACATCAGAACATGCTGGGCATAAATTACCTGAGAAGTCTGTAGGTAGCCCTGAGTGACAGGAAGAGCAAAGCGCAATGGGGGATACAGACACTCCAGCCTCCTTAGTCTTAGGTCTAGCCCCAAGCTCCAGCGGTATAGACATTCTCCCAGTGTCAAAATAACCAACTGTACAATAAATTACCCAATTATAGTGTGTAGGATTAAAGTTTCTCCCCAGAAATCACTAAAATAAACTTATCTGGCAGGCGAAAGGTTAATCTGCAGAGGAGAGAAGGAGTCTCCAAGCCCGGCGTAGGATACTCGCCCAGAAACGCTCACAAAATGGCTGCTGCGGCAGGAGCCAATCAGAAACAAGGGCGCGAAGCAAGTGCTCATGGGAAATGTAGTTTTTCCCAAAAAGCACCCTAAACAGTGCCCGAAGCCCCCTGAGCTCCCAACACACTAGAAACATGAACTGGATGATACAGCAAGGGTAGCCAAGTAAAATGAGCAGCCTCTGAAGTCGCTAGGTTAAACGGCTGCAGAGATACGTCCCAAACAGTACAGTCCCATAGGAGTGAATGGAGCAATGGAGTCTATACGGTAAAGCGCTCCTTAAAGGCACAGTACTCAATTTTTGCAAATATTAAAGAAAGCATAAAAAGGTGTAAAACATCAATGGAACACGTAAGGACAGCCAGAAAACACTAATCCAGTAGGAAAAGTGTCAGAAACCCCCCCAATAAAGTGCCAAACCAGCGGTTAAAGGATTAACTTACCACATAAACCTGCTCCAAACACCCAACAGACAAACAAATATACCCAATGAGTGCAGGAGTATGTAATAGGAACTCCAGAAGTACACCCTTTGCGGAGGGGCACTGTGGGATAAATGTACCTGCAGCACTCAAAGGGTAGCTCACCTTTCCTACAGACCTTCAGATTACCATGGAGCAAGAAGTACCTCAGTGGATAACTCCTGGGGAAGCACTTGGAATCAAGATTTTCCCCCTCAGGGCTTAAGGTCCACAAGAAAGCACCTGGATACTGAGCTATCCACATCTAAGAGCATTGTCAGTCATAGTAATCTGCCTAATGGTGGTATTCCATATCTAACAGAAAAATAAAAAAAATTCTAAAACTATAGCAGAACTGTTCTCAGCCTGGTGTTGTCTTCACCGAGGAACAAATCTTTCGGGAGCTGATTGGCTAGTTGCAACCAAGGAGGGAAGGGAGGCTCCACCCCCTGCATACACTTTGAGAATTGTTCCTGCCTACTAAGGGGAGGATCGCCTCCCAGAGTTACCAGTAACCTGTATTGGACGACAGAGAAAACAGCCATTCTAAATAGAAGAGCAGTAGGTACTAATGTCAATACATTAATAGCATTAGCTGTGCACAATCTATAAATATAGTACTTTATATGCATTAAAAATTCGAGTTTAGGATTACATTTTAGAGATCCAACATAAAGCAGCTTCATTTTGCAAATGCTAGCTGGAGGTGCATGATATTTAAAATTATATCACCTAGTTAAATTTTTTTTTTTTTTTTGCGTTTGTGTTCCTTTAAAAAAATGGTTCTGAATGAAAGCTACAAGTGTTTCACTTACCGGAAAAGGTTCCTTCCAGCTGGCACCAACTATGGAAGGTCTGACAATGGCTATGTTCAGTTTGCTACCTTCTTGCTGTACCACATACTCTGCCAGTGCTTTTGTGTAGGTATAAGTGTTTGGTCTATCGGCTATCAGCTTAGGAGTGATGTCATTTACCAGGCCGTCGTCCATCCACCTGTTAAGAATACAAGGTTGTTAAAAATAAATATATTAAGTAAAGAGCAGCAGGTTAAACAAAATAAGAATGATCGTGTATTGTACACACTGAGTCTAACGTACTAAGAGGAACTGAATCAATTATGGGGCCTTTAACCCCATTGAATGCTCTGCAATGCACTGAAAACCTCTAATGATTAAAGAGACCTATTTAAATTAATGAAATTTAGGGGATGGGTTTTGTCTCCCATAGTGCATGCAGTTAGTTCCCCCCAGTTCTCCATATGTTTTCCAAACAGACACAGAACCATATGTACAAATAAAGCAATACTTTAGTAAACCAACTGTCTTTTAATGAACAAATAAGAATTCCCAGACTTAAATGGTGCTTTGGTGGAGACCCTCTAGTATTTGAGGGTCTAAAAGCCCCATTTAAATCAACACAGACTTTGGGAACTAGTATCTGTCCATTATGGTGCAGTTGCTTTTGTCCCAGAATTGCTTCTTTTTCTTTGTGCAAGTGCCTGATGTTTCCTACGTTTGTATTGTTCACTGACAAGAAGAGACTTGATGGGAAGAGGGGGTGTCTGAGATCAAATGCATAAACACGCTTATCCTCACACTGCTTCATTCACATGCATAAAAAAACATGTGCAACACTCCCATGTGGCTCTCTCTGTGGAAAGACCTTGCTGTAGCACAATGTACTATTTCATTTGTATGTGTTCAAACAAAAACCATGTTGTGGTATTAGGACAGTGGTTCTCAATCTTTTTTTGTTCAGGGCACCCCAAACACATAATCTAGAACATTCGGGGCACCCCTAACATATTTAATGTAATTTCTCAAGGGCATAATGAAGGGTACAATACATAAATATACAGTTATTGTTAGGTCTTCCAATCATAAAAAGAAAACTAAACATATTGTGCATATCAATTTCTATAAATCTTTATTTAAAAGTCTATTTTTTTATTTTTTTCTTCATAGAAAACACGGGGCACCCCAGGCCGATGGTGTGCCACGGCACCCTGGATGAGAATCACTGTATTAGGATATCCCCGTTTGATTACAGGTGGTAAAACAGTGGCTAAATCATTGTGATCATCTATATGCACTTTACCAGAGAGATCCTTAAAGAAGCAGTAAACTTTTTTTATGAAAAAATATATATTGTAGGGATTTTCCTATTGAGTAAAATAAGGACACTCCCACTTCCGGGAGATTTATATTTCCAGAGTTATTACAGTTTACACCCATGTTTTTTTACATCAGCAGTGCCCTCTAGTGGTGCAATATTACAGTGGCCTGAAAATTTGCAGTCCAGCTGTTGCTACACCATCCTATGGATGGCTCTGGTCCATATACCATAAATCTCCTTAGGATGGTGTATCAACAGTGCCACTGTAAGTTTTCAGGCCACTGCGATATTGCACCTAAAAAATTCAAGTTTGAGCGGTTATAATTTTTTAATAAAATATCTCTCAGCAGTGGGAGTAGATTTGTTTTATTCGGGGACCTAAAGCCTACAACATATTTTTTTTACATTTTAAGTATTACTATCCCTTTAAAGGGGAACTATTCTTTAAAACTTTGAGGCTCTTAATTTGTTTAACACACTGATGTAATTGGGTAAGTGACAAACATACAGCAGCCTGATACATCTGTCTGTACTTTTGTTGCATTAGATCGGCATTTTCCTGTATAAAGTGACGTCTGCCTCAAGGTCACACCACCTCGCAGCAAACACTAGGCTTTGCAATGTGTTGCATACCCCTCTGGCACTCAAAGGGTTAAGACGACATGGAGAAAAACACAAATAGTTGTGTAGATTTGCTAATGATTTTCAAGGTTAAGCTGGCATACACCCAGACATTTAACCACTTTCTTATGAAAAGCCACTGCAGGTATCATTGTATGGATTCCTATGGGAAATAATCACAGTACCACAGATCAATATATTTAATTATAGAATTGGGTCATTAGCTGGAATCTGCAGCACTAAGTATTAGGAACATTCAGCGCAGAAAAAAAGGAATCTTTGATTATACTTATTAGCTCAAACACTTGTAATGATAATTGTTTTCTTTTACTTTGGACTAAACATTTTAGAGAAATAATCGTTTTAAATACATAAAGACATGCCAAACAGAGGACATAAAAATGCCCTGAATTCTTTTTGATTTAAACTTTAACCCACTGAGTGCCAAGGGGGTTATGCAACGCATTGCTTTGCATACCCCCGTCAGTCAAAGGGTTAAACACTAGAATGCTAGAGAGGTCTGCAATGCATTTCTTTGTGAGCATGGCCCTAAAAGTAGCTCATTTTTGTGCCAAAACTTACACCACAAATTTACTGTATTGTGAAGTTCTGCTGCCAGTCCTGGAATTAAAGTTCCCATTTAATACCAACTGTCCAGGAACCAGCAAGTAGCGTTGCACAATCCATTATTTAAAGAATATAGAGAAAATAAAAGACTTTATAAAACGTGATTCGAACAAACCTAAACAAACCTCTTAATGGGACAATAATACTTCATTTTATCTTTATTTTATTTTGTAGGCATTAAAAAAACATGAAGAATGATATAAGGCTTATCTTTCAAACATTTATTGTTTGAGAGATATTCACAAGCAAAGTTTCCGCTTCCGCCCTTTTTATCTAGTGTAAGCCATCTCTTCTCAGATGTGGAATCCAGTCCATAGACCAGACAGATAACAGCAGGGGACAATCTTCTGCCTATGAGAACAATAAAAGCCCTGCCCCCTTGACAAGTTTTTCAGGTTTTTCCCTTATCATAATTTAAGATTGTCCCTCTCTGCAGTCTACCCGGGCACCTCCCTTCTGCTCTGGCTGAGCAGTGTTACATCAGTAAAAGGGCGGAAGGGGATACTTTGTCATTGAATTACTCTTGAACTACTCTTGAAATAACATCCTCCAAAGTCCAAATACTATGATGATTAATTAGAGCTGCTTTTATTATGAAACATTACTATCCCTTTAACACTTTGAATGCCAGGTGTCCAACATATTGTGAACGCTTTTAGCCAGTGGTGTAACAATAGGGGTTGCAGGGGTAGCAACTGCGACCAGACCCTCACTCCAAGGGCCTGGCCACCACCTGCAATCCCCCTGCTGGACACCCGCAAGCTGATGTCTGTGCCTTCTTTGGCACAGACCTCTATTAGAAGTGTAGTTCCCTCTTTGTCCCGCACTCTAGTAATGCAGAGCGCTAGGAAATGACATCATCTCCCAACACTCGACATTACTGGAGAGAGGACAACGCAGGAGCTCCAGCTGCTAACAGAGGAGGTACAGACCTCTCCTGCCACGCTGCTGGACCATCAGGGAGGTAGGACATGGACACTGGTGGTCACTGGGGGGAATGTGGAGAAAGGACATTGGGGGGCAAAGTGGAGAAAGGACATTGGGGGGCAAAGTGAAGAAAGGAAGGACACTGGGGGGCAATGCGGAGAAAAGAAGGACACTGGGGGGCAATGTGGTCGGGGGGGGGGCATGGCAATTTCTACACCAGGGCCAGGTGGCTTCTAGTTACACCTCTGCTTTTAGTAGACACACGTCAATTCTTGTTAACCCTTCAAAGATCAGAGAAGAGTGCAACTCATAGCTTTGAACTGTGCACCATTATGATCCTTAGAGTTAATGAGCTGGAGACTCATTTGGCACTCAAATGGTTAAAAAAGCTCGTTTAACTTTATGGAAAAGGAACAAAGGTCAGACTTACACAGGTGGGAAGGGTGTGGCAGAAAGTAAAACACTCATTCAGGTATTTCTCAAACCAGAATGGAAAATTTAGTAAAGCACGTTTTAAAAGTGACCAAATAACTCAGATTCCTTACAGAGAGAGAGAGAGAGAGAGAGAGAGAGAGAGAGACGAGAGAGAGAGAGAGAGAGAGAGAGAGAGAGAGAGAGAGAGAGAGAGAGAGAGAGAGAGAGAGAGAGAGAGAGAGAGAGAGGGGGAGGGAGGGAGAGAGGGAGAGAGGGAGAGGGAGAGACACAAAACATCGGGGAGCTTAACCCTGGCAGCCCTAATTTTCCTTGTAAACCTTGAAAATGTAGAAAATTGGTTTTAGTATCTTTTTTTTTTTTTTTTTTTTTTTAATCTTTATTTGAATTCCCCTGGGGCCTCAAAAATTCATGCAGTGTCCTTTTCCTTCTGACCCTTTCTTCATTTAAACCTCCTACTGATGATCGAAAGCAAGTCATACTTTAACAAAATTTAAAGAAAGAGAATGAGCTGAGAGAGCTGGTGGGATTTCAGCAGCCGAGTGGAAGTATGTTCACTCCAGCTCTCCATACCAACTACATAACCTTGCTCCTCTGCTAACAACTCACTGAGTATACCACACTACAAGAAAACTGCCTTCTCCTTCAGAGCGTCGCAAGTCCGGAATAACCTGCTCAAAAAATCAGATCTTCTCACAGTCCAAAATCTTTAAAAATAACTGCATCTTTACATCTCGAAAAAAATATGTAACTGTATATACATTTGTAGTGTGTGTGTGTATATATATATATATATATATATATATATATATATATATATATATATATATATAGTATTGTATATTTTATTTATATAGCGCCAACAAGTGTACTTGGCACTTTACAGTTTACATTTGCTATAGAAGGGGGTACAATAAGTGCAGTGATTAAGTGCTTATAAAGACAATCATAAGTGGAAAAACAGGTGAGTATACATGAGGATGAACGGTCCCTGCCCCGTAGAGCTTACAATCTAAGTATAGGATGGGTGACATACAGATAATATCTGGTAGAGGAGGAAGTGCAATTTTTGACATATGAGACGCTGTTTTCATATTATACTGTTGCTAGATTTAAAAAGTGCTCTTTTAGTTTAGATTTAAAGTTCTTTAGGGTTGATGCTTGGCAAATACTGGGTGGTATGGCGTTCCAGAGGTAGGGAGCAGCAAGGAAGAAAGCTTTCAATCGTGAAACAGCAAAAGTAGTTAAAGGGGCAGAGAGTCGTCCACCATGTGTGCTACGTAGTGGACGTGCAGGAATATGGCAGGATATCAAATAGGAAATATAAGGTGGGGACAAGTGATGGAGAGCCTTGAAGGTAATGAGGAGGATTTTGAATGTGACACGCTGCTTTATGGGAAGCCATGACAGTGATTTTAAAAGTGGTGGGGAGAGTACTGTTTTGGAGGAGGGAAGAGTATTCTGGTAGCTGACTGAAGAACTGATTGAAGAGGAGCGATATGGTTAGCAGGAAGACCAATAAGTAAAGAGTTGCAGTAGTACAACTTTTTGCTATAAACTCTCCAGGATAAACTTCAAAACTAGAGAAATCTCAATGTATTCTTTCTGGTAAAACTTTTTACTAAATAAAAATAAACTTGAAGAAAACATATTTTATCTAAAAAATCTTTGATTAAGAGATATGGTGATAAAACGACTGATACATACGTCTCCCCTTGACATGGTACCATAATGACAATTTTTTTTTTCCTAGGTGATGTTGCCCCTTTAAGGGAAATCGTGCAGTGAGGGAAGAGAAAATCAAGTGCCACATTAAGCCTTTCTTAAAGGGAGAGTAATGTTTCACGCAAAAGCAGATCTGATTAATCTTCATAGTATTTGGGCTATGGAGAGTGTTATTTCAATAGTGTCTGAGTTGTAGATCAAGAGTAATTGAATGATAAAGTATCCCTCTCTCGCCCCTTTTAACTGATGTAACACTGCTCACCTCAGAGCAGCAAGACTGTCTGTATGGATCACAGAGAGGGACAATCTTCATAAGGAAAAACCTGAAAAATCTGACAAGGGTGGGGTTTTCCTTATGCTCACAGTAAGATTGTCCCTTGCTTCCACATCTGAGGGGAGGTGGCTTACACTAGGTAAAAGGGGCGGGAGAGGGATACTTTATCATTCAATTACTCCTGAACTATAACTGACGGTATTGAAATAACACTCTCCATGGCCCAAATACTATGAAGATTATTAATAGGAGCTGCTTTGGTTTTTGTGAAACATTACTTTCCCTTTAACCTTACAGATGCCAGAGAGGTGTCAAGTGCACTGGTACTCTAGCACTCAAAGAATTACAAAGAAGAGGTAAAAACATGAGGGAGAAAGCAAAGTTGTTGTATTAAGAAGACCTGGGACGAAGAATCAAACCACACACACCATAAGACACAACACTTCCCACTTATTTAAATACAGCCTTTTAACCCTTTGAATGCTAGTGAAGTCTCCAAAGCTGTAAAGCAATAATTACATTTTTACTTGTCATTAATGGTGCCACTGGTTGGCACCAGGTAGGCATCAAGTCCTTAAATGGGAAACGCATGAGCCTCAGAGTGAGTCACTTGTATTAACTTCACTGTTCACTGATACGCCTATTCTGCCTGCAGGTGAAAGGTGGGTGGAGAGCAACACTTCTAGGGCGATGTCATTGACATGAAGGATTTCTCAACTCTGGCCAAATTACACTTGACCTTTTGCCTAAGGAGGAGGAATCAATTTACCTTTCAACAGACGCAGTAGAATCTATCCCACGCAATTAACCTGCATCAAATTTACATCCCTACACAGCAGATCCTGTTGCTGACTCTTCCACTGATGGTATAAAATATAGACGTGTGTGTGTGTGTGTGTGTGGCTTCAAGGTAGGATGGAAAAGAGACCTGTATACTAACCAGGTAAAGTTACACTCAAGAACCAACAGGCCTTGTGTATCAAACAGGTGCAAAGCTAAAGGAAACCAACTGAAACATAGGAGAGCAATACAGATTCCCCAAATTCTCTTTTGAGTTACACGGGGCTTTGCAATGCGTTGGAGACCTCTCTACCATTAATGGGGATACAAGTCTTATTCAGTTGGAATGTAACCTTGTCCCCTATGGTGCAGATGGTTTGCTTCAAACTTGCACCACTTTCCTTTCATGATAAGGCCCAATGGGCTGTAGGAATAAAGATGGAGAAATTCTCGAGTAAGTCAGCTGCACCACAGAGACCAAATTAAAGGGGAACTATCACCTGTATTAATGTTGCCTTCAGTTGAATGCTCCTGTGGACTGAATCTGTAATCTTAACCTTGTGCGTGCCAGACGGGTATGGAATGCATTGGAAAGCAATGCATTCCGTACCCCTCTGGCACTTAAAGGGTTAATATAATGCTGTATTCTTGGGGATGTTGGCTTTTTAACTTAATCCGGTGTTGTCAGTTCTGTACAGGCTGCGGTACAGCTCTGTACTGCAGCCTGTCAATCTTCACCACTTCCCCTCCCCAGTAGTGCTTCATTCCCATCTCCTACTCTGGCAGAGGCTTCCTCCATTGTGAGCTGGAGCACTGTCATTGGAGAGAGAGCGCTCCAGCCCACATAGAGGAATCCTCTGTCATCAGGAGGTGGGCACAAGGCATTGTGGGGGCAGGCTGCAGGGCAGAGTTGACCCGCAACCTGTCCTGAAGTGACATCACCGGATTAACTTTAAAAGCTGAAGAATACAGCATTTATTTAAATTATATATATGTATAAAGATTACAGATTCAGTCCACAGGAGCATTCAGTTGAAGGCAAAATTAATACTGGTGATCGTTTCCCTTTAAAATTCCCCAAATTCTCACAGATTTAAATAGGGCCTTTTGATAAGGAGCAAGGTATTCAATGCACAGATTCACAGTGACCTGGAGACTTCTCTAGGATTCCAAAGTCAATGTGCTGCATACCCCTCTGGCACGCAAAGGGTTCAAAAGCCCAATTTAACCCTTTGAGTGCCAGAGTGCTATGCAATGCATGGCATTCAGTGGGTTAAGTCCATGGGAATTTGAGGAATGTCTTTGTTCCTTACGATTCTCTTGATTTGCTCCAGAATTATTTTTCATTTTCTCCTTATGACCCTATATGCACGTCAGACTGTGAAATGTCAATGCCAGACCGTAAACTACAACAGTTGGAAAAGAGGAAGAGGGGAGGAAAAATATAGATATAGAAGACTATTACATGTAGGACTTCAACTGAAGTTCTCCTGTTAAATAAATAGTTCCTTTAATTTGCTTGTTTATATTCGGAGAAAATATATGCTATACGGCTTCTCCTAATAATTAACCCTTTGTGCGTCAGAGGGGTACATAACACATTGCAGAGCAATGCGTTGCATACCCCTCTGGCACTCAAAGGGTTAAAACAAAAGAGGATTTTAGTCTTACCTGTTAAATCCTTTTCTCTTAGTCCATACAGGTTACTGGTAACTCTGGGCCTGATCTTAAGGAATTGATCAGCGAGGCCTCGCAGATCAATTCCATAAGATCACGCCCAGAGTTACCAGTATCCTGTACTGCACGACAGAGAAAGGTATTTCCCTCTAATTGGTGATTTTCCATTAAAAAATTATGACAGCTCAAACATTTTAATTATTAATTTACTTTTAACATCAAACAGTTATAACATAACATTCTTATAATGCACTCTATAATAGGAAACCTTAAATCACAGACAACAGCTCTCCATCATATTTCCAGCAAAACAAAACTAATAACTTTTGAAAGAAAAATCTCCCAGCTGAAGAACAACCCTAGATATATCCAGCAAAAAAAGACCTGTAACTCTTTGCTACTTAAAGGGATAGTAATACTTCGTTTTATCTTTATTTTATTTTGTAGGCATTAAAAAAAAACATGAAGAACGATACAAGTCTTATCTCTCAAACCTTTATGGTCTGAGAGAGATTCACAAGCAAAGTTTCCCCTCCTGCCCATTTACCTAGTGTAAGCCATCTCTTCTCAGATGTGAATCTGGTTGTAAGACCAGACAGATAACAGAAGGGAACAATCTTCTTCCTATGAGAACAATGAAAGCCCTGCCCCCCTTGACAAGTTTTTCAGGTTTTTCCCGTATTTTAATTGAAGATTGTCCCTCTCTGCAGTCTACCTGGGCACCTCCCTTCTTCTCTGGCTGAGCAGTGTTACAACAGTAAAAGGGGCGGGAAGGGGGATACTTTGTCATTGAATTACTCTTGAACTACAACTTTGACAGAATTGAAATAACACTCTCCAAAGTCCAAATACTATGATGATTAATTAGAGCTGCTTTTATTATGAAATATTACTATCCCTTTAAAGGACCAAACAAGTGTGCAATGCATTGTGAAGTGACACCTATTCCTAAAAGTATAGTTGCCTTTTAATATTTTCCTCTGCAAAAGGCATTTGTCTGTAGGTACAGGCCTATTCTTGTCCACAGTTATATTTTTACTACAGCTCCGAGGCATTACTAGCAATTAATGAAATACTTAGTCACTCCCTAGGTTACATAATTGCAAGAACAAAATAGGTGATGCTCAGCTTTAGTCCATTGTGTCTCTTTCAATACAAAATGCCATTTTTCTCAAACGGTTATATAGCTCCAATCATACAGTTTGGCCTTTGTGCCCAATTCTCACCCAGCAACAGTGATTATATTAAAGGGATAGTAATGTTTCACAAAAACAGCAGCTGCAATTAATCTTCATAATATTTGAGCCATAGAGAGTGTTATTTCATTACTGTCAGAGTTGTAGTTCAAGAGTAATTGAATGATAAAGTATCCCCTTCCCGCCCCTTTTATCTAGTGTAACACTGCTCACCTCAGATGTGGAATCTGGTTGTTTGACCAGACAGATAACAGCAAGGGACAATCTTCTTACTGTGAGAACAATGAAAACCCTGCCCCCTTGACAGGTTTTTCAGCTTTTTCCTTGATCTTAATTGAAGATTGTCCCTCTCTGCAATCTACCTGGGAACCTCCCTGCTGTTCTGAGCTGAGCAGTGTTATATCAGGGTACAATTACCCTTGTACTACAACTCTGACAGCATTGAAATAACACTCTCCATGGCCCAAATACTATGATGATTAATTAGAGATGCTTTTATTATGAAACATTACCATCCCTTTAATTTTGTCTGGTTCTATGGAAAGGATTAAAAAAATGCATAGCATGCTATTTTCACCAAGTCACCTTTGTTCTCACATACACCACAAGGAACATATGCTCCATGTATAGGACACAAAATAAATCCCACCAGCACACCTGGATAACCAAACACCACAATAAAAAAAAAATAGGGACAATCAAAAACTCTACCTCCTCAGTTGAACTACAACTCCAATCATCCTCAGCCAGCCAACCTAACCCCCCCCCGGATGGAATGCAAATCAGAGGTGTATGGGTCTTCAGCATACAGAGGGTATGTCAGAACGGAGTCATGCAGGTCAAAAACACTGAACTGCGATTGCAGGTCCATTGTCGAAGTCTCAGCTGCAAGCACTGTCCTGGTGATAGGTGCCCACAGCCCATTCCAGAAATGGCAAAGGGTGTGTGGTAGAGATATGGAAAAGTATCTTAAATGAAAACTATGGAAATTCTCTAGGCTGCAATGGAGATCACAGTGATCTCCCAGGAGAGATTTCCCAGAAAGCACTGAGTAAAGAGCTGACGTCAACAAGGGACAATGGCATGAGGCACCAGGTGACTATCACTCTGTTTTACCATATGATAATTCTATTCCCATAGCTTCCAGGCAAAATCCTTAGCTTTCAAAACTCCATCCCAGACCTTTTACTATTCTTTTACACAGAGTACAATTTCCAAGACATCACTCTTAACATTGTTTCAATCTTCAGTAACACATATTTTAAAGCAGGTGGATGGAATGATCAGCTTATTTTTTAAAGTCTATGCCGCCATTTAAAAAAGCTGTAACTTAACCCTTTGAGAGCCAGAGGGGTTCACAAATCATTTAACTGTAATGCTTTACTCAACAAGGGTTAAAAGAGTGCTGACATCTCCCAATGAACCTCCGTTTACCTTAAATCTTGAAAGAGCAATGTCCACTACGTCTCAATTCTGTGTGGTTTTCCCAATCAAAAATTAGTACTGGCTATCCATTGAGACAGACAAGATTCTTTGTTGTTGGACTCAGGGATGTCAAACACTTGCCACTGAAGTATTCATAGGAGGGAAGACATCAGTGGGAGGAGTTTGGGGTACAAGAGTCTGGCAAAACAGACTCACATCCATCTCTGCAGATATTATTAAAGATTAACTTTGGGGAACCAAACCATGCAGAATGTATTCACTGTGCCTGTTAGGATGTTCGGCCCAGATTAAGGTTAGTGGAGTTTACCATTTGGTGAGGTTTGTGTTCCTTTAAGAAACTGCATATACAATCACAGCTGTTCACATGGCATTTCAAGCTTTTAACCCTTTGAGTGCCAGAGGGGGAAACAATGTATTGCTTTTTGATGTAGGGAGTTGAAGATGTATCTAGCCCTCAAGGGGTTAAGCATGTGAGCCAGCACATGAAAAAAGACAAATGCAGGTGAACTGTGTCCCTTCAGTGGAGCAAAGGGGAGTCCATCTTTAATCCTCTGAGTGCTAGAGAGGCATGCGATGCATTGCAATATGTTGGATACCACTCTGGCACTCAAAAGGTTAAAGCACCACAATCCTTAAAGGGATAGTAATACTTTGTTTTAACTTTATTTTATTTTGTAGGCATTAAAAAAATATGAAGAATGATATAAGTTTTATCTTTCAAACCTTTATGGTTTAAGAGATATTCACAAGCAAAGTTTCCCCCTTCCGCCCCTTTTACCTAGTGTAAGCCATCTCTTCTCAGATGTGGATCTGGTTGTATGACCAGACAGATAACAGCAGGAGACAATCTTCTTTATATGAAAACAATGAAAGCCCTGCCCCCCTTGACAAGTTTTTCAGGTTTTTCCCTTATCTTAATTGAAGATTGTCCCTCTCTGCAGTCTACCTGGGCACCTCCCTTCTGAACTGGCTGAACAGGGGGGGGGGGGGGGGGGGATACTTTGTGAATATCTTTTAAACTATAAAGGTTTGAGAGATGAGGCTTATATCGGTCTTCATGTTTTTTTAATGCCTACAAAATATGAACATGAACATGAACCACTTACTCTAAAGATTCGATAAGCTTCCTGGGATCCACAGGAGGGGGATACACAATTTCTTCAATGTGCTTCCGGTTGCAGTTGGCGTAAGCAGTTGACACATGAATAAACACTTCCAGCTTCTTCATCTTTTGTGCGAGATAAAGGAGCTGCCGCGTCGCGATTACGTTTAACTGCATGGCATCTCTAATAAGAGGGAAAGACATGATGGATGTGAGATCATATTAAAAGTGCAATTATACCTACATTGTATGCCAGAAAGCATTTTTAAGTAGCAATCTTGACTTTTTCATGTAATGTATTTTACTAAATAGTCAAAAATAAAATGAAAAATTATTCATAAAATTAATCTCATCAATATTTAGTTTTACAGTCCCAATGGCTACTTAGGGGTGATGGGACTTCCAAAAGCGGACTACTCCTGTTATTATGCCCAGACACGTGGCCTCAAGAACGACCATATTTACTGATCAGTTTTGCCAATCCCTAATAATACATTTGAAATGTTAAAGGGATAGTAATGTCAGAAAAAAGTAATAAACTATATGGTATATACAATTAAAAGAGAGTACTTGCATTTATTCGTATCTCTCAAACAGCTATGGTTTGAGAGATATAGGAAAATAAAGTTCTCTGGTCCCTCCCCTTTCTGCTTGATGAGCTGTAAAGCTGTCAGAAGCAGGTTCTGGTCGCTTGACCAGATGTGGCTCTTCAGCAGCGCCGATATAATAATATCTAAAAATAAATAATTAATTTGGAAAGGTCTACAAAGTGTTTCTAGCTTGCAAGCACACCTTGTAGACCGTCCCAATTAAGTATTTATTTCTAAATAACGTGATTTCAGCTCTGCTGAAGAGCCTCTATCTGGTCAAATAATTGGAATCTGCAGCTGTCAGCTAGATGACAGACTTGAGTAAAACAGCCAGGAAAAGGTAACTTTAGGAATTTATATCTCAAACCATAAAGGTTTGAGAGATAAGACTTACATTAATCTATTTTTTTAATGTCTACAATATTAAACCAACTTAAAATTAACCATTACTATCACTTTAATACTGAAAAAAAAAAGTACATACAATCAAAACTACTTTTGCACAGATATTTCTGTAATCTGCCCAATTTTTTTTTACTAACATTTAATTTTTTTCTGGACCACACACATTCGTTACATAATTTTCTAACAGTCAGTAAATTTATTATGATTGCCTGTAGGAAAGGGGACTGGTTAGTTTTGTGGCACAAAGGCACAGGAAAAAAACTCACCTAAGTGATTCATTGAACCTGACAGTAGCTGCGCAGTGGAAGACAATATCAATGCAGTTTATTAACATCTCTTGGTCTTCCTTGCTTAGATCCAGTTCTGGCTGTGTAAGTTCACTACTGACAGCAATGACTTTCTCAGCGCATTCCGGTTGCTCATCTCTCAACCTGTCAAACAGCTGTAGAGAGGAAAAAAAATTGAGTACATGCATTGAAATGGAAGGAGAACATCCAATCTGAAGTCTTTCAGTAAATCAATCAGACTACATTCTGAATGACAAATCACTTTAAGATCGAATGCTTTCATTATTTTCTTGCAAATCACTGCTCACTTCTTGTACTGAGGACTCAAACTGAAGTAGTCTGGATAATTCTAAATCATAGTGGGCAAATAATGCCAAATGATGTAATGGTACCTTTAGCATTCAAGGGGTTAACACACCAATTTAAATCAATGAGATTTAGTACATTTCTATTTGTCTCCTGTGGCACAGGTCTGACCTAGAATTACTTCAGTTTTCATTTGCACACAAGGTCTTAAAGGGATAGTCTTAAAGGGATAGTAATGTTTCATAATAAAAGCAGCTCTAATTAATCATCATAGTATTTGGACTTTGGAGAGTGTTATTTCAATTCTGTCAGAGTTGTAGTTCAAGAGTAATTCAAAGACGAAGTGTCCCCCTCCCGCCCCTTTTACTGATGTAACTCTGCTCAGCCAGATCAGAAGGGAGGTGCCCAGGTAGATTGCAGAGAGGGACAATCTTCCCTAAGATAAGGGAAAAACCTGAAAAACTTGTCAAGGGGGGCAGGGCTTTCATTGTTCTCACAGGAAGAAGATTGTCCCCTGCTGTTATCTGTCTGGTCTATGGACTGCATTCCACATCTGAGAAGAGATGGCTTATACTAGGTAAAAAGGGGCGGGAGGGGGAAACTTTGCTTGTGAATATCTCTCAAACCATAAAGGTTTGAGAGATAAGACTTATATTGTTCTTCATGTCTTTTTAACGCCTACAAAATAAAATAAAGATAAAAAGAAGTATTACGATCTCTTTAAAACAGAACAAACGCTCCAAATAATGTGCTGTCCAAATAATTATTGATATAGCGATAAGCATAGAAATACTAGTATTATACAGAATAAGTCCAGTGTTTTAAGAAATCCTACTTGATCTGAGACTGCTGTACAGACTCCTTGCTTTGGAGGCATCTGTGTGCCTGCACCATCACGCACTTCCTGTTACCTTAAGGTGCAATGCAACGCCTCCTAGAGAAGGGCCCGGGAGGAACAGCGCAGGTGTGCAGATGTCTCTAAAGGAAAGATGTCTGCGCTGATGCCTGCCTGTTCAAGTAGGATTTCTTAATAACGCTGGACTTATTCTGTATAATACTACTATTGCTATGCTTATCGCTATATGAATAATTATTTGGGCACCACTTTATTTGGAGTGATAGTTCCGCTTTAAAGCGGAAAATTACCAATTAAAAATTACTAATCCCAATACTGTATTACTAAAAAACAGAAATTGTCCCCAGTGACATCTCTCAAACCCTTATGAGAAATATTAACTCGCAAAGTGCCCCCCTCCCTCCCCTTTCCCTGTAGTCAGCATTGTAGCTGACTGCAGGGGAATCCTGTCGTACGGCCATCCGGTGGCTCTGCAGCAGAGCCGAGATCGCGTTAATAAAGAAAAAAAAAAATCATTCACTTAAAAGGTCTTCTATGTGTGCTTGGTTTGCAAGCACACATAGAAGACCTTTTAAGTGAAGGATTTATTTTTCATTAACAGAATCTCGGCTCTGCTGCAGAGCCTCAGACGGTCCCGGGACCAGATTTCCCAGCTAGCGCTGACTTTGTGAGTGAATATCTCTCATAAGGGTTTGAGAGATGTCATCGGGGGCAATTAATTTTTTTTTTTTTTTTTGTACTACAATATTAGGATTAGTAATTTTTAAGTATTACTATCCCTTTAAGACAAACGAAAGCAAAACATTAAAAGGTGCTCTACCAACTGCAATATAAAATACACAAAATAAGGAGTCCTTATAGTCACCAAAAGTCCAATATGAATGTTAATAATATATTTCTTTTCACTGTGCACAGCTCAAATAAAAATAGAATAGACAAGAGCACACAATCAGTATTCTGATGACAAGACCACTGCAACAGTCACTCAAGACTTCTACTCACATTAACCCCTTAGTGACATCCGCGTGCATACACGGCTGTCACCTTAACGCCCGTGGTACTTTTTTTTTTTTTTTTTTTTTTTTTTTTAAAGGAGTCCAGAGTCCACGAGCAGCCGCACGGAGATCCGGACTTCCGGGACTTACCAGGTATGTACTCTGCGGGACGTACCTGGTAAGTCATTTGTCATTAAGGGGTTAAAGAGTGTTGGCTGGATGAGGATGATTGGGTTTGTAGTCCTGAATACCTGGAGGGCCTCAAGTTGTCACAGTTGATCTATACACATTTTATTGTCTTAACCTCTTCAGTAGGCTGACCAGACCTCACCTTTAACCGGGGACAAATAGGAGAAATGCATACTGCAGGACTGCTTTGATTTCAGTGAAGCACTGAAAAATGGCTATTTCCTATGTGTCCCCAGTTAAAGGTGAGATCTGGTCAGCCTACTCTTGAGGATCAGAGGGGTGAGCAATGAAATATGAAGCAATGAGTTGCACACCCTTCTGATCTTAAAGGTGGTTAAGGGTCAGATGGACAAAAAAGACAGTATATCGATATAACAGAATACTTTCTGAACTATACATATTTGGAAGGTATTCATTCTACTGAGCACATGAAGAGTCACTTCTCCTATATTAGAATTTGCTAAGGATGTTTGTCAGAAGCAGTCATGCGCAGTACAGACTGCCTGCACCGCGGGTGATACGGAGCGGGGAGCTCAGAATTGACAAAGGAGTCCTCGCTGCGCACCTTCAGGTGTACAGAGAGGACTACGGTCTTAATACGGAGCTCCCCACTCCTTATCCGCGCGGGCAGTCAGTACTGCACATGAATGCAGCTCCACCAGTGTTGGCCCGTGTACACGGTTTTTAAAACTAGTTTCTAGAATATGGTTCTACTTTAAAGGCATAGTAATACTTCGTTTTAACTTTATTTTACTTTGTAGGCAATAAAAAAACATGAAGAATGATATAAGTCTTATCTCTCAAACCTTTATGGTTTAAGAGATATTCACAAGCAAAGTTTCCCCCTCCCGTCCCTTTTACCTAGTGTTAACCATCTCTTCTCAGATGTGGAATCTAGTTGTAAGACCAGACAGATAACAGCAGGGGACAATCTTCTTACAGTGAAAACAATGAAAGCCCTGCCCCCTTTGACAAGCTTTTCAGGTTTTTCCCTTATCTTAATTGAAGATTGTCCCTCTCTGCAATCTACCTGGGCACCTCCCTTCTGATCTGGCTGAGCAGTGTTACATCAGTAAAAGGGGCGGGAGGGGGACACTTTGTCATTGAATTACTCTTGAACTACAACTCTGACAAAATTGAAATAAACTCTCCAAAGTCCAAATACTATGATGATTAATTAGAGCTGCTTTTATTATGAAACATTACTATCCCTTTAAGAGAACCCCATTTAAAGTTGGCCTGTCTCCCCAAGTTTAGTTTCTTTTACAGAGAATTAAAATCTACTTATATGACTTAAGGGATAGTAATACTTTGTTTTATTTTTATTTTATTTTGTAGGCATTAAAACAACATGAAGAACAATATAAATCTTGTTTCTCAAACCTTTATGGTTTGAGAGATATTCACAAGAAAAATTTCCCCTCCCGTCCCTTTTACCTAGTGTAAGCCATCTCTTCTCAGATGTGGAATCCAGTCCACAGACCAGACAGATAACAGATGGGGACAATCTTCTTCCTATGAGAACAATGAAAGCCCTGCCCCCTTGACAAGTTTTTCAGGTTTTTCCCCTCATCTTAATTGAAGATTGTCCCTCTCAGCAGTCTACCTAGGCACCTCCCTTCTGATCTGGCTGAGCAGTGTTATATCAGTAAAAGGGGCGGGGGATACTTTGTCATTGAATTACTCCTGAACTACAACTCTGACAGAATTGAAATAACACTCTCCAAAGTCCAAATACTATGATAATTAGAGCTGCTTTTATTATGAAACATTACTACCCCTTTAGTATTAGCCATTTTATGTAAAACAGTATTTAAGAAATTAAGATTTATGTTTAGGTGGCACAGTATGGCAATTATTTCCGTTCAAGGCTAACCTTACAGCTCACTGCTATTAGAAATGTGTGAGGGCTCTGTCTAGATTTATTCATAGCACAGTTTGAGACAATACTGCTCCAGCACAGAAACGAAATAGCATAACGTGCCATACCCTGCCATCAACAAATAAAGGTCAGTTTCTCAAAAACTAGATAAACAACTGGCTAACACAACAAATAGTTGCTTTTAAGTCATTAAAATTAACCAATTGTATCTTAAGGTGACAGGTACATTTTAAATCAGTGGGAATTGTCATTAGTTACCATTGGTGGAGGTGCATGCAGACTGCTTATCCTAGAACTGCCACTCTATTGTCTTTGTGCACATGGGCCAACGAGTCTGACAGCATTTGTGGGCTATCATGACTTACTATAGCAGACACTATGTAATCCCACCTTCCTTGCAAGCCTTTATATACTAAATAGTGACAGGCATTCTCCGGCAGAATCTTGAGACCTGTTGTGCTTCTTGGTAATAAATCAGTCTGGGACCAGACTTCAGAATACAGACGACATTAGTCTGCCTAAAATGCAGCCAGTACAGTCTGGTGCTGGTGGCACATGGGTCATTTTTTGACTTCCCTCATCAGCACCTAATTGATTAACATGCCATAATAGATTTAATATAAACATTCCTCACATGATTAAAGTTTTGGAGTTCAAAAATATGCAGTTAACCCCATGGCTGTTAGACATGTATCCAATACAAAACAAACAAAAAAAACAGGTTACTCAGCCAATTTATACATTTAGGCCGGGATTCATCAAACTGCCGGAAGAGCAGCGTATCAAATACGCTGCTCTTCGTTGCGATCATTGATGGATACCTTCGAGTATTCATCAATGATTTCGCAGGTTTCCCTGCTTTGCATATCCGAAGCAGGGAAAATTGCGTAGATTGGTCAGTCATGGGAAGCACACACGTTTATGCATAAGCGAAAACATGTATGCGTGTGTGTGCCCTATGCATTCAAATGGGATTTGCCAGCTTGAAGCTAGAGGATCACATTTGCGCATCTACCTAGCCATCGCATATTTAAGAATAAGCACTGGCCGGATACAGTCCAAAAGCTGCTGAATGGGTAACACGCAGAGAAATCCTCCAATTTCCCTGCACATTAATCCATTCGCACCTTGATGAATCCCGGACTTAAAGGGATAGTAATGTTTCATAATAAAAGCAGCTCTAATTAATCATCATAGTATTTGGACTTTGGAGAGTGTTATTTCAATTCTGTCAGAGTTGTAGTTCAAGAGTAATTCAATGAAAAAGTATCCCCCTCCCACCCCCTTTACTGATGTAACACTGCTGAGCCAGATCAGAAGGGAGGTGCCCAGGTAGATCGCAGAGAGGGACAATCTTCAATTAAGATAAGAGAAAAACCTGAAAAGCTTGTCAAAGGGGGCAGGGCTTTCATTGTTCTCATAGGAAGAAGATTGTCCCCTGATGTTATCTGTCTGGTCTATGGACTGGATTCCACATCTGAGAAGAGATGGCTTACACTAGGTAAAAGGGGCGGGAGGGGGAAACTTTGCTTGTGAATATCTCATAAACCACAAAGGTTTGAGAGATAAGACTTATATCATTCTTCATGTTTTTTTAATGCCTACAAAATAAAATAAAGTTAAAACGAAGTATTACTATCCCTTTGAATTAACATTATTTTATAGGGTGGGTTGTTTGTGAATTAGAAGATCTAACTCAAAGTGCTCAATAAATTTATAAATTATCTCAAAGCACAGAGAAGAAATACATGCCACAACCTTCTGGTTCTTAATGGGTCAAAGTCTACTTTTTTATTCTGCTTTTAGGCCCTTTTCACACTGGTAACACCAGTATGAAGATGGTGATTTGGTGATGTTGCCTGTCCTGAAACAAACTACTTTTCAGTGGTGCTTTTCACATGAGAGACTATCGCCTCACATGAATGTGCTCAAATCCAGCAACTTTATTGCATTCACGCATCAGGGCTGATCGGCACTGAAGTCTATGGGCCGCCAGAAGATATTTCACAAGAGCTACATTGGCGTTTCTGATGCCTTTATGCAACCTCCAATGAATGACTAAGCCATGAGAGCACTGACCAATAATATTTGGCCGCTGCTCACGTGAGTCAGCAACGCCCCCTCATCATAAAGAAAATGTTTCTGTATTAGCAATTTTTATTTAGAGAACTACTTTCTAAATTATTTAGATTAATATATTATGATAATTTAGGGATGCTGTGCAGACGGTCCTGGTCTTAACGCTACATTACCTCCCTAACTTATTGGCGCTCAACCCTTTCAATGTTAGGGTCGGGCAATGCATAGCTGTTCGTTATAGGGGCCAAGACTGGACATACCTGCATGGCATACATTAATTAGCATAATCTATATATCTAAATAACTCAAACTAGTATCCTAAATATAACGGTCTAAAACACATACAGTAGGTGTTTTTCATAACTTTCAAAATCAAAAAGTGATTTGGTGATGGGGTCTGTTTAAATGCATATGAAAACTGCCCTATTCATAATAGCATTTAATTATTTTGTTTCTGTTGTTTATAATGAGATAAAAGCCAAGGTAGACAGTCACCTCATCTCCTGCAGTTTACAGAAAATCATTAATTATTTTCCTGTTAACCTATCAGGATTACAGTGGTAATTGGATAAGGGAGCCCTGTAAAATGCATGAATGGGTGCCCCCAAAGACTATATTTCAGGCCTATAAGCAAACAGAATTTTTACAGATGTCAGCATAAATGATCATTTGTAGGTGCTAGTGTTCCTTTAACTGCCAGAGGTGCATGCAATGCATTGCGTACCCCTCTGGCACTCAAGGGGTTAACTTCACACATGTTCAGATCAGTAGACACTCTTCTGGTATTGACATGTTTGATATTATTAGCAAATGGAAATAGTTGGCAAATTATAGAACATTAAAAGTTTAAACTAATTCCAGAAATCAAAACACGGATGTTTGCACGCCTAAGGCTATTGGTAAAAAAGAGCAGTTAAAGTTGTGTTGAACATTAATACACCTCAGGATATTTCCGGAAGATTAAACCATAGGGTTCCAGCTCGCTACATAATATTGTGTTTGGAAAGTAACAAGTGGATGGCAGCTCTGGACTGCTGCCTACAAAATCATTTATTTGATTTAATGTACTTAATTTATTACAATATACTAATGCCTTCACATCTCTGAGTGCCACTCGGTCAAAGTGCTGGCATTAACACTTAGTGTGCCATGAAGAAATGTATTCTAGATTCCTGTGGCACTCAAAATGTTATTAAAGGGGAACATTCATATCAGAAAATGTTTTTAACACATTTAAGATATTTAAGCTCCAAGCTGGACACGTCCACATTATGCAGCACAGCTCTCAGGACTATTTCACTCTCCTCCCACCTCCCTCCCAGCTGCCCCAGGGAGAGCGTTCCCGCTTCCCTTTGGTGAAGTGTGAATGGCTGCTATCATTACCTCAAGCTCCGGTAAGCATTATGCTGAGGTTGCAAAAGTACGTAAAGTAAAAAAAACACGTTTCCTATAGTGCTTATATGGTTAAACATGTGGTAAAAACTTTGATAGAGTGTTCTGCTTTAAAACAAAACAAAAAAATAATAATAATTTGAGCCAAGGTAGTAAAAGAATAGCACACATAAAACATGAACCCATGCATTGTACAGACAGTGATTGCGATGATAAATATTTCAGAAGTCATTTATGCTAGCTAAATGTATACGTCTGAAAGTTACCCATTTAAACGGATAGTAATATGTAAAAAAAAATATATATATATATTGTAGTGTTTATCCCCCTGAGTATAGCAAGGGTACTCCCACTGCTGAAAAGTGTTTTATTCAAGAGTTATTACAGCTCAGACCTTCATCTTTTAGGTGCAGTATCACAATGGCCTGAAGCTGTACATTTGCTACACCATCCTGTGGAGATTTATAGTCAAATGACCAGAGCTGTCGATAGGATGGTGTAGTAACAGTGCCACTTTACAATTTCAGGCCACTGTGATACTGTACCAAAAAATGAAAGTTTGAGCTGCAATAACTTTTGAACAAAAGACCGTTTAGCAGTGGGATTGTCCTTGTTTTACTCAGGGGATTAAACCCTACAACATATATTTTTTTTACATTTTAAGTATAACTATCCCATCACATGTTTTGCCACAGGTACAACAGGCAGGAATGCAGCAATCCTGGGGCAAACTAGCTCTACCATATGAGACAAAAAGATCCCCACTGATTTAAAAGAGGATTTTAGTCTTACCTATTAAATCCTTTTCTCTTAGTCCATACAGGTTACTGGTAACTTTGGGAAGGCGACCCACCCCTTTAACTGTAGGCAGGAACAATTCTAGAATTGTATGCAGGGGGTGGAGCCTACCTTCCCTCCTTGGCTGCAGCTAGCCAGCCAGCTCCAGAAAGATTTGAGACACTAACTATTGACTAGATAGTGGAAGGGAAAGAAGATTCCTGTGAGCATGACCCAGAAGGACCCCCACGGTCTGCCACAGGAGAGCCAAGAATGGTCCCTTAACAAGGTGGGACAACAGTAACCTGTGTGGACTAAGAGAAAAGAATTTAACAGGTAAGACTAAAATCCTCTTTTCTCTGCCGTCCAATACAGATTACTGGTAATGATGGGATGTCCAACCAATGAGTTTCCCAGAGGCGGGAAGTAAGGCAAGGACCAGACGCACGGCCCCCAAAGTCACCAGAGCCTATATGAACCATCAGATCAGGGATAGCCCAACAAAACAATGAAGTGTCAATGGACACTAAACAGGCGTAACAACACCCCAAACTGTTACACAGCGCACTGAACTAGAGCCAACAGGGCTCAAAAGTGAAGGAAGCACCAAGAACCGAAGAAGATCCTAGACAGGCAAGACTGCCTCCAGGATTTTCCTCCCAAAGCTGGAATCAGCTGATGCCAGCACATCAACATGTTAGTGCTTAGAAAAGGTGTACACAGACGACCAAGTGGCAGCCTTGCACAACTTATCAGCGGAGGCCTGATTCTTGTAAGATCAAGAAGCCCAAATAGACACTGTAGAATGAGCCTTGACCCAAAAGAGGACAGGCTTCTTCCTCGACTCGTAAGCCTTACGAATAGTGGACTTGATCCAAGAAGCAAGTCACTTTGGATGCAGGACTTCCTGCCCGCTGATCAGTTGTGCAAGGCTGCCACTTGGCCCAGGACTCAAAAGTGAAGGAAGCACCAAGGACCGAAGAAAATCCTCCAGGATTTTCCTCCCAAAGCTGGCGTCAGCCGATGCCAGCACATCAACACCGTAGTGCTTCGAAAAGGTGTGCATAGAAGGGGCTTTCAGAAGTAGGTCGTCCATGTATGAAGTAACTCTGATGCCATCTCGGTGGAGGACGGACACTAAGGCTCCCAGGACACGGTTGAAGACCTGAGGAGCTGTCGTCCATCCAAATAGAAGAGCTGAAAACTGAAAATGTTCCCGGTTGCAGGCAAATCGGAGGTACTGCCGGCTCTCTGGATGAATGGCAATGTGTATGTACGCGTCCTGAAGATCCAGAGATGCAAGAAATTCCCCCGGGGACATGGCAGCAATCACCTTTCGTAGAGACTCCTGGTGATAATGGGTCCGATTCACTAAGGAATTGAGATCCTTTAAATCCAAAATGGGACAATAAACGCAGTCCTTCTTGGAGACCACAAAGAGGTTGGAGTAAAAACCCATACCTCTGTCCTGAACTGGAACTGGCTCCAGGACATCCTTGTCCAGAAGAGCCCGAACAGCACCGTTGAACAGATGGCGTTTCTCTGCGACCTGAGGCATATCAGAAGGAAGGGATCCTGTACCCTTCTCCATCACCACCTGTAAAACCCAAGGGTCTGTCACTGAATCCTCCCAAATACTGTGATAGTGACGCAGACGACCACCCACAGCAGAATGTGGGCCTGGTTTCAGAGAGTCGTGCCGAAGAAGGCTTGGAGGAGACCTTGGGCTTCCATTGTTGTTTGGGCTTGGAGGAGGTACGCGGAGCTGAGGGAACCGTCTGGTTCAATGGACGTGTCTCATTCTGAAAGGAACGAAAATACCGGTTACGCTTAAGCTGTGTTTTCTTCCTTAGAACTAAGGGTAAAAGTGTACTCTTACCCCCTGTAGCCTCACTGATCAGATACTTAAGATCTGGCCCAAACAAAGAGGTGCCTTGAAAAGGCAAGGAGGGCAATGCTTTCTTAGAAGCAGTGTCAGCAGACCAGATCTTGAGCCACAGAGCCCGTCTGGCAACCACAGACATGGTGGAAACCCTAGCCACCAAACGGATGGCATCAAATAAGGCAGCAGAAACAGTGCTGTGCCTCAAAAATGTTGGCAAGGATGCGCAACTTATCCAAAGTAGGAGCACCCTGATGCACAGCAAGAGTGAGCTATTCAGTCCAGACCGCAATGGCCCGGTTCACCCATGCTGCTGCGAATGCTGGACGCATGGTAGAACCAGCAGTGGCAAAGATGGACTTGAGGGAGACCTCAAGTTTCTTGTCAGTCCAGTCCTTTAGAGCAGACACATCAGATACTGGCAATGCAGTAGACTTGGATAGCCTGGAGATAGGAGCAACCACTTTAGGAGAATGAACCCACTGAGCAAGCACTGCCTCAGAAAAAGGGATAAAGCTTGGCAAATTTCTTGGAGACAGAAGGTTTCCTGTCCAGAGACTTCCACTCTTTGGACACAAGGCGGTCAAGAGTGGGGTTAGGTGGAAAGCAAGTAAGGGGCTTTTTAGGCTCCTGAAAAGTACCCCAAACTGTGCCCAAAGCCCCCTGAGCACCCCAACACACTAGAAACATGAACCGGATGATAGAGCAAGAGTAGACAAGTAAAATGAGCCATCCCTGTCCCAAACTGTACAGTCCCATAGGAGTGAATGGAGCAATGGCGCCTATGCAGTACAGTGTGCGGAACTCAAATTTTACAAAACTGAAAGTGTAAAACTAAAAGACATGAAACATCACTAGAACATGTTAGAATACCCAAAAAACACTGAACCAGTAGGAAAAGTGTTAGAAACCCCACCTCCCAAATGAAAGCAAAACCAGTAGTTAAAGGGTTAAATACCACATAAACTTGCTTTGAACACCCAAAACACATACAGATAGACCCAGTGAGTGCAGGAGTGTGCAATAGGAACTCCAAATGAAAAACCCCTGTGCGGAGGGGCACTGTGGGACATGTGGCCCTGCAGCACTCAAAGGGCTGCTCACCTTTCCTGCAGATCTTCTGTCTTCAGATTACCATGTTTAAAGAAGAAGACTTGGTGGGTAACTCCTGAGGAAAGAACTTGCAGCCAAGATTTTCCCCTCAGGGCTTAAGGTCAACACAAACACCTAGTTACTGAGCTAGCCACATCTAAGGGCATTGTCCGTTATGGTAATTCACCTAATGGTGGTATTCCATTTCTAACAGAAAAATAAAAAACTTCTAAAGCTGTAGCAGAACTGTTCTCTTTCCTGTGTCTTCGCCAAGGAACAAATCTTACTGGAGCTGGTTGGCTAGCAGCAGCCAAGGAGGGAAGGTAGGCTCGACCTCCCTGCATACAATTCTAGAATTGTTCCTGCCTACAATTAAAGGGCAGATCTCCTACCCAGAGTTACCAGTAACCTGTATTGGACGACAGAGAAAATGTAATTTTCTTTCTTTTTTTTTAATCATTCTACTATCACCTGGTCCAAGAGATCTTTTGGAGTTGGGAGTAAAGGCATAGCAAACAAACAGATTCTTTTTAGCTGCTCAAACTTCTACAATACATGAATCTTCATCCAGCTGAATCACAATAAAGCAAAATATAGCAATCCGGATACAGTCTGCAATATTGGTTTATATTGATTTCAACAACACTTGCAAGTGTGTTTTTAGGAGCGAAAGCTTTTTCTATAAGAAGTAAAGGCATAGCACTCAACAGTAATTTTATCTCATTAATTGAATAAAATAAAGCATTTTCCCTAAATCATATAAAACTAATCATATTGCTATGAAGGAATCTTATTTGTTACTAGCTAGGACTGGTAATTTCATAGTGAAAAACAATATCTTGTATGTTACAGCCAGAGTTTCAAATCAAATGTTTGTAAACTTGCATTATACAGCAGTATAAGACTGATCTTTATGTATGCAACCCTGTATTATGTAACGTAGTAGTGTGTGTGTGTGTGTGTGTGTGTGTGTGTGTGTGTGTGTGTGTGTGTGGTGTGTGTGTGTGGTGTGTGTGTGTGGTGTGTGTGTGTGTGGTGTGTGTGTGTGGTGTGTGTGTGTGGTGTGTGTGTGTGGTGTGTGTGTGTGGTGTGTGTGTGTGGTGTGTGTGTGTGGTGTGTGTGTGTGGTGTGTGTGTGTGGTGTGTGTGTGTGGTGTGTGTGGTGTGTGTGTGGTGTGTGTGGTGTGTGTGTGTGTGGTGTGTGTGTGTGTGGTGTGTGTGTGTGTGGTGTGTGTGTGTGGTGTGTGTGTGTGGTGTGTGTGTGTGGTGTGTGTGGTGTGTGTGTGGGTGTGTGTGTGTGTGTGTGTGTGTGTGTGTGTGTAAATATGTCTCATACTTATACTTTTACATACTACAGCAGTGCTTCTCAGACTAGTTAACACTATGCAGTGCCATGCCTTATGGACATCTCCAAACCAAAAAAACAACTCTCCTTATATTCAAGAAAATACGGTAATGGAGTTTGTTGCTTGCTGATGGTGCCTACAGCACATGACCAGTGTGTTTCTGGCACATTTCTAGAACAGGACATTAGATTGAATCTGCCTTCTGTGAAAGGTCAGAACTGGTACCCTGATCAGATCAGAATTATAGCTCATGTCATGACAATGCCAGAAATATTTTACCAGTTATCCTTTTTTTATATTAAATTGTACAGTTTAAAATAGTTATTCAGATAATTGATGTGATTTAAAGGAACAGTAATGTCCCAAAAAATGTTTTACAGTTTTGTAGAGTTTAAAATATTAATACATATGATCCAACCCCTCTCTCTCAAACCGTTACGGTCTGAGAGATATAGGTATTCAAAGCCCCCCCCCCTCCCCTTCTCCTGATGTCAGCTGTAAAGCTGACAGCAGAGGAGGCTCAGCAGCAGAGCCAAAATCGTGTTATTACTAAAGAATTCATTCATTGGGAAGCTCTGCAAAGTGTGCCTGGTTTGCAAGCACGCTCTGCAGACCTTTCCAATGAATGCATTATTTTTAAGTAACGCGATTTCAGCTCTGCTGCAGAGCCGCCTGCTGGTACCTGGACCAGGATCTCCTGTTGTCAGCTAGACGCTGACATCAGGAGAAGGAGAGGGAGGGGGAACTTTGAATCCCTATATCTGTTATATCTAGCTGTTTGAGAGACAGGGTTTGGATCATATTTATTAATATTTTAAACTCTACAAAATGTGACATTTTTTTTTGAGACATTACTGTCCCCTTAAATCAAAAAGCCCTTTGTCTGATAAGTTACAACAAGGGTCTAACCTGTCATCCTCACTATCAGTATCCCATGCTCTTCTGATGGCTCATCCTGATTTGAAAGAGGCTCAGTATGTTGACTTTCCACCATTAGGATCAGGATTTGGATAGACTAATTTGTACAAAGAAATGCATTGAGGCTCATATAAGCAACATCCTAAACCTTCTAAATAAAATTAGGGATGCCTGCAAATGACTGAATGGATTGACTGATATCTTAAAGGGATAGTAATACTTCGTTTTAACTTTCTTTTATTTTGTAGGCATCAAAAAAAAACACGAAGAATGATATAAGTCTTATCTCTCAAACCTTTATGGTTTAAGAGATATTCACAAACAAAGTATCCCCCCCTGTTCAAACAGATCAGAAGGGAGGTGCCCAGGTAGACTGCAGAGAGGGACAATCTTCAATTAAGATAAGGGAAAAAGCTGAAAAACTTGTCAAGGGGGGCAGGGATTTCATTGTTCTCATACAAAGAAAATTGTCCCCTTCTGTTATCTGTCTGGTCTTACAACCAGATTCATATCTGAGAAGAGATGGCTTACACTAGGTAAAAGGGGCGGGAGGGGAAACTTTGCTTGTGAATATCTCATAAACCATAAAGGTTTGAGAGATAAGACTTATATCATTCTTCATGTTTTTTTAATGCCTACAAAATAAAATAAAATTAAAACGAAGTATTACTATCCCTTTAAAACATGCTGTTTCTGGCACATGAGGTGTAAAAGGTGGTATGTACCAAATATCTAGTGTTAACTGCAAATTGTACTTCATCCACAACTCCAATTACTCTTTATAGTATTTGGGCCATGGAGAGTGTTATTTCAATACTGTCAGAGTTGTAGTTCAAGAGTAATTGAATGATAAAGTATCCCCCTTCCACCCCTTTTACTGATGTGACACTGCTCACCTCAGACCAAAAAGACTGTCTGGATGGATCGCAGAGAGGGAAAATCTTCATTAACCCTTTGAATGTCAGAGAGGCACTCAAAGGTTTAAGCAGAAGGAAAAACCTTGCTGCGACCACATCTGTGGGGAGGTGGCTTACACTAGGTAAAAGAGGTGGGAGGGGGATTCTTTATCATTCAATTACTCTTGAACTACAACTCTGGCAGTATTGAAATAACTCTATGGGTCAAATACTATTAAGATTAATTGGAGTTGCTGTTTTTGTGAAACATTACTATCCCTTTAAAACAAAGTTTCTGGTTCAGGTGAATGACCTCTCTGTTTGCACTGAACCGGAGTAACATGGATAAAAGTTGTACGTAATCAAATAACTGTTTTTCCTTTTTATACAGGTGCATATTCAAGTAAAGAGAAATAGTCCCCCGGTCACTGCCACTACTAAAGACATTGTTAGAAATGTACGAGAAATACATGGCTCTGTTCATCCTAACACCTGCTTACCATCTTAGCCATTATATCAGGATGAGGTAATATAAAGTGCCATTAGAGTGGCACCAAGGAAAAGTGCAGTCATGTTTATGGTAGACTGTCTTCCCATGCACATATATGCCTTGTATTGCCCTGTTCTGTCGAAGTGAGAAAGCAAGTGTGAAAAGCAGAATAGGCACACAAATTATTTATTTTTAATTAAGGAACGCTAAATAAAGGATACATTTATCTTCTCGCCGTAGTCCATATGCATTGATGAAATAAAGATGTTTAACCCCTTATAAATTCTTCCCAGTTGATGGAGAGTATTGAGCCACATATCTGTTAAGATTTGGAATAGGGACCACTATTAAGTAATTGTACTAAAATTTATTGGAGCCTAGACAGTATGAAGTACTCATCTGGATAAAGTAGGGCAAATACAAAAAAAAAAACAAAAAAAAAAAAAAACCAAACCTTCCAAGATGGAAGTTAGCACTCTCTCTCTTTAACCCCTTTAGTGCCTGAAGGGTGATGGGTACCCCTCTGGCACACAAGGGGTTAATCTCACTTAAAGGGATAGTAATACTTAGATAAAAGTAACTTTAATGCTGCAGGTATTAAAAAAAAAAAAAAATCAATTGCACCCAGTCCTATCTCTCAAACCTCTATGGTTTGAGAAATCTAAGATTTCAAAGTTCCCCCTTCCCTCCCCGTGCGCGGACGTCCCCTTTCTGTGTAAGAGGAGATCCCATTCAACAGACCGCCCTGAGCTCTTCATCAGAGCCGTAATCATGCTAGTTAGGCAGAAACACTTCATTTGAACGGTCTGCAGTGTGTGCTTACAAATCTTATATCTCTCAAACCGCAGAGGTTTGAGAGATAGGACTGGGTACAATTGATTTAGTTTTTTAATACCTACAGCATTAAAGTTACTTTTATCTAAGTATTACTATCCCTTTAAGAGAAAAATCGTTAGGTTGGCTAGGGGTAAACTAGAGTCAGATAGTGGAAAACGTTTAGTTTATTAACTCTTAACAGCCTGCCACCTGTTGCATGAAAGTTTACAAACAGTAACCTCCCCCCATTGGGCTTAAGAGAATAAGCACTTAATGTATACAGATTTACATGGAAGGTATAGTTAACATAGAGATAAGCTGAAAGGTCATGGGTCAAACAGTCTGACGCTTTAAAGCAAACAGAGAAAAAGGTCAGACCAGGATGGGTCAGACTGCTCTTATCTGCTATCATCTTCTGTTTATAGACTCCAGCCATCTGAAGCATGCTTTGATTGACTTTCCCTGGAGCTTTCACACTAGTGTTTCCATTATCCAAGGTCTTGTTTAAACTCTTTCAGTGACAGAGGGGAAGTCCAGCTCTTTGCAAAACAAAAAAAGGGTTAGTAATGTTTTGTATTAATAAAAAGTAATATTGTAGATATTCAAAAAATAAACCAATTGATGCCAGTCCGATCTCTCAAACCTTTATGGTTTGAGAGATATACGATGATAAAGTCCCCCCTCCCTCCCCTTTCACAGACGTCAGCTGTAAAACTGTAAATTTCACCATAGCCTGCATTATCCTATATAATAATGCGCTAATGTATGTTTGTCAGAAGCTGTCATGCGCAGTACAGACTGCCCGCGCCGCGGCTGATAACAGAGAGGGGCACTCCGAATTCAGACCGCAGTCGGTGCGCAGAGGGCTACGGTTTGAATTCGGAGAGACGCGCTCCGTTATCAGCCGCGGTATGGGCAGTGTCTGTGCATGACTGCACTGAGGCCGTTGCTGCCTGGCACTGTGGCCCGTGTACACGGGCTGTTCAACTAGTATTGTGTGTATTATATACAAAAAAGTTGGTTTGCTTTAGAAATAGTCCTATTTTCTTTCATAAATAAAGCTTGTTTTCGTAAATATAATACAAGTTCAAAACAGAAGACATCACAACTCGTTTTATTTTTGTCCCCCCCACAAGGGCCAGGTTTCTCAATGCTACAAAACCAAGACACTCTTGGCCATAGGAACATACCTAATTTTCTACAGTTTGATCATTCAGGATCATTAAACAAATAACTGACTCTGGTGGAAAATTATGGAAAGCCCACTGGCTCTGACCTCTAGTAATGCAGTGTGAGGACCCAAAGAGATACTTTAAGACTCCAATACTCTCTGACAATGAATTCAGACATGATGGAATATTGTCTGAATTGCTTATCAAAAACTTGTGTGGTGTATTTAACCCTTTGAGTGCCAGAGGGGTACGCAATGCGGGTACCCCTCTGGCACTCAAAGGTTTAACCACTTGAAGACAACAAAGTTGTGCAACACATTGCAATGCCCTAAGGACACTTCTGGTGATCAGTGTGGATAAAAACATTATCAACAAAAACTGAGAAAGGTTCACATCCATTAATCTTTTGAGTGCCAGAGAGGTAACCAATGCAATACAACCAGATATGAAACCTTGCACACACACTGAAGCACACGGTGTTTAAACAGATATGCATATTTATGTTATATATGCCTTAGCAGGTCACATATGGAAAGGCAATATATGCAGAATATTGTGTGAAGAATCATATAATATGCAGATCTGAATATAAGCATCTCATATGGCAGCAATAACTGACAGAAACATGATAAAACAGCAGTCAGAATTAATAGCCTTGGGAACCTTGTAGGGTAGATACATAAGCAAACCAACTGCATCATAGTGATCCCTCCCAAGTGACTCACTTTAGAAGAGACAGTCCTTCTTTGAGGCCCAAATCCCTCTGTCCCTCTTTCCCACCATGATGTCCCTCTGTTTAGGAGATCAGACAGTGTAGTGAGTATATAAGTGTATCACATTGCTCTACAGCACTAAAACTCACATTAATGTTTGCTTAAACTTCAGTATGTGTTTATAAATTAATCTGTGTAAATATAATACTTTGGTCTTGTTCTAAACTATTTGTTGTTACACAAAGAGGTGTCAGTGGGTCATGAAATAACCTAGGAATTCTCAGTAATTCTCCATCCAACAGCCACTCCCCCTGCAACACCACCTTAAAAGGCAAAAAAGTGTCCCCCTGACCATCTGAAATGTTGGGAGGTATGTATAGGGGACAGATGAAAATTCCACTTAAACGTGAAATGGGCCTCCAAAGCATCATGAAGCACTGTTCTGGCAACCTCTAGTATATTTAAGGGCTTAATAAACTCCCATTTAAAGTAGAAGTAATAGTATGAAATTATTTTTTGTATTCTCATGAATATAAATCCTTTTCTCTTAGTTCATGTGGAACACAGGAACCATGGGGTTAAGTCTACTCCTTCACGAGGGCAAAGCACTTCAAAAAGGGTCTCTGGGCCAAGCTCATATAGCAAAGCCAAGAGAAAGCAAAAGTGAAACAATAAAAGGAAATCCCCTGAACACAGAACCCAAGAACAGCAAGGTGAGACTCCACTAGAAAAGATTATAAAGAGCAGAAATCTGAACTTCGATAGAACGAATACTAAGCCCTTTCTTCATCCTGAAGAAAGCCAAAACTATTGGAAGATGAAAAGGTTGCAGCACTGAGTCCTGGTCAGCATACCACATACAAAAGAGCGGCAAAGCCCCTTGATAAGGTTTGTAAGATATAAACTTTCTTGCCTAAGGCATAATAGAAGTAACAGATTAAAAAAAAAAACATTTTCATTCAAGAGGCTGGTCTCAAAAGCCAAGCCATCAAAGCTAGCTTCCTGAAACGAGGGTGGCAAAAAAGGCCCTTAGTCAGAAGGCTTGGACAAAAGGGCAGATTAAAAAGTTCCACCACGGATAGACTGAGAAGATCCGAAACCAGATCTGACAGGTCCAGAACAGAGCAATCAGGATGATATGAGCCTGCTACATCAATGATTTTCCTTAGCACCCTGGGAATTAACGGAATTGGAGAAAACATATACAGTGGGGCAAAAAAGTATTTAGTCAGCCACCAATTGTGCAAGTTCTCCCACTTAAAAAGATGAGAGAGGCCTGTAATTTTCATCATAGGTACACTTCAACTATGAGAGACAGAATGTGGAGAAAGAATACAGAAAATCACATTGTAGGATTTCTAATGAATTCATTGGTAAATTCCTCGGTAAAATAAGTATTTGGTCACCTACAAACATGCAAGATTTCTGGCTCTCACAGACCTGTAACTTCTTCTTTAAGAGTCTCCTCTGTCCTCCACTCGTTACCTGTATTAATGGCACCTGTTTGAACTTGTTATCAGTATAAAAGACACCTGTCCACAACCTCAAACAGTCACACTCCAAACTCCACTATGGCCAAGACCAAAGAGCTGTCGAAGGACACCAGAAACAAAATTGTAGACCTGCACCAGGCTGGGAAGACTGAATCTGCAATAGGCAAGCAGTTTGGTGTGAAGAAATCAACTGTGGGAGCAATTATTTGAAAATGGAAGATATACAAGACCACTGATAATCTCCCTCGATCTGGGGCTCCATGCAAGATCTCACCCCGTGGTGTCAAAATGATCACAAGAACGGTGAGCAAAAATCCCAGAACCATACGGGGGGACCTAGTGAATGACCTGCAGAGAGCTGGGACCAAAGTAACAAAGGCTGCCATCAGTAACACACTACGCCGCCAGGGACTCAAATCATGCAGTGCCAGACGTGTCCCCCTGCTTAAGCCAGTACATGTCCGGGCCTGTCTGAACTTTGCTAGAGAGCATTTGGATGATCCAGAAGAGGATTGGGCGAATGTCATATGGTCAGATGAAACCAAAGTAGAACTTTTTGGTAAAAACTCAACTCGTCGTGTTTGGAGGAGAAAGAATGCTGAGTTGCATCCAAAGAACACCATACCTACGGTGAAGCATGGGGGTGGAAACATCATGCTTTGGGGCTGTTTTTCTGCAAAGGGACTAGGACAACTGATCCGTGTAAAGGAAAGAATGAATGGGGCCATGTATCGTGAGATTTTGAGTGAAAACCTCCTTCCATCAGCAAGGGCATTGAAGATGAAACGTGGCTGGGTCTTTCAGCATGACAATGATCCCAAACACACCGCCCGGGCAACGAAGGAGTGGCTTCGTAAGAAGCATTTCAAGGTCCTGGAGTGGCCTAGCCAGTCTCCAGATCTCAACCCCATAGAAAACCTTTGGAGGGAGTTGAAAGTCCGTGTTGCCCAGCGACAGCCCCAAAACATCACTGCTCTAGAGATCTACATGGAGGAATGGTCCAAAATACCAGCAACAGTGTGTGAAAACCTTGCTAAGACTTACAGAAAACGTCTGACCTCTGTCATTGCCAACAAAGGGTATATAACAAAGTATTGATATGAACTTTTGTTATTGACCAAATACTTATTTTCCACCATAATTTGCAAATAAATTCTTTAAAAATCAGACAATGTGTTTCCTGTATTCTTTCCCCCCATTCTGTCTCTCATAGTTGAAGTGTACCTATGATGAAAATTACAGGCCTCTCATCTTTTTAAGTAGGAGAACTTGCACAGTTGGTGGCTGACTTAATACTTTTTTGCTCCACTGTATGCTAGAGGGGCTAGAGGTACGGTCCACAGAATGGCCACCGAGTCCACTGAAAAAGCCAAAATATCTCTTGAACTGAAGAACCTGGCATTTCAGGTAGGAGGCCATGGGATCCACCAGTGAGATCACCAATGGCGGACAATCTAGTTAAGTATGCTTTGGTTGAACTTCCAAGTTCCGGGATTCAAGCATTGGCGACTGAGAAAACTCTGCCACCACATTTTGTTTCCCTGGAATGGGAATCTTGCAGAGGGGTGGGTACGTGGGCCTCAGCCCACAAGATAATATGCTGGACCACTGCCCAAGCTGTCTTCTTGTCCCTCACTAGCAGTTGATACAAACCACCGACATCACACTGTCAGACTGAATCTGTTCTGGGGACCCCTAATGGAGTGAAGGCCAATGAGGCAGCACAAGGCAATATGCCCACAGCTCCAGCACAGTGATTGTTAGGAGACTATAATCCCAAACCGAAAAGCCCTGGGCCATCTGGGGGTCCAGAGTAGCCCTCCAGCCCAGCAGGCTGGCATCCGTAGCCACTATGACAGTGTCGAGAATTACAAACATCCCAGAGCCAGATGTGCTGAATTACCAGCAAAGGTCCTCCGTTGTCTGAAGGGACAGAGGCAAGACACAACACACTTCAGACTGATGCCTGGACCAATTAATGAGGATGTCCATTAGCAATTCCTGTGTATAGAATGGAGCAAATGGAACTGCCTCCATAGTAGAGTCCAGGTAACCTGGTACCTTCATGTACTCCCACATCACTGCAGACAGCCAGAGTATCGCTTGTGACAGCTGAAACCACAAAGTCTGAATCTTGTTGTATGAAAGAAATGCCTTCAACTTGGAGGGTATAAGATCCCATGTCTAGAAAATGAAGGACCTGGGACAGAACCAGAGAAGATTTATTGCAATGGATTGAAGCCTGTGTTTCTTTTTTATTGTTAGTGTGGAATTGGTGGCTTTCTGCTATATAAAGTAGAGTGTGAGAATACTTGAATGTGTAAATCTTGAGCAGTTGATCAATGCACAGCAGTGAGGAAAGTGCTGGGAATTTAACAGCATGGGATTAAAACAGAGGAACAATTAAATTACATTTTGTTTCTCTGCTTATCTTTTAGCTTGCAGTAACTGGGATAATATGAATGGTAGCATGACTGTACATTTAAGTCAGTTTACAAGCTGCCATGTATTTGCACACCTGAAACAACTGTTCCAGGATACATACCTCTATGGCAGATGTGAGCAAGTAGCCGATTTGGAAGATCAAATTAGAGAGAAGCAAGCTGCAACACTGAGGGAGACTAACACTTGACAGGGGTTTGCTGCTCATTGAGAAGGATACCGTCACAGGAAGGACTGTGGGTGGAGACTACGCAAAGAAACACATTGCTAGATGGGAAGCAAGGAGGGGCAGATTAATAGGGAGGAAACACCTGTATTTACTCACCCTAACAGATTTGCCATATTGTATGATGATGGTGGGGGTGTTAGAACAGTACTTTCCAGCAAGGGCATTCCTGTGCTAACAACTGGGAGAACAACCCCTCAAACACTGATGGAATCTGGTACTCAGGCAGACGTAGACAGATGGTGGTGGGTAGGAGTTCCATAATTAACAAGGCAGAGTAATCTGTCCCCAGGATTGTTACAATCGAACAGTTCGCAGTCTACAAGGTGTTTGGGTTAGACATGTATCAGATTGGGCTGATAGATTGTTGAGAGGGGCTTGGCATGACCAAGTTTGTACCAATGACAAAGTGAGATGGAAATTGAAATCAGTTAAGAAGGATTTCAGGGATTTACATGCAAGCTTAAGTAAAGGACCCCCAAGGTAGAATTTTCTGAAGTATTTCCTGTGCCACCTGCCACACCATAAAGGCAACAGAAGATTAGCAATTTAAACGCATGGCTAAAGACTTGATGTAAGCAGAAGGGTTTTGGGTTTCTAGAACACTGGGTTGTCTTTTCCATGTGGGCAATCTTTATAGTTGAAAGGTGGCAACTGTGCTAGAGGGTTGGCTAGTTAGAGGGTGGGAGGAGATGTAAAAGGGATCTCTCACCTATATTAAAGTAGCCTTAATCTGAATACTCCATACTCCCTTGGCTTGAATCTTATTTATTTTTTTTTTTTTTCTTCTTTTCTTTTGAGATATACACACACACACACACACATACACATTATTATATTATATATAATTATACACACACACACACACACACACACAAAATCAACAGGTGTAGAGGAATAGTAGCCAAAACCAAGTTAAGATCACACAGAGGAGCGGAATTCTTGAAGGCTGCACGCCCTGGAAGAAAACCTTGACATCAAGAAGGATGGCAATGCGCCTCTGAAAGAAAACAGAGAGAGAAGAAGTCTGAACCCGAAGGGAACTCAAAATGAGGCTCTTATCCACATCGTCCTGCAAAAAGGCCAGGACCGTAGGCAGACCAAATTCCTGAGACAGGTCCTTGTCAGCACACCAAGATAGAAACGTCGACCAGACACAATGGTAGATCTTGGAAAAACAGGTTTGCAGGCACTGAGCATAGTAGCCACTAGCCCAGAAGAAAAACCTCTTCTTCAATATTGAGGATTCAACTTGCAAGCCATCAAAATTAGCCAATGAACACCCTCCTTCCACAGGTTCGTAGATATTGAACATGTAACACAAACACAAAGGAGCGCCCAAATTGTGCAATATTGTGAAAAAAACGGATAAAAAATAGTAAATGAAATTGTACTCACAAGTAAAGATGGGCAGCAGGCTGATATCAGACTGTCTGACAAACGTGCCTGTAGGGAAATAGCATCAGTCCCCACTCGGATCCTCAGTAATCAGCTGCAACACGAAGACTCCAAAACAACAGGCTGGATCCAAGAAGCAATATTTATTAAATAAAAATTATATAATGATAAGATAAAATGTACAAAAAATAATAATGATGCTAACGCGTTGATGGGAAGGAGAGATTCCTCTAGAGACCATCGACCCAGAGAACTCAGGCGACCCAGGACCGCTGCCCAGCCGGAGGGGCTGGTATCCGTCCTCACCATGGTCCAGAAGGATACCAGGAAGGACTTGCCTTTTTCCAGCAGACTGGACAGGTCGAGACACCACAACAAACTCAGTTCCACATGAAGAGGAAGGGACATTGAGATCGTCAGAAGGTCCAGCTGACCCCTGCACACCTGGATCACAAACCTCTGTAGCTCCCTAATGTGCGACATGGCGAATGGGGCCGCTTCTATGGTGGAGATTAATTTCCCCACTAGAGAGGACAGCTTCTTGGAAGGAACTGGATCTTGAGCCAGAACTGCAGAAACCCTGTGTGCGATCTGGCGAGCTACCTCGTCTGTGAGAAACACCATGCTCTTCTGAGTGTCAAAGAGAAGGCCCAGGAAGATCAGACTCTGGGATGGGACAAGATCTGACTTTTCCAAGTTGATGACCCACCCGTGATGGGTGAGAGCGTGAATGCGTTGCTGAGCCTGCTGATGAAGAAGTTCCGCAGAGGGGGCTTTCAGAAGCAGGTTGTCCATGTATGGAGTAACTCTGATGCCGTCCCGGTGGAGGACGGACACTAAGGCTCCAAGGACACGGTTGAAAACTTGAGGAGCTGTAGTCAGACCAAAGTGAAGAGCTGAATACTGAAAATGCCCTCTGTCAAAGGCAAATCTGAGATACTGCCAGCTCTCTGGATGAATGGCAATGTGTAAATATGCATCCTAAAGATCCAGCGATGCAAGGAATTCCCCCAGGGACATAGCAGCAATCACCGTTCGTAGAGAATCCTGGTGATAATGGGTCCAGATAACAAAGGAACTGAGATCCTTCTAATCCAAAATAGGGTGACAACCGCCGTCCTTTTTGGAGACCACAAAGAGGTCTGAGTAAAAACCCATACCTCTGTCCTGAACTGCAACCGGCTCCAGAACGCCCTTGTCCAGAATAGCACCATTGAACAGCCGGCATTTCTCCACGCCCTGAGGTGTATGAGAAGGAAAGAAGCGAAAGGGAAGAAGAGAGACAAAAGGGATCCTGTACCCTTCCATCTCCACCTGTAAAACCCACAGTTCCGTCACTGAATCCTCCCAGATGCTGTGGTAGTGACGCAGACGACCACCCACAGCAGAGTGGGGACCTGGGTTTGGTGAGTCATGCCGAAGAAGGCTTGGAAGAGACCTTAGGCTTCCATTGCTGTTTGGGCTTGGAGGAGGCACGCAGAGCTGAGCTGAGGGAACGGTCTGGTTCGCCGGACGTGTCTCAGTCTGAAAGGAACAAAATTACCGATTACACTTAAGCGGAGTTTTCTTCCTGGGGACCAAGGGCAGAAGTGTACTCTTACCCCCTATGGCCTCACTGATGAGATCCTTAAGATCTGGCCCAAACAAAGAAGTACCTTGAAAAGGTAAGGAGAGCATGGCTTTCTTGGAAGCAGTGTCAGCAGACCAAATCTTGAGCTAAAGAGCCAGTCTGGCAACCACAGACATGGTGGAAACCCTAGCCACTAAACGGATGGCATCAAATAAGGCAGCAGAAACATAGTGCTGTACCTCAAAAAAGTTGGCAAGAAGGTGCAACATATCCGAAGTAGGAGCACCCTGACGGACAGCCTTGGTGAGCTGTTCAGTCCAGACCGCAATGGCCCGAGTCCAGACAGCAATGGCCCGGTTCACGAATGCTGGATGCATGGCAGTACCAGCAGTGGCAAAAACGGACTTGAGGGAGACCTCAACTTTTTGTCAGTCCAGTCTATCAGAGCAGATGCATCAGAAACTGGCAATGCAGTAGACTTAGATAGCCTGGATACAGGAGCATTCACTTTGGGAGGGTGAACCCACTGAGCAAGCGCTGACTTAGAGAAGGGATAAAGCTTGGCAAATTTCTTGGACACAGAAGGTTTCTTGTCCGGAGATTTCCACTCTTCAGACACAAGGTGGTCAATAGTGGGGTTAGGTGGAAAGCAAGTAAGGGGCTTTTTAGGCTCTTGAAACACATCAGAGGGATCAGAAAGAACCGCCTGAACTAAGGGAATGTTAAGTGTATGCAGAACAACCCTGATCAGGCTCCTCAGCCGAGGGCTCAGGATCAGCCTCAAAAGGATCCCCAAAAAACTGAGAGGAGCCCACAGAAGAACATTCCTCAACATCTGAATCCACCAGCAGTTCCTCCTCAGAGGAATCTGATACGTCAGGTACTCCCTGAGGTTTTGGCAGGGAAGACTTGACAGAGGAGGGGGTCTGCCAAGAATGGAAGACCCCCTGTAACTGGGATGGAAAGAGTTGCAATGTCGACCTAAGGTCCCTGGTAGCAGCCTTCAACTCTTGCACCCAAACTGGCTCTAATGCATGGCTGGAGGTCCCTGGGAGACTCTCAGGGACATCAGAACATGCTGGGCATAAAGGACCTGAGAATTCTCTGGGTTACCCTGAAAGACAGGAAGAGCAATGCACAAAAGGGGATACAGGGACCCCAGCATCCTTAGTCTTAGGTCTGGCCCCAAGCTCCAATGGTACAGACATTCTCACAGCGTCAAACAACCTTACACTATAAGAAATCACCCAAGTACAGTGTGCAGGATTAAGGTTTCACCCCAGAAATCACTAAAATAGACTTATCTGGAAGGTGAAGGGTTAATCAGCAGAGGAGAGTCCAAGCCCTGTGTAGGATACTTGTTCTGGAAATGGCACAAAATGGCTGCCACGGCAGGAGCCAATCAGAAACAAGCGTGCAAAGCAAGTGCTCATGGGAAATGTAGTTTTCCCATAAAAAGTACCCAAACAGTGCCTGAAGCCCCCTGAGCCCCCCAGCACACTGGAAACATGAACCGGATGATAAAGCACGGGCAGACAAGAAAAATGAGCCATCTCTGAAGTAGCTAGGTTAAGCGGTTGCAGATGTCCCAAACTGTACAGTCACATAAGATTGAATGGAACAATGGCGTCTTTAAGTCAAATTTTAAAAATTGAAAAAATAGGATTTTAGTCTTACCTGTTAAATCCTTTTCACTTAGTCCATACAGGTCACTGGTACCATGGGATGTGTAGTCCCCTTTAATAGGCAGGAACAATTATGCAAATAATTTGCAAGGGGCGGAGCCTCCCCTCTTACTTAAGCCACCTTCTGGCCAGAGCCACCCATATTGATTTGAGACCCTAAACTGACCCCAGGTAAGCAAAAAGAAAGACTCCTGTGAGCATGCCCGAACGGTCTCCCACTGAATGCCACAGGAGAGCCAAGACTGGTCCCTTGACAGGGTGGGAGACCAGTGACCTGTATGGACTAAGTGAAAAGGATTTAACAGGTAAGACTAAAATCCTATTTTCACTGTCGTCCAATACAGGTCACTGGTACCATGGGATGTACAAACATTGAGCTGATCCAGAGGCGGGAAGTAAGGCAAGGACCAGGCGCAAGGCCCAAGTCACTAGAACTGTTAACCAGTTGATAACATAGCCCAAACTGTAAGTGTCAACGGACACCAATCAAGGGAACAATCCCTGAACTTAACACAGCACACGGAACACGAGCCAACCGGGCTCAACAGTAAGGAAGCACTAAGGATCACAGAGCGGAAGACCTACACAGGCAAGACTGCCTCCAGGACCATCCTTCCAAAGCTGGCATCAGCCGATGCCAGTACATCAACTCGGTAGTGCTTAGAAAAAGTGTGCACAGAGGACCAAGTGGCCGCTCTGCACAGTTGATCAGCAGAAGCTTGATTCTTGTAGGCCCAGGAGGCCCCAATAGATCTGGTGGAATGGGCAGTCACCCTGAAGGGAACATGCTTATTCCTCAACTTATAGGCTTCACGGATGGTAGCCTTAATCCAAGAGGCAATGGTAACTTTGGAAGCCGGTCTTCCTGCCCTAGGCCCCTCAGGAATGACGAATAGAGCGTCAGACTTCCTGATAGATTCGGTGCGGTGAACATAAAACTTGAGGCAACGCACCACATCCAACAAATGGAGATCTCTTTCCTTGTCAGATGAAGGATTAGGGCAGAAAGAGGGAACCACAATCTCCTGATTGATGTGAAACTCAGACACAACCTTGGGTAAGAATTCCTTGGTAGTGCGAAGCACAGCCTTATCCTTGTGGAACACCAGGTAAGGAGGTTTACAAGACAATGCCTGTAACTCTGCCACCCGGCGTACTGACACAATAGCCAAAAGGAAGGCCATCTTCCAAGTCACAAGACGTAATGGAATGGAAGCCAAGGATTCAAACGGTGGTCGCTGAAGAACTCCCAGCACCAAATTGAGATCCCACTGGGGAGTAGGACTCTTGAAGGCAGGTCGAACATGAGTCACACCTTGGAAGAAGACTTTCACATCAGGAAGGATGGCAATCCGTTCCTGGAAAAACACAGACAAGGCAGAGGTCTGAACTTTGAGGGAACTCAGACTGAGCCCCTTGTCCACACCGTCCTGCAAGAAGGCCAGGACAGTGGGAAGATGGAAGTCAAGAGACAACTGCTTGACAGAGCACCATGTCACGAAAGTTGACCAAATGCGATGATAGATCTTGGAAGACACAGGCTTACGAGCACTGAGCATCGTCGACACTACAGAAGGAGAAAAGCCTTTCTTAGCTAGAATCGAGGATTCAACCGCCATGCCATCAAACGGAGAGAGTGAACATCCTCTTTCCACAGATACCCCTGAAGAAGCAGGTCCGGACGGGCTGGAAGTGGGATTGGATCCTTCACTGACATGGCCATCAATTCCGGAAACCAGGACTGGCGAGGCCAGTTTGGAGCAATCAGGATGACAGGACAACGTTCTCTCTTCAACTTCTGAATCACTCTGATCAATAGAGGAAGAGGGGGGAAGATGTAAGCCAGGGAGAAGTCCCAAGGGATCGACAAGGCATCCACCGCTAGAGCAAGGGAGTCCCTCAGACGGGAGCAAAACACTGGAACCTTCCTGTTGTGTCTGGTAGCCATCAGATCCACCACTGGCATCCCCCACCGTTGAGTGAGCATGTGAAACACCTCTGGGTGAAGAGCCCATTCTCCGCTGTCGACGGTGTGACGACTGAGGAAGTCTGCCATGACGTTGTCCACGCCTGGAATATGAACTGCAGAGATGACAGGCACGTGATCTTCTGCCCAAGACAAAATATCCTTGACTTCCCACCAGGCGGAACCGCTTCTTGTGCCGCCTTGTCTGTTGATGTAAGCCACCGCCGTGGCGTTGTCGGACTCTACTCTGACTGGAAGACCGGTCAATTGAGACTCCCAGTGCCTCAGGGCCAGCCGGACAGCTCGAAGTTCCAGAACATTGATGGAGAGCATGGATTCCTCCAGACCCCATTTCCCCTGAGCACTGAAGCGACCCCAGACTGCACCCCAGCCCCGAAGGCTGGCATCCGTTGTGACTGTGGTCCAATGAGGAACTAGAAAGGATTTCCCTTTCAAGAGATGAGAGAGATCTAACCACCAGTGCAGACTCGACTCGACATGAGGAGGAAGAGAAACAGACAGATGTTGATGATCTGGATGATTCCTGCACGTCTGGATCACAAATCTCTGAAGATCCCTGGAGTGGGCCATGGCAAATGGTACTGCTTCGATCGTGGAAATGAACTTCCCCACTAAGGACGACAACTTCGGAACTGGAATTTCGTCCATGTCCAGAATCCCAGCCACTCTGACGGCTATCTGGTGAGCCACGTCCTCTGGAAGAAACACCATGCATTGGCGAGTGTCGAACAGGAGACCCAGGAACAGAAGCCTCTGAGAAGGAATCAAGTCCGACTTGTCCAGATTCAGGATCCATCCGTGACGGTTCAGGGTGTGCATGCACCTCTGCAACTGCTGGTGGAGAAGCTCCGCTGAGGAGGCCTTCAGTAGGAGATCGTCCATGTAGGGTGTCAATCTGATCCCATCCTGATGGAGCACCGCTATCAAGGAGCCCAGCACCCGCTGGAAGACTTGAGGAGCTGTAGTCAGTCCAAAGGGGAGCGCTGTAAATTGAAAGTGTCCCCTGTGGCAGGCAATCCTGAGATACTTCCTGCTCTCTGGATGAATAGGGATGTGAAGATAAGCATCCTGAAGGTCCAGGGAGGCAAGAAACTCCCCTGGAGACATTGCTGTAATCACAGAGCGCAGGGACTCCTGGCGGAAGTGGGAAGTCACCACATAGGCATTGAGATCTTTGAGATCCAAGATGGGACGGGCTCCTCCGTCCTTTTTGGCTACCACAAACAGGTTGGAATAAAATCCTGAACCTGTGTCCCCCTGCGGAACCGCCTCCAGGACCTCTTTGTCCAAGAGATCCTGAATAGCGTCGTCGAACAGACGCCTTTTTGAGGGTTCCTGAGAAGGACGAGTAAAATGGAACCGAAAAGGAGGAAGGGAAGAGAAAGGGATCCTGTATCCCTCTGACACCACCTGAAGAACCCATGGGTCCGCCACTGACTCCTCCCAAGTCCGGCGAAAGATGCGGAGACGACCGCCTACAGCCGGATGCGGACCCGGGTTCGGCGAGTCATGCCGAAGCAGTCTTGGAGGTCTTGGCCTTGGAGGCAACTTTGGGCCTCCAGGACTGTTTGGGCTTGGAGGAGGAGCGCGTAGTGGGAGGACCCGTTTGGGCCGAGGAGCGTGTCTCAGTCTGAAAGGAACGAAAGGACCGATTGCGTTTGGCTGGAAACTTTTTCTTAAAGACTGAGGGTAGAAGAGTACTTTTACCGCCAGTAGCCTCACTGATCATTTCTTTGAGCTCAGAGCCAAAGAGCAAATTCCCCTGAAAGGGCAAGGAAAGCAAGGCTTTCTTAGAGGCTGTATCAGCAGACCAAATTTTCAGCCAAAGAGCGCGTCTAGCCACCACAGAAGAAGTGGAGGCCCTCGCCATCATGCGCACAGCATCAAAAGCAGCATCAGCAACATAGTTCTGAGCTTCAGTGATATTAGCAAGAAGCTGCAACTGTTCAGATACAGGCGCATCCTGGCGAACCGCTTCAGTCAGTCGTTCAGTCCAGGCTGCAATAGCCCTATTAACCCATGCCACAGCAAAGGTGGGGCGCATGGCAGTGCCAATAGAGGCAAAAATAGATTTAAGAGAGAGCTCTAATTTCTTATCCGTCCAGTCCTGCAAGGCAGAGGCATCTGAGACAGCCAAAGCAGTAGATTTGGATAGTCTAGACACAGGAGCATCCACCTTGGGAGGATGAACCCATTTTGCCAGCTCCGCTTCGGGAAAAGGGTAAAGTTTGGCAAACTTTTTGGAGACAGAGGAAGATCTATCAGGATTCTTCCATGCCTCAGAAACCAGACGGGCAAGAGTAGGGTTAGTTGGAAAACAAACAACAGGTTTAGATGGCTTTTTCTGAAAAACATCAGTAGGATCATAAGTGGATTCCTGAGTCAGAGGAAGGTTGAGCGTATTCAGAACCGCTCTGATCAGACCCTCAGCCGAAACTTCAGGGTCACACTCATAGGGGTCCCCAATGGACCTGTTAGATTCAATAACAGTACGTTCCTCAGCATCAGAATCCTGTAAAAGTTCTTCTTCAGAAGAATCAGTGATATCAGGAGCTCCCTGTGGCTTAGGCAGGGAGGTCCTGATAGTAGAGGGGGTCTGCCAGACCTGGAGAGCCCCCTGTACCTGAGAGGGAAAGAGTTGAAGCGTGGATCTGAGATCCCTAGTGGCAGCTTTAAACTCCCTCAGCCAAGATGGCTCAATAGCGTGGCTGGGAAGCCCAGGGTTGCTATCTTTATCAGTACAATTAGGGCATAGATCCCCCACATTATCGCAATCCAGCCCAATGTGGCAAGAGGAGCAAAACGCCATGGGGGTAGAAGACCCCCCAGCCTCCTTAGTCTTGGGTCTAGCCCCTAGCTCCAGTGAAGTAGACATGCTCACAGCGTCAATATACCCCACAAAAAACACTATCACCCAGAAAAGTGTTAAAGATTAAAGTTTCACCCCAGAAAAGGTCTAAAAACGGACTTATCTGGCCAGCGAAGGGTTAATCTGGTGAGGAGAGAGAAGGCTCGGTCCCTGCGTAGTGTACTCGCCTTGGAAAAGTACCACAAAATGGCGGCCGTCATGACAGCCAATCAGAAACGAGCGCGAGCTAAGCGCTCATGGGAAATGTAGTTTTCCCTATGCAAGTACCCCAAACAGTGCCCGAAGCCCCCCTGAACCCCCTACATTAATAAAACACTAACCGGATGATAGAGCAGGAGCCTAGCATTAAAATGAGCCCACTCTGAAGTTGCTGTGACAAGCGGTTTCAGAGATATGTCCCAAACTGTGAATTCCCATAGAGAGTAAAGGAGCTCTGCTGCTGAGCGGGAAAAAGCCGCGCTTAAAGGCGCGGAACACCATTTTTAATAAAGTTTAGTAAAACATTAAAAAGTGCCCAAACAAGCATGAAATACATGAGAAACATAAATAAATGAATACCCAATGCTCCAAAACTCAGAGAATAACACAGAAATTGCATAAATAGTGATAATGCAATAAAAACACCCTATGAGTGCTGGAGTGTATTAAAACTCCCAAATACAAGCCCATCAAAGGGACACTGTGGGGACAAGTGGACCTTCAGCACTCAATGGGTGACTCACCTTTCTCGCAGACTTCTGTCTTCAGGTGACCATGATAGGGAGGGAAAGAACCAGAGGTAATTTCCCCAACAGGGGAGCTGCTTAACACAAGCTGTCCCCTCTTCAGGTATAGGTCCACAGAAATCCCTGGAAGCTGCACCAGCCACTTTGAAGAGGGCAATTCACAGCCATGGTCACCCTCCTAATGGTGGTATTCCATATTTGAATAAAAAATAATAAAACTCTAAGAAGCATAGCTGTTCTCTGCCTGGTGTGCAAGCACACCAGGAACAAATCAATATGGGTGGCTCTGGCCAGAAGGTGGCTTAAGTAAGAGGGGAGGCTCCGCCCCTTGCAAATTATTTGCATAATTGTTCCTGCCTATTAAAGGGGACTACACATCCCATGGTACCAGTGACCTGTATTGGACGACAGTGAAAGTAAAATAAAAATGCATGAATCACTAAAACATGTTAGGATACCCACAAAACACTGAACCAGTAGGAAAAGGTGTCAGAAAACCCCCCAAAAGATGCAAAACCAGCAGCTAAAGGGTTAAAGTACCACATAAACCTGCTGCAAAACACCAGACATACAGATAGACCCAGTGAGTGCAGGAGTGTGCAACAGTAATTCCAAGGGTAAACCCCTGTGCGGAAGGGCACTGTGGGACATGTGGACCTACAGCACTCAAAGGGTTTGCTCACCTTTCCTGCAGATCTTCTGTCTTCAGACTACCATGTATTAAGAAGATGCTTCGGTGGGCAACTCCTGAGGAAAGAACTTGTAGCCAAGATTTTCCCCCCAGGGCTTAAGGTCCACAAAAAGCACCTGGTTACTGAGCTAGCCACATCTAAGGGCATTGTCAGTTATGGTAATCTGCCTAATTGTGGTATTCCATTTCTAACAGAAAAATAAAACATGTCTAAAACTATAGCAGAACTGTTTTCTTGCCTGTGTCTTCACCAAGGAACAAATCTTTCTGAAGCTGGTTGGCTAGCTGCAGCCAAGGAGGGAAGGTAGGCTCCACCCCCTGCATACAATTCTAGAATTGTTCCTGCCTACAATTAAAGGGGTGGAAAGCCTACCCAAAGTTACCAGTAACCTGTATTGGACGACACAGAAATTATATTATATATTATATACATACATACATACATACATACATACATACACACACACACTGCTGTATTCTCAAATATATTCACTTTTAACCCACTGAGTGCCAGAGGGGTACGAAACGCATTGCTTTACAATGCATTTCGTACCTCTCTGACACTCGAAGGGTTAATGTGAAGACCGCAATGTGTTATGTACAGCTCTGTCCCGCAGCCTGTCAGTCTTTGTCTGTTCCTCTCCCCAAGACTTGCCTTCTTTCCTCCTCCGCCAATGGCTTGCAGAGAGAGACAGTCTTCAATTAGAATAAGAGAAAACCCTGAAAAGCCTGTCAAGGGGGACAGGGTTTTCATTGTTCTCACAGTAAGAAGATTGTCCCTTGATGTGAGCTGTCTGGTCTTAAGACCAGATTCCACATCTGAGGAGAGGTGGCTTACACTAGGTAAAAGGGGCAGGAGGGAAAACTTTATCATTCAATTACTTCTGAACTACAACTCTGACAGTATTGAAATAACACTCTCCATGGCCTATGAAAATTAATTGAGGCTGATTTTATTTTGAAACATTGCTATCACTTTAACTACAATGTAGAAGTTAACTGCAACATATATCAACAAGCGGATACACGATTACACAACCACACTCCACTTATCTTTTGCCTTTCATGTTTGTTTCCTTCCAAGAGGTCTCTTCTCTGCTTGCCTTCCTTAATTGTTCGGTGTCCCAGAACTTAGATCCGTGATTATACGACTAACTTTTGGCATTTAAGATCTCAACTCAGTCACGTGTTTGATCTGTCGCCCGCCTTCTCATTTGTACCGGTCCCACATTCTACTGGATCCATTAATTTAGTCGATAGGAATATTGTGTCTTCATATATCAATTTAAACACACCACATCAGAATCGCTTAACTATCACCTCAAACGCATTTCAAGATCTCTCCGATCTCTTCATCAGGGAGTTCATGGCACAGATCAAAGACGTGACCGGCACCTAGAGAATTGCTAGATCCACACTTTCTCCAACACAGCGCCACCTACGTTTCATATCTATCAAACTATTATTTTAAATAAACATGGCTAACATAAGGTGATTTTCAAATCTTTTAGAAATGAACCTAAATTATCTTAAGGTGTTCCAATTTTATTTATTTTTTTTTGAATTTTTATTTATCCCCTATGGTACAGTTTGTTTGCTCCAAAACCGCACCTCTTAAAAGAAGTACTGTCGCCTAAAACTGCTGTACAGAACAGACAGAATCATGTGAGCCAGGCATTGCTAATTAATGGAACACACTTCAGAGAATCCAAATGTATGCCAGGGCATCTCCAGTGATGTGATTGAAGATCGTCAAGCTATATTTATCACTGAAATCTTTCCACAGGCTGCAGATACCAATGTAGGTCACTACAAGTGAGGCGATGTATTTTATTCCACTCGAAGAAAGTAATTTGAAAATTGGGACAGGGTAGTCACTTTTTAGTCCTCCAGCTGTTGTGGACTACTTCTTCCATCATCCCTAGACAGCCAATGTATGGGTGAAGATTATGGGAGTTGCAGTCACCAATAGCTGGAAGTTCAAAAGGACAGGCAATTCTGGAGTATCTAGGTTATCAGCCACAGTGCCAATCAAGTTGCTAGCTGATCTCAATGAGAACAAACTGTGAGAGTTTGAAATCTTGCAGTTCAGTCACCATCTCCACTATACTTAAAAGCAATAAAACAAATAAAAATGGGGACTCTCCTCTCTCTTAATTCATGCAGAACTAGGGTGGGGGGGGGGGGTATAAGGTTCCCCCCTCCAGAGGGCAGCGCACTTCAAAATATGCAGTGCCTTTGAGACAGAGAATCCCTTCTTCCCTTCCAGCTTCATCACATAGCAAAGTAGCAGAAAGCAGCAAGACTTAAAGGGATACTAATGTTTCATAATAAAAGCAGCTCTAATTAATCATCATAGTATTTGGGCCTTGGAGAGTGTTTTTTCAGTACTGTTAGAGTTGTAGTTCAAGAGTAATTGAATGACAAAGTATCCTCCTCCCGCCCCTTTTACTGATGTAACACTGCTCACCTCAGAGCAGTAGGGAGTGTCCAGGTAGATTGCAGAGAGGGACAATCTTCAATTAAGATAAGGGAAAAAGCTGGAAAACCAGTTAAGGGAGGGGGAGGGTTTTCATTGCTCTCACAGTATGAATTTTGACCCTTGATATGAGCTGTGTGGTCTATGGACTGGATTCCACATCTGAGGAGTGGGGTTACACTAGGTAAAAGGGGCAGGAGGGGGAAACTTTATCATTCAATTACTCTTGAACTACAACTCTCACAGTAGTGAAGTAACACTCTCTATGACTCAAATACTATGAAGTTTAATTGGAGCTGCTGTTTTTGTGAAACATTACCATCACTTTAAACCACATTATATTTTCTCCAAGTGGGAGTCCTGCGTTCCACACCAAATGATTTAATGGCGAGTTAACTAAAATCCTTTTTTCTTTTATGTCCAGTCAAGAACATATGAACCATGGGGCTATGCCAAAGCCTCCACCATGATTCCTGGGAGGGAAAAAAAGAGGAAAAACCTCCACTGTAGACCAGTATTCCATGGGACTAACTGGACCATATAAAACACAGATGCCAACGGATATCAAACTTGTACATCAAACAACTGAATAAGGAAAGCTAGGAAATAAGTCCTTAAACAGGCACCATTGCCTGAAGGACTTCCCAGCCAAAGCTGGCCTCAGCTGAGGCCAGGACATTGACATGGTTATATTTGGTGAACATAAGGTATACAAAGATTACCAGATCACAGCCTTACACAGCAGAGGCATGATTTTTATAGGCCCAACAGAGGTCCACAGGTGTGCTGTGGCTATGAAAGAAATAGGTTTCTTTCTGAGCACATACGCCTGTCGCATAGTGGCCTTGTCCAAGAAGCAGTGGTTACTTTGATCGCAGCCTGGGCGCCTGAAGTCCCTCATGAATGTCTGATTTCCTGAAAGGCTGTGTGCAATGGACATAGTACTTAGGGCAACATACCATGTCCAGCAGATTGAGTCCCTGCTTCAACTTGTCAGAAGGATCAGGGCTAAAAGGAAGGAAGGACAATTTGCTGGTTGCTGTGAAAATCGGAGATGACCTTGGGCAAAAAAACCTCTGTGAGTAAGAACTGCCTTGTTCTGGTGGAAAACTATGAAGGGAGTGTTTAATACAGAGCATGTAGATTGGCCACTCAGCAAACAGAGACAAAGGCTAAAAGAAAGGCCAGCTTAAGTTTCGGAAAAAGCAAAGAAACAGACGAAAGAAGCTCAAAAGGCCTCTGGGAGGACTCCTCCAGGTTCCAGTCCCATGGAGGAATGGGATTCCCGATGGTAAAGTAGGCGTAAGTCACCCCCAGAACAAAGGTCTTGACATCAGAGAGAAAGGTAATCTGCTTCTGAAACACAACAGAAAGGGCTGAGAGCTGAAGCTTAATACAAGTCAGACTGAGAACCATGTTGACATCATCCTGAAGATCAGATTAGTAGGAAGACTGAGGGTACACATTTTGATTAGCACACCTCTGGTATAACATAGAGCAGATTCTTAGAAGAAACAAGCTTCGTAGCCTGAACCATAGTGGAAATTACAGTGTCAGAGACAACTTTCTTGATGCTGGCTTCAAGAACCATGTTGTCAAAGCCAACCTTTCGGTAACAAAGTGGACCTTGAGTCAGGAAATCAGGCCTCAGAGGAAGTGGAAATGTTTCTGTAATGGAAAGATTGAGAAGATCCATGAACCAAGCAAGACTGCGCTATCAAGATGGAGAGGTCTCCAGTCACTTTGATCTTCCTCAGCATCCTGGGGATTAGGGGAAATGATGGAAACACATAAGCCAGATGGAAGTTCCTTAGAATGGGCATCAATCTCATCACAAATGCTAGACGATCCTTTGTTGCAGAAGAAAGGAACTTTCTGGTTATCGTGAGATGCCATGAGATCATGAGGCACCACTGAGAGAAGACCCCAGCACTGAACAATATGGTTGAACACACTCAGAGTTCCCAATTTTCAGGATTCAGCATCGGCAACTTAGGACTGACCTTTATGGATGCATGTTTTTTGTTTTTGTTGTTTTTTTTTCCAGTCTCATCAGCTTTGTTACTTGGTCACAATATCACCACTACATTATAAAATGTTCCTCAACCTTACTATTCTCCACATTCTCTCTATCCATCCTCCTTCCCATTCGCACCATCCATCCTGCTCACTTCCACAACTTTGCCTTGTAATCATACAATCTAATCCCTCCCAGCCTCTCTTTCAGCACTTTTGCCTCCCCTCCATAAAAATATCGCTGTGCGGCTTCAGGTCATCAACCTGCACAGTGAGGTGTGTGCCTTCCACAGCACAAACCTCTATGACTGTTCCCACACAGTCCCGCATGCAGACATTGTAGTCCTCCTTCTCTGCCACACTGAGCTCAGATTACTACTAGCCATGCTCGACACACCATTCACACCCAATGGGAGGCACATTCTAAGAACCATTCCATTACGTTACGTTACCCTGGGATCACAACAAGAAGCTGGAACATGATGCAGCAGAACCACCAGCTACAAGGAGGAGGTGTGTGTTTCATACCACATCTCCCTCTATCCTTGCTTTTAGTTGCTACTAATAAATAAAAAAAGTGTGCTAGAAGGGTGTTCATCGGATTTCAAAGAACTGTGTTGGACACAACTTTAAAACTCCCATATATACCACCCCCAGCCCTTTGATCCACTCCACCTTATACTATATAACCCCCTGCCTGACTCCAATACAGATCCTCACTTACACTGTCAGATCCCCAAGCCTGGTTCTACTGCCCACCGGAAATCACAGATGCCCAGATACACTGTCTGACTCCCCACCACCACCACCACACATACCCAGGGGTACCATTTTTCTCATGCTGGCATTAGCTATTGAATACACTAGGAAATCCCATGGTATTGAAATATTTTAGTATCTTTGAAGTGACTAAAGTGTAAAAAGCGTGTTTTTTGTTTGTTTTTTTAGCACCGGTTCTGAAAGTTGTGCGTGCTAGCGTAGGGCGAAAAGGCAAGTAGCCCATAATTTGATGCAGATAAATTTTACTTTCTAAACTAGTATGCCTTACAATCCTTTTATCCATATCTGTAACGGTTATGATCATTTTAGTGCAGGCAGGTTCTTTTCCAAAAGAAAAGTGGTAGTTGTACTTCTGTGCTACTGGCACCCTTATGGTATTTCAACATACAAAAACGGGGTACCATTTTTCTTAGACTGGTAGAAAGTACTGAATACAGAAGGAAAGGTCATGGTTTTCAAATACTTTAGTATCTTACCTGGGTAAAAAGCAAAACTGCATAGTTTGATGTGGGTGAATGTCTATTTGCAAAAAGATATACCTTTCAAACCTTTCCTTCATATATCTAACCATTTTAGTACAGCAGGAAGGTGTACTTTTGTGCTTCTTCCCCCCGAATATGTCAACCCATACCAATGGAGTACCATTTTTCTTGGATAAGTTATAGCTAATGAATGCAGTAAGAAATTACACACTTTTCTTAGATTTTAGCCTATCTTAAAGGGTTGAATTTTTTTTTTTAACAAAAGGCCAAGTAAGAGCAGTAGCAAATGAATACAGAAGGAAATGTCAGTTTTCAAAAATTTCAGTAAATTTGAAGTAGTGGAACTGAAAAGAAAAAAACAAAGGCTACACTTTTTCCCTTAACCCTACCTTCATTTGATGCAATGGGTTATCTACTTTCAGGATATGAAAAAAAAACAAAACAAAAAAAAAAAACTATATACATATAGAGCAAGAAAGTCACCAAAGGAAATCATAACTAAACAGAGAGCAAAAATGCTACATAGGTGTCTGGCCAGCAGGGTACAGAAAATTCCTCCAAGCCTCTGGTACTGAAAGGGTTAAAGGGATAGTATTACTTAAAAATGATTAATCCCTATGTTAAAGCCCTTCAATAAAGATTAAAAATGCCCCCAGCAGCATCTCTCAAGCCCTTATGGTTTGAGAGATAACCACTTACAAAGTTCGTCCCTTGCTGACGTCAGCATTCTACCTGGGAGCAGGGGAATCCTCTCCTGAGTTCAGCCGGCGGCTCTGCAGCAGAGCCGAGATCGCAGAATAAAGAAGAAATCCTTCAGTAAAAAGGTCTTATACATGTGTTTGGTTTGCAAGCACATGCAGAAGCCCTTTTAAGTGAAGGATTTATTTTTTTTATTAATGCGATCACGGCTCTGCTGCAGAGCCACAGACGGTCCCGGGACTGGATTCCCAGGCTGTTACCTTGAATGCCTGGGATGAACTTTAACATGGGAATTAGTCTTTTTTTAAGTAATACTATACCTTTAAGGACCAGAGGTGTGTGCAGCACATTGATTCACAAAAGAACTTTATTCCAAGAGATAATTCGGCATTAAAATGGACTTGTCAGGCTAAGATCAGTTCAGAAAAATTTAAAGAGGATTAAAAATGGTTTTATCCTACCCATCTGTAATATAAATATATTTTGGAGAAGTTAAACTTTATTTTTTGGTGGCATACTGTGCAAATTAGTTTATGTGCTGGGCAATATTACCTGTGGTATGAATGAACCCTGGCAGAGCCCACACACTGGGGGCAGTTCTTCTAGCACAACAAGAGAGAAGTTTGTAATCAAACAGAACTTGGAACTTTTAATTTATTTATTTTATTTATGTTTTCCCTATTCTGACCAGAACTCTATTCCTCACCTAACCCATATGTACTCTGTATGTCTCGCTTAATCACTTTAGAACGCAACCTCTCGAGCAGGTACCCCATGTCCAGTATTTCTCTTTGTTAATGTAGAAAGAAAAATCAGAGATACTCAACTAGGCTCATGAGCTAGCAAATACATTCAAGAAGCTCACTGGGACTGTGTCCTCGCACCCAGGGTGCAATCTCTTTTAGCTCACCAGTGCCATACACAGAGAGAGAACCTTCTGAAGCATAGATGAGAGTTGGCACCGTGTTAGCCGTGGAAATACAGGATGCAAAATTTTTTGTAAAGTCGATACCTTTATGGGCTAACTAAACAGATTTAAAATGCAAGCTTTCAAGACTTCTTAGGTCTCTTCCTCAGGCATGTTATACAGATAAATATGAAAACTTCTCTCTTAAATACAAGTACACATTACATTGTTTATAATGGAAATCAGATATCATACTGGTCCTGCCAAATGACAGTGCAGCCACAAAATGCCAGACAACTCCTCTCTGAAAAAGGGAAACAGCTAACCCCAGGCGTACATTTCTGCCTTCTTGGGCCTTGTCGGTGAGGTGCAACTGATCCCTCTAGGCACTGTGAGCAAGGGGGGTCCACGTCGGATTCCCCTCATTACTCTTATGGTGACCAACCCCAAGGGCAATCTGCATATGTAGAAAGAAAAGTCAGAGATGCTCAACTAGGCTCATGAACTAGCAAATACATGCAAGAAGCTCACTGGGACTGTGCCCTCGCGCCCAGGGTGCAATCTGTTTTAGCTCACCAGTGCATACACAGAGAGAAAATCTTCTCAAGCACATCATACTGGTCCTGCCAAATGACAGTCCAGCCACGAAATGCCAGACAATGGCAGTGGTGAGCTAAAAGAGGTTGCACCTGGGTGCGAGAACACAGTTCCAGTGAGCTTTCTGCATATATTTGTTAGCTCATGAGCCTAGTTGAGCATCTCTGACTTTTTTTTCTCCTTGTTAACCATTTGTAGCCTTGTCTAAAACCTTAAATTGGAAAGTAATGTGTCCACTTGTGGAGCTATATTAATATATTCATACTCTCACACAGAACCACCAACAGAAAAAGCTAATTACTCAAAGAGTATATAATTTTACAGATATGAGCTAATATAAAATATAGCAGATTTGAGTTCTCTGTAAGACAAACTAATCTTGACTTTTGGCAATGCGTTATACACCTCTCTGGTCCTTAAAGCATTAAAAATTTTTGTATTTCTTTAGGTAGTTCCCTCTAAGTCTGAGTGCTAAAGGGATGAGAAATGAAATGCTTCTCTCTGACAATCAAATAATTAAAAGAAAGAAACAAACCATAGTACAGAGACACATGTTTACCTACCTTACAGCTCATCATTTCTGCCACTCTTTCTTGAGGTTTCTGGCCGGCTTTGGTTCTGACCAGGACATAACAAGCCTTCACACCAGGGCATGATCTCAAGAGCTTCTCCAAAAGCACCTTTCCCATGAAGCCGGTAGCTCCTGTGATGAGGACATTCTTCCCTCTATAGAAATCTGGGATGGATAACATGATGAACCTAGTCCTAAGGGGGACAAAAAGCATAAATGAGATGTATATAATTCTCTAAATTACATGGATTTACAAATAAAAGTGTTTCTTTGCCACAAGCTTGTTGTGAATGCTTCTGAAGCATCTCCTGCACGATCATCAACTTAAAAGACAGTAAAGGTATATGAAGGGCTTTAAAACAGCAAAGGCAGATAACTGAAAATGAGACTGTAATGTGTATAGCTTAAAACTCTAATGCTCACCCAGTCCCTCCTGCATCTTTTCTCCAGGATTTGGCAGGGCTGTGAGTTGTCAGAGAATCACTAAATGTTTCTGGAAGATCACTATCCTTTCCACTAAATCCGTAGGTAAATTCATTACAAATGGGTTCAATGGGAAGGATGGCAAGCTCCCAGGTAAACTCAGTGTAAAGATTGTGTCACCCATTCCTTCAGATCACAGACATCTGCTGGATGGAGCCACTATGCCAACTTGCAGCCTTTACTTTTAAAAGCCCTTCCATACACTCTTAAAGGGTTAGTAACGTTTTAAAAGAAGAAGAAATAATATTGTAGATAATGCAAAAAGAAATAGATAGGTGAAAGTCCTATCTCTCAAACCTTTATGGTTTGAGAGATAAAACATTTTAAAGTTCTCCTCTCCCTCCCCTTTCCCGGACGTCAGTGTCTAGCTGACAGTAGGAGATCCTGGTCCAGGCACAGTTAGGCATGAGATTTGAGTCATCCAACTTGAAGCAGCTCTTCAGCAGAGCTATGATACAGAAATCTAAAAAGAACTAATTGGAAGGGTCTACAAACTGTGCCTGGTTTGCAAGCACAGTTTTTTGATCATTCCAATGAAGTAGTTCTTTTTAGATTTTGGTATCACGGCTCTGCTGAAGAGCCGCTTCGATTTGGATGACTCGAATCTCCTGCTATCAGCTTTACAGCTGACAGCAAGGAAAGGGGAACTTTAAAACATTCCATCTCTCAAACCATAAAGGTTTCAGATAGGACTTGCACCAGTCAATTTCTTTTTGCATTATCTACAATGTTATTTCTTCTTCTTTTAAGACATTACTATCCCTTTAACAGCAACTTTAAAGCGATAGTAATATTTCATAATAAAAGCAGTTCCAAATAATCTTCATAGTATTTGGGCCATGGAGCGTGTTCTTTCAATACTGTCCGAGTTGTAGTTCAAGAGTAATTGAATGATAAAGCATCTCCACCTCCCGCCCCTTTTACTGAAGTAACACTGCTCAGTTCATTACAGCAAGACTGTCCGAATAGACCTCAGAGAGGGACAATCTTCAATGAGCATAAGGAAAAACCTGTCAAGGAGGCAAGGTTTTCCTCATGTTAACAGTAAGAAGATTGTCCCTTGCTGTGATCTGTCTGGTAAAGAGGCCAGATTCCACATCTGATGGGAGATGGATTACACAAGGTAAAAGGGGCAGGAGGGGGATACCCTATCATTCAATTATTCTTGACCGTATTGAAATAGAAGTCTCCATGGCCCAAATACTATGAAGATTAATTAGAGCTGCTTTTTTTGTGAAACATTACTATCCCTTTAATGAGTTCATTAATCCAGCCTTTACGCTAGTCCTACAGAGAAGAGTTTACTATGGTCCTCTAGTTCCTCTAAACAGAGCATTGTTAGTAGAGTTCTCAAAAAACATCAAAGCAACATTCTCTGAAAATGTAGGCGCTATATACTTATAACTATAGTATTTATACATCATTTTCACATTTTTCTTTATATAATTTGTTTTAATTCCCTAAGTGCTAGAACAGTCTCCAATGCTTTACTTTGTACCATTTATCTGTGATTGTTTATTATTAATACTAATTAAACCCGCTGACAGGCAAGTAAGTGGCACTGTTTGATTAACTCAATGTTTTGTGTGCCAGGAGTGTGCAACCCTACGGTAACCAAAAGGGTAAATAAACAAGGCTCCACCTGACATTGCCAACCAAAGTGTTAATTATATAACTCCAGATAGTGATCTTAATAGAATGATTTAACAGAGAATAAATCTTTAAAGTATGATAAAATACATGGCCTGAGCTTAACCAGATATACTATGCAGAAGGAGATTAAGGATCGACACTGAGTGAGTTCTGTATGACCTTGGGTAAACCGTCATCCCATATGGACTGTAATGATTACAATGTTTTGTTCTGGCATTAAACAAAGCTGTATTAATGCATTATTATAATATCACTTCTTCTAATCGAGTGACCACATGAATAAAGTCTTCCTGTGGTGTGTCTTCCCAAATGGTTCGAGTTAAACCATTCTTCCATGACTTCACTTCTAAGTTGCTAAAGCCAGTCTGCAAATAGACTCTGTGCCAGCAAAAATAATCTAAAGACAATTTTTGGAATTCATCTGAGGGATCTTTAAAACCTGGTATTGTCAAAAGTTCTGAAAGGGAAGAGTTTGAAGCACCTACAGCTGGAGGATGTGCCCATGATCCTGTGGTCATGGGTGACTGATGTAGGTATACAAGCAACAGAAATAAAACACACGCAACATTACTCATTTCACAACATTTGCATTGACTGAAGACCTCGAGGTCCTCTAATGGTACAACTGCGTTTTGGTAAATATGTGGTGTGAAAACTGGAAAGAGCCACAATGTTACTCCATTTTCAGTCATGCATTATAAAAAATGTTACTAGTTTTCTGTTACATTCATAACTCTTAATAAACCACTAATATTTTTTTAAAATGCAAAGTAACATGGCAAAAGTGTTATTAAGGATGGGAGGGCAGTATCAATCAAAAAAATGTGTGGCTCACTGAAAGCCAAAGGTTTTATCTTCTATGGTGAATATAGATTTCTTCTGCTAAAATGTATACATCTTGAAACAGAACTCTTGAAACAGAACTGTATCACCTTAAAGGGATAGTACTGTTCCAAAATAAAAGCAGCTCCAATTAATCTTCATAGTATTTGGGCCATGGAGAGTGTTATTTCAATACTGTCAGAGTTGTAGTTCAAGAGTAACTGAATGATAAATTATCCCCTCCCTCCCCTTTAACTGATGTAACACTGCTCACCTCAGAACAGAATGATGGTGTCCAGATGGATCGCAGAGATGGACAATCTTCAATGAACATAAGGATAAACCTGTCATGGGGGGCAGGGTTTTCATTGTTCTCACAGTAAGAAGATTGCCCCCTGCTGTGAGCTATCTGGTCTTAAGACCAGATTCCACATCTGAGGGGAGGTGGCTTACACTAGGTAAAAGGGGTGGGAGGGGGATACTTTATCATTCAATTACTCTTGAACTACAACTCTGACAGTATTGAAATAACACTCTCCATGGTCCACATACTATGAAGGTTAAAGGAACTTTCAGATAATAGCCGGTCGCCATGCATTCATTAAATGCATGGCGACTAGCTTGAAAAAAAAAAAAAAAAAAAAAAAAAAAAAAAACGTGTCTAGAGGAATCCGTCACGTTTCAGGACTGATGGGCAGGTTAGTGAAGTCTGTGAGCCTGTGCCGTCAGTCCCTTCCGGTGACCATATGGCGCAAAGCTGTCTACTCTATGGAGACCGGAACTGACGGCGCACGCACACAGACAAGATGTCTGCGCTCTAGCCACAGTTTCCGGTCTCCAAATGGGACAGATTCCATTAGACACAAGTATTTTTTTTTGTAAGACTTCCATATTCAAGCTAGTCGCCATGCATTTAATGAATGCATGGCAACTTGCTATTATCTGAAAATTCCGTTTTAATTGGAGCTGCTTTTATTTTGAAACATTTCTACCTCTTTAAGCTGTTAAGAAGGACCCTTGTTTTCAGTGTAGCACATGGTTAGTAGAAGGTGTGGGAAGGCCTGAAATGTACACTGAAGATCAAGTCTGGAGATGCTAGGCCTCCAGCGCATTACTTCACAATGCATTGAAGCCTAATATAGAGAGGTTAATTCTACTTAACACGTTTATATCTGTTTTCAATATAAATAATTTGTTCCAGCAACAAAAAGTTGCACACAACAGAAATAACCAATTTCCATGGAGTAACTGACATGCATGAGTCTCACAGGTACAATCATTTTCAATAGCAATATTGTATTGTGTTGCTGCACCATCTTGCAACAGTTGACTCTGTCCTCAACTCCTAAACATATAATGTGCAAACCTCACATATGCAGTTCTTTTGCTCATGGTGGAGGAGAGACAACTGATCTCATTAATATAACCTTCCCGGGGGAGACAGCTTTTCCTGGTATCTATATGTAATATACTTACTCCACTCGAATTAGATCTTCTATGAAAGTAGGATTTGTCAGTTATGAGCAGTAGAAAATGCACCCCCTGCCCCTTGGCAAAGCTTTTGCTTAATTACCTATATACAACTGTATATTTACATACCCCTAGGTTTATATGATTTTTTGGTCCACTGCGTGATGTTGAGGAGGGAGGTGGCAAGGCAGATCATTTGGACAGAGCACTAGGTTGCAGCACTAGTCGATGAGTCATATCATAGCACAACTAAATTATAATCTTAAATGCATTCCCAGTTCTAGGGAGTGGTGTTATGAGCGAATGTCCACTACATATCTTACAAAGTCAGAATCACAGGAGCTTATGTATAAAGTGGGACAAACCAACTGCCCTAGAGGGAACATCTCAACATCCCCATTGATTTAAATAGGGATTTTAACCCCTGGAATGTTAGAGAAGACATTAGCACCATGGTTTCCCTGTCAGCTAAATAAAACCGCACATCCTATCCTTAAATGTTTTATTTGTCACATCCAATAATTCTTGCATATACCTGCAGAACTATAAAAGACATATTCAGATCCCCTTTTACTGAACTTAAAGGGATAGTAATACTTCGTTTTAACTTTATTTTATTTTCTAGGCATTAAAAAAACATGAAGAATTATATAAGTCTTATCTCTCAAACCTTTATGGTTTAAGAGATATTCACAAGCAAAGTTTCCCCCTCCCGTCCCTTTTACCTAGTGTAAGCCATCTCTTCTCAGATGTGGAATGCAGTCCATAGACCAGACAGATAACAGAAGGGGACACCCTTCTTCCTATGAGAACAATGAAAGCCCTGCCCCCCCTAGACAAGTTTTTCAGCTTTTTCCCTTATCTTAATTGAAGATTGTCCCTCTCTGCAGTCTACCTGGGCACCTCCCTTCTGATCTGGCTGAGCAGTGTTACATCAGTAAAAGGGGTGGGAGGGGGATACTTTGTCATTGAATTACTCTGGAACTACAACTGTGACAGAATTGAAATAACACTCTCCAAAGTCCAAATACTATGATGATTAATTAGAGCTGCTTTTATTATGAAACATTACTATCCCTTTAAACCCTTTGAGTGCCAAGTTCTGATACTCAAAGGGTTAACCAGCTGAATGATAGTGTTCTTCAAAGTGTTGCCTCTCATTAAAAGGATCAAAAGGGTTAAACATTTGAATCAATGGTGATTAGGGAATTTAATCTGTCCCTTATGGTAGAACTAGTTTTTGCCACACTGCCCAGCTTTGCTATTATATATCCCACTGCTGGCTTCGCCAGTGTTTCTCAGACTGGTTTCTATGGAACCCTAGGGTTCCCTGAAGAATTACAAGCGGTTACAGAGAACAGATTTGAAGAAGAACTAAACCAGAGGAATAAATGCCTTTTAATTTCTTTAACAGAGACTTAACTAGGAAGGTGTCATTCAAACAGTATTCAGTAATCATTACAGAATGTATTTATCCGATTTCTGTTGTAACCTGATGTTATTTTCATTAACACTGATGAACCTTAGGCCATTCAAATGACTAACAAGTAAATGCAGCTATAATGCAACATAGTATAGACCAGTGGTTCTCAACCAGGGTGCTGTGGCTCGAATACCAGTTTAGAGTACCTCACGTTTTCCATGAAGTTTTTGATATAAATGTTAATGTGAAGTTTGTAAAGTATACTTATGGAAATTATTATGCACGATATATAACATTTATTGTCATTCTCACTATAAGAGCCAAGAATGACTGCATTTATATAGTGTTCCCTTCATTAACCCCTTAACGACCCTTGACTGTCCTGGCACGTCATGGGTCGGTGAGCCATAAGGACCCATGATGTGTCAGGATAGTCACGGAATTCAGGGCTCCCCGCACGGTTGCCAGAGGGGTACGCAACACCATTCGTGGAGCCCTGAACTGGACGAGGCACAAAAAAAAAAAAATAAAAAAAAATAAAAAAAAAAAAAAAAAAAAATGTCCATGGTCCTTAACCCTTTGAGTGCCAGAGGGGTATGCAATGCATTGCCAATGCCGTTTAAGGACCAGCTGATCGCTCATGCGGCCAGCACTTAACCCTTTGATTGCCAGAGGGGTACGCAACGCATTACCAATGCATTGCGTACCCCTCTGGCACTCAAAGGGTTAAGTGCTGGCCGCATGAGCGATCAGCTGGTCCTTTATCTGTTAAGCCCTTGAATAATTATCTACAAAATGCTAGGGGTGCCTTGAAAATTCCAGATTGCAGGTCAGGGGTGCTTTGAACAAAAAATAGTTTGCAAACCACTGGTATAGAGAGACAAATTAAATGCAACTACCTGGGTAGGTCCTTCTATAAAACCAATCATTAGCCACTCACTCCTAGGACAGAGGTAGCCAACCTTGTCCTCAACAAGTAATCAACAGTGCACATTTTCAGGATACCTTTGCATGAGCAAAGGTGGATCAATTAAGGTGATAGACCAACCAATGAATCGACTTGTGCTCAAGCAAAGACATCCTTAAAATGCACAACTGATAACTATTGAGGCCCAAGGTTAGGTATCCATGTACTATGGTTTAGATTTAGAATATGAGAAAAGGGCAGGGATGGTCATAAGTACATGTATGTTTTTGTAACCATCAGTGGGCATGTGGAAGATTTAAACATTTAATTGTGATAGATGTCACCTGTAATAAGCACCTTTCTATGAAATATACATAAAATTACCCTACAATTGTAACCTGATTTAAAGGGATAGTAATGGTTAATTTTAAGTTGATTTAATTTTGTAGACATTAAAAAAAAAGATTAACATCTATGTAAGTCTTATCTCTCATACCTTTATGGTTTGAGAGATATAACTTGCTAAAGTTACTTCTTCCTGGCTGTTTTACTCAGGTCTGCCATCTAGCTGACAGCTGCAGATTCCAGTCATTTGACCAGACAGAGGCTCTTCAGCAGAGCTGAAATCATGCTGTTCAGAAATAAACACTTTATTGGAACGGTCTACAAAGTGTGCTTGCGAGCCAGGCACACTTGTAGACCGTTCCAAATTAAGTATTTATCTTTAGAGATCGTTATATCGGCGCTGCTGAAGAGCCATATCTGGTAAAGCGACCAGAATCTGCTTCTGACAGCTTTGCAGCTCGTCAAGCAGAAAGGGGAGGGACCAGAGAACATTATTTTCCTATATCTCTCAAACCATAATGACTTGAGCGATACGAATAAGTGCAAGTACTCTCTTTTAACTGTATATACCATATAGTTAATACTTTTTTACTGACATTACTATCCCTTTAAAAAAGTTAGCACAATAGATTATGCTCGAAAACATTTTCAACGCATTATCCAATATTTTCGTGCAACTGATATCAATCAAATCTTAAAGGGATAGTAATACTTTGTTTTATCTTTATTTTATTTTGTAGGCATTAAAAAAACATGAAGAACGATATAAGTCTTATCTCTCAAACCTTTATGGTTTAAGAGATATTCACAAGCAAAGTATCCACCCCCCCCCCCCCCGTTCAGCCAGATCAGAAGGGAGGTGCCCAGGTAGACTGCAGAGAGGGACAATCTTTAATTAAGATAAGGGAAAAAGCTGAAAAACTTGTCAAGGGGGTAAGGGCTTTCATTGTTTTCATTCAAAGAAAATTGTCCCCTGCTGTTATCTGTCTGGTCTTACAACCAGATTCACATCTGAGAAGAGATGGCTTACACTAGGAAAAAGGGGCAGGAGTGGGAAACTTTGCTTGTGAATATCTCTTAAACCATAAAGGTTTGAGAGCTAAGACTTATATTGTTCTTCATGTTTTTTTAATGCCTACAAAATAAAATAAAGATAAAACAAAGTATTACTATCCCTTTAAAGAGTGCAGTGTCCTCTGTGACTTAGTTAGTTTGTGGTGGAACTCTTGTTGTCTAAGGAGAGTTTTAGTCTTCAACCCATGGATCTCCACAGACTGCAATAGTAACAGTGCCTCTTTATATTGTAAAAGGCAACAAATAAATATTGCAATCACATGCTAACAACTTGCAAGTTTGAGCTATAATAATGAGACTTCCAGAGCAGGTAGTGTTCCATTGATTTTGACTAAGCAGCAAAATAGTGCAATATACTGTATATACATTTCAGTATAGGCATACCTGGGAACTTTTAAAACAGGGTTACCCGGAGGGTAACCCTGTCAGTGCCGACCCCGGATGAAAATGACGCGATTCGCGTCATAAAAGGGGCGGGGCTTAGCCGCGGAGGGGGGGCGGGACAAAAATAAAACCAAAAAATACCCGAAAAATGTATCTAAGAGGGCGGGGAGTGGGAGGAATCGGGCAGGACAGAGCACAAGTGGGCAGAGTTTCTATTTAAACTCTGCCCACCCGGCAATCCACACATTGCCCCGGAGACCCGGTAATTCAGTGTGAAATCCGGAGTCTCCGGGGCAAAACCGGAGAGTTCCCAGGTATGAGTATAGGTGATAAGCTACTTTAACCCCTGCACTGGAGGCCTCTCTCTTGCACTCAAGGGATTAAACAAGAGGCAGCCACAGCATAATCAGTTTGGTTGTATAAGCTTGTAATGAGTGTTTCGAGAGTAACACAAGTAATTGTGTGCAATCATTGATTTAAGTGGTTGGAGTCTCTCAGTCAATTATCTGCTGTTTATCATATCACTAATTATAAACAAAAGCATATCTCTGGAGCACAGAAGCATGCCTTTCTATTAAAACCCTGCAAGTGCCACAGAGTTATTCAACTAATTGCACTGCAGTGCATTGAGTACCTCTCTGACACTAAAAGGGTTAAATCCTTCAGAAAACAACAATTAAAATTAGAATTATAATCCACTGGAAAGATATTTTACCGGAAATATATTTTACAGAAAATAACTAATATCTAGGGACCATGCATACAAGCACACGTGCAGCAAATCTGGAACAAAAACAACTGTATAGTATTAATACGGATTTGAATGGGGCTTCTAACCCTTTGAGTGCCTGAAGGGTATGCAACGCATTACACCCCCTCTGACACGCAAAGGGTTAACCAGTTACAAGAGAGGCCTCCAACATATTGCAAAATCAGTGCAAATACCATTCCTTATGATGTGGTGGTTAGGCCCCAAATCATTCCACTTTTAGGTTCAGATCAGTGATGGGCAAACACTAGGCCCTCCTGCTTTGCTGGACTTCAACTCCCATCATCCTCTGGAAGCTGTTGACTGCTAATCATATGTCCAGACATCTGTAGCTTCCAAGGGGTTAAAGAAGAAATATACCTATAAGGATAAGTGTTTTAAGTGAAGCACTTAGCTAGGTAACTGTCCATAACAGAGCTGCCAGATATATCTACTTATATATTTTTGTATATCTGCAGTTTCCTGTATTTACACTCTATTTTAGGTCTACGATTTGTGTTTTTAGTTTCACTCAATAAACAGACTGTATCAGTCTGTCATTAGCCATAGGCAGAGAGCTCCGCCCATGATTCCAATTGGACATGAGAACCACTTCAAGGCACCGATTTGTTCCTGTTCAGTTAAAGAATAATAATTTAAAGGAACACTAACACTTGAACATGAATTGATGTTATATCCATTTACCGTAAAATCTCAGGTATAATACGCACCTGTGTATAATACACAGGTGCATATTATACCAAAGATTTTGAAAACAAGAGTGCTTATGTATAATACGCACCCTTGTTTTCCCCTGTGCTAATTTTTTTTTTTTTTTTTTAAGGCTTCCCTCCCTCCCCTGGGCCAAAACTGATGCCAAACCGCGACTTACTTGGTTCAAATTTAATTCCCCACTGAAGTCTGCATCTCTCGCATTGATGAAAGGCAAAATACAAAGCTTCCCAGTGGGCGGCATGCTTCCATTTGCTGCCCGCTTCCTTCAATGGGTTTTCAGGAGCTTCCACCTCCATCCAATTGGCTGGAGGCGGAAGGTCTTGAAAGCCCATTGAAGCCTTGTATTTTGCCTTTCATCAATACAACAGATGCGGACTTCAGGGAGTTAAATCTGAGTAAGTCTTGGTTTGGCAGCCGTTTTGGCCCGGGGGGGGGGGGGGGGAAGGTATCTGCCAACCCTAACTTTTTTTTTTTTTTTAACTCTCGTATATAATATGCACCCCTCCACTTCACACAAGGTGAAGTGGGGTAAAATTGTGCGTATTATACGCAAGATTTTACGGTAATTACCCTGTACATCATGCAGGCATCTTTAAACATTCACGGTCTATTTTCTTAGGCTGAAATTTAGTCTTACATATGCTTGGAGGCCTTTTGCAGGGCTATAGTTAAATAGGATGACATAAATTAACCTTTCTGAATACAAGAGCAGGGGACAGTAATCACAATCAACTTCATATCAATACAGACTAAGCTCACAGATTATATATATTTTTTTTTTAACACATGCTTGCTGTAAAAGCATGTGATATATACAGATATATCAACCCATTTATTTTTTGTTTGTATTAGAGATCCTTTAAAGCTTCAATTTTTGTGTGTGTATACATACATATTTTTATATATATATATATATATATATATATATATATATATATATATATATATATATATATATATATATATATATATCCTTTAAAAAAAAATAAATGGGTTGATATATATATATATATATATATATATATATATACACACACACACATACACACACACACACAACTGACTGCTGTGAAGGACAAATAAGCCATTGAATGCCAGAGGGGTACCTTAATATGCACACATTACTATCCCTTTAAAAGGATAGTAAGAGTTATTATGTATAAACTATATATTGTCGAGTTTATCTTCCGGAGTAAAATAAATGTACCCTCACTGCCAAGAGAGTTTTTATTCAAAAGTTATCACAGCTCAAAAGAGAATTTTAGTCTTACCTGTTACATCCTTTTCTCTTAGCCCATACGGGTTACTGGTAACTTTGGGTAGGCGATCCATCCCTTTAACTAGGCAGGAACAATTCTAGAATTGTATGCAGGGGGTGGAGCCTACCTTTCCTCGTTGGCTGCAGCTACCCAACCAGCTCCAGTAAGATTTGAGACACCAACTCTTGACTAGATAGTTGAAGGGAAAGAAGACTCCTGTGAGCATGACCCCGAAAGACCCCCGTGGTCTGCCACAGGAGAGCCAAGCATGGTCCCTTGATAGGGTGGGAGACCAGTAACCTGTATGGACTAAGAGAAAAGGATTTAACAGGTAAGACTAAAATCCTCTTTTCTCTGTCGTCCAATACAGGTTACTGGTAACTCTGGGATGTCCAACCAATGAGTATCCCAAAAGCGGGAAGTAAGGCAAGGACCAGGTGCAAGGCTCCCAAAGTCACCATAGCAGATATGAACCATCAGATCAGAGATAGCCCAACAAAACAATGAAGTATCAAAGGACACTGAACAGGGGTAACAACACCCCAGTAACTGTTACACAGCACACTGAACTAGAGCCAACAGGGCTCAAAAGTGAAAGAAGCAGCAAGAACTGAAGAAGATCCTAGACAGACAAGACTGCCTCAAGGATCTTCCTCCCAAAGCTGGCATCAGCTGATGCCAGCACATTAACACGGTAGTGCTTCGAAAAGGGGTGCCCAGACGACCGTGGCAGCCTTGCACAACTGGTCAGCGGAGGGAAAGGGAAAGGAGGAGGGAGACTTTGAAATTGATTTTTTTCTCAATCTAAAAAGGTTTGAGAGATGTGATTTGGGGCATTTCATTTCTTTTTGTAAGTTGTACAAGATGGTGATTAGTAAATTTGAAGTATTACTATCCCTTTAAACATAGTGCTAAGTGATATAAATAAAGCATAAAGAAGACTCAGAGATAAACTCTAACAGAGACATTAATATCCCTTTAAGTGCTACTGTTCCTTTAAAATGTTAAGATTGCCATGTGCCATAAGCAGAGTCTGAGATCCTGTGGTCTTGCTAGCAACCACCATGTCTGCCTCAACTGACTGACATCCAGGAACGACTGAGGAAGTTATCACTTTAGCAAAACAGAAAGGAAAAATGTATAGGGGATGTTAAGATTTTCTGCCCATGGCAAGGTAAGTGAGGATATAATTAGGAGAGGTTACGTCCCCCTTAAAGGGGGAAACTCTCACATCTATAAAAGTTCTCCTCATCGTAATGTTCCTTTTGAGGTAATCTGTAATCCGTCTTGGGATATCCCAAGAATTAACATGTTAAAGGGATAGTAATTGCTACGTTAATATTGTAGATATTAAAAAAAAAAAAAATGAATTGATGTAAGTCCGGTCTCTCAAACATGTATAGTTTGAGAGATATACACTTATAAAGTTCCTCCACCCGCCCCTTTCACAGACGTCCATGCTCTAGCTGACAGCATGAGATTCTGGTCATTTGACCAGCCGGCGGCTCTTTATCAGAAATTGCATTATCTATAAGGAAATACTTCATTGGAACGGTCTACAAAGTGTGCCTGTAAAGGGTTACCTATGCAAATAGATTGTATGAAATTATAATGGCTCTTACTTGGCCAGAACAGAAGTAAGAGACCTGGAGCTCTCCATCTGTTAGGAACTACAATCCCCATCATCCCCAATCAAGTAAAGTCCCCAGCAGTGGAGGGCCAAATATGTTGCCTAACCATGAACTACAGCTAGGAAGTGGAATATAATAAAAATAATCAATCTTTCACAGCTACTTGAACTAGTCCCTGTAAGATAAGAGAGTCCAGTGTTATCAAATGAGCCCTTATCTATTGATTACCACAGGCAATAATCCACTAACTAGGTGCTTGGGTGACAGAAAGGTTATAAGAGAGATAAGTAAACAGTCCATAAAATACTAGAACTGACAGGACAGTTAGAGGAGTCAGTACACAGAGCTGTGTTAGTGCTGTGTCTGTATGAGGGGATGTGACAGGAGAAAATGGTACAAACTGGTACAGTAGTGACTGAGCAGTGGTCTGTATTGCACTGACAGGGCACTGGAGACAAAACACTGAATCAAACAAAGCATTCATATGATCAGTGTTTTGGAAAAACCTGGTTATCTTGAAGAAAATGTATACTTGCACACTATAGGTCTTATTCACAAAACAAATGAAGAGCAATTTTAGAGCAAACCAACTGCAGGACATGGGGTAAATAAATGTTCCCCAAAGGTCCCATTTATTTAAATGGGAGCTTAACCCTTTGAGAGCCAGAGGTACACAATGTGTTGGATACCTCTCTGGCCCCTCAAAGAATTAACCCTTTGAGTGCCAGAGGCGTACACAACGCATTGGGATTGGTCACTCTAATGGTAACAGGGTAGAGAGATCAAGTGCACCTCACTGACAAGGTCCAACAAGGCCGAAACGTACATCTGGGGTTGGCTGCTTCTCTTGTTCAGAGAGGAATTGCCTGGCACTTTATTTCTGTGCTGCCATTTTGGTAGGGTCAGTATAATATATTTAGGATATTTCCTCTCTGTGACAGGCACTAGTGATCTAAGAGAGACTGCACCCTGGGTAGGACACTTTTCCTATAGAGCCGCCTCAATTGTAGGGAAGGCTCATTCCTAGTTGAGCATCACTGACCAGCTCTTTTCAGACTAAACTGCACCACAGCAAATTAAAAAACCCCTAGTGTAGACCTCCCTGGCAATCAAGGGGTTTAAAAAACACTTGTCTTTGTACATATGGTCCTCAGTTGCTTGTGACAATTGCTTGTAAAGTGTTGAATAATCAGGAAGTCATTTTGGACAATTTTCACTTTAAAAATACGTTTGCAGAATTACGGTATAACTGTATAGTAACCTAAAGTTAATAAAACCAGTTAGGCTAATACTACATTGCTCCCCACCATAGCTTCTAAGGCCTCTTTCACACAGGAGACAACTGTAGAAAAACCCTGCTTATATTTCTGTAATTCTGTCGAATTCTAAACTAACCTTCTACTGCGCTCCCCTTGCTGATCCTACAGGAAGGGGAGAGTGGCTGATGGCTGGTGTACGTGATCATCAGCTGAATATTACTGGCGGATTCCCAAGTGGGTCAGCTATTCATTAGAGATTGCGATGAGCATCTCAACCTACAATGTTGCTCATAAGAAAGGTCTGCCAGAGCCTCATAGGACATGGTGTAGATAAACCCTGCTGCAACTGAGTGAGACTGGTAAGTCTGCAGTAAGCTGGACTTTGGTGTATTCATGAGAGGCAATTGTTGCCCATGAGAAAGCATCTTACTGCTTTCAGTATGCACAACATAATATTGGCTCTAAATATAAACCAAGAATTTGCCACCACACAGACAAAATGGTATCAGACTAAAAAAAACTTTTTGGTAGTCTATCTCTAGACCTCCAGCTGTTGGCGAGTACAGCTCCCACATCACCATCTGTTGGCTGACTGGAGATGTAATCTCCAATAGCTGGAGGTCCAAAGGCTGATCATCCCAGGCCTAAAGGTGTCCTGGTCTCCACTACCAAACACATAAGAAACTTAATTTTGCAGGACTACACACGGACCAATGAAATCAATGTATTTTTCAGAAATGTACTTCATTACATTGGGTTATCTCGTCAAAAAGGAATACAAACACCTAAAGAGAACATTGCTTTATATAAAACTCACACTAGATTCCTAAAATTGCTTTTTAATTCAGACACCAGAGAGTTATTTTTTTTAATGGTCTTTGTAATAGCTGAGACAGTAAATGCATTTTCATTGATTAGTCCTGTATTGAAATAAAGATTATTCCCTCATCTCCAACTGTTTACAGGCTACACAACACTTCGTTCTGAGGAACCTATGATGATAGCTATGTGTTAAGGGAGTCATGGAGGTCTGTGAAAGACATTAATGATTGCTCCCATGGAGAATAATTAAAGTGATATTAATGTTTCACAAAAAAGAAGCTCAGATTAATTTTCACAGTATTTGGGTCATGGAGAGCATTATTTCAATATGGTCAGAGTTGTAATGCAAGAGTAATTGAATGATAAAATATCCCCTCCAATCACTTTTACCTAGTATAAGCCACTTCCCCTCAGATGTGGAATCTGGACCCTTGACCGGTCAGGTCACAGCAAGAGAATCTTCTTACTGTGAGCATAAGGAGAACCCCGTCCCCCTTGATAGGTTTTTCCTTATGCTCAATGAAGATTGTCCCTCTCTGTGATCCATCTGACAGTCTTGCTGCTCTGAGGTGAGCGGTGTTACATCAGTAAAAGGGGTGGGAGGGGGATACTTTATTATTCAATTACTCTTGAACTACAGTCTGACAGTATTGAAATAATACTCTCCATGGCCCCAATATTATGAAGATTAATTGGAGCTGCTTCTATTGTGAAACATTACTATTCCTTTAAAGGAGTCAGGGAGGTCTGTGAAAGGCATTAATAGCTGCTCCTGCAGAGCATAAGAAGGACTACATGTAAAGCCACACATTTATTTATGTATATACAGATGCTAGCATGAAGTACTGTGTATTGAATGTATATATATAACCCAAGTTTATTTAAGGTGTTATTGATCCCATCATTTTTAAAGTTTCAGAATTACTGTACAAACACCAAAGCAGACATACAATGTGCAGACAATTCACTTGTTATACAATAGACCAGTTATAAAAAGAAAACACTAAAAGCTGTTGAGAGCAGTTATAAACAAAAGATATACTCACTCATATTTCCTTTCAGTGAAGATCTACATTTAACATACTAAAGATGAACAGCTTATGTTTACCTTGGATAACCAAACTCCACTAACCCCTATTCATTGCACCTTGTATCTCCATCCAGTATTGGTGCCCTGGATAAAGGACCGGCTTCAGTACCTTTAGGAAAAGCACCAAAAGTTCCTTTAGCACCACCTATTGCTCCACACCTATCCAAACATGTCCACACCTCCAGCCCCACCCATTGCTGCCTGGCACAGAAAATACCCTTAGCATGTAACATAAAAAGCTCACAATAGCTTACATTCTACAGCGGGTCTCCAAAATATTGAGGTCTTCTCTATCACAGAAGATTCAGTCTGGTCAGTAATGGGGATGCAAACCGCTGAATACATAGACAAATTATCAAAATAAAGACAACACTTTAACAGTGACATCCAACATAAGGCCTGGTGATCCATATACACTGCGAATCCATTCCATAGTAATAATAATAATAATAATAATAATAATTAATAATAAGTGACCCGCTTCAAACCACAATACTTAGCATCTCTTTTTGCAGTGATTCAGAAACTGAAGACTAGTGCAGAGTTGGGCAACCTATGACCACCAGCTGTTATTTCCAAAGTCTTAGGCCGATGAGGGGATGCTGGGAGTTGTAGTTCCAACCGCTGCAGGGCCTTTGGTTGCCCATCACAGGCCTAGTGTGTAAGATAATGTAGCATAATGTATGACAGCTTATTAGTACAGCTATAGATTGCATACAACCCATGCGCTCATGGCAGAGCTTGTGGACTTTGCTGCTTGATTGAATCAAAATGATTGTGCTTCTGATTAACTCACCTACGCGTAAGCAGGGAAATCAAAGTCCTGGCCTGTTTTGTGGTACACAAGCGCACAAGTTGGGAACCAATGAGCTACAAGGCCCAATTAAAAAATCTGGCCTTGGCTGTATGTATACCTCCCACCTCTGTGAAATTTTTAATTACACAAAAAATGAGAAGGTGACTTTCTGGGAAGTAAACCATCCACACAGTTCTGCATGAAGGGGAACTGTAAATCAGGGCTGGCCAACTATTAGAATGCCAACTGTTGGGGACTGCAACAGGTGGAGGTCTGACAGCTGACTTCCCCTGCAGTAAACAATGCACAAGTAACTTTCAGGAAAGAATAATGCAATCTGACCACAACAATACGTTATTGTCTGGGTGAAGAAGTTGTTGTGAGCTTTAAAGGGATAGTAATGTTTCATAATAAAAGCAGCTCTAATTAATCATCATAGTATTTGGACTTTGGAGAGTGTTATTTCAGTTCTGTCAGAGTTGTAGTTCCAGAGTAATTCAATGACAAAGTGTTCCCCTCCTGCCCCTTTTACTGATGTAACACTGCTCAGCCAGATCAGAAGGGAGGTGCCCAGGTAGACTGCAGAGAGGGACAATCTTCAATTAAGATAAGGGAAAAACCTGAAAAACTTTTCAAGGGGGGCAGGGCCTTCATTGTTCTCATAGGAAGAAGATTGTCCCCTGCTGTTATCTGTCTGGTCTATGGACTGCATTCCACATCTGAGAAGAGATGGCTTACACTAGGCAAAAGGGGCGGGAGGGGAAACTTTGCTTGTGAATATCTCTCAAACCATAAAGGTTTGAGAGATAAGACTTATATCATTCTTTATTTTATTTTGTAGGCATTAAAAAAAACATGAAGTTAAAACGAAGTATTACTATCCCTTTAAAGGAACACAAACAACTGTTATATACCTAGTACATCATGCTAGTATATGTTTAATGAAAAAAAATCTCTATTTCTTTTCTGAGGCCTATAATGCAGTCAAATATGCTATGAGGGTGAAGATATTCCCGTATTTTCCAGAGCTCCCATTCATTTTCTCATGATTATCTAGACATAACAAGCCTTTCTGAACACAGGTGAATTGGGCATTAATCACAGTCAGTGAACCCTTTAAGTCCAAGAGGGGAACACAACACCTTTGTTCACAAAATGTGCTGCACTCCTCTCTAGAGGAAAGCAAACAACTAAAGATGATCTGAAGGAGTTAACATACCAAAATACCTTTTATTCTATGCCATCTTCTGTAAAAAAAAAAAAAATTATATTTTCTGAGGCCTAAAATCTAGTCTTATACATTGTCTCTACGGGCTGCCATTTCTGCTTGGTCCAGGGCTCCCATTACAATAGCAGTTTTTGGGGGGGGGTTTGCGCAGGAACAAAGGACCACAAACGCTTCCACTGGAGGATTCCTAGTAGATGGAGCTTGAGGTTGTGGTGTTGTACAGAAAGAATCATGTCTGGCTTATTGGACATAATATCCAGTACCAATTAAAGGGACAGTAATGTCCCATGAAAATAAAATGCGTTTTGTATTGTTTTATAAGTTATATAAATAAATTATATGGCACAAAGCCGCTCTTGCAAACCTTTATGGTTTGAGAGATATTCACATGTAAAGTCCCCCCCACTCCCCTTCTCCTGACGTCAGCATCTAGCTGACAGCAGGAGATCCTGGTTCTGGGACCAGCCGGCGGCTCTGCAGCAGAGCAGAAATCGCGACATTGGAAAATAATTATTTCATTAGAAAGGTCTACAAAGTGTGGCCTGGTTTGTAAGCACACTTTGTAGACTGTTCCAATGAAGTAATTATTTTCCAATATCGCTATTGCAGCTCTGCCAAAGAGCATCCTCCAAGGAACTCCTTCTGGCAGCTTTACAGCTGACATCAGGATAAGGGAAACTTTACATGTGAATCTCTCTCAAACCATAAAGGTTTGAGAGACAGGATTTGTGCCATATGATTTGTTTTTAAACACTACAAAACACTTTTTTTATGGGACATAACTGTCCCTTTAAAGATTCCTTTTTGAAAACCAACCCACAGAAATCTGACTCATGGAGTCCATTCCTTTTTTATTTCCATCTAAGAGAAGTGGTGTCTTTTTATTAACCCTGTGAAACACTACACTGTCCATCCCTCTGGCTCACAGATGATTAAACAAGAAGGCATGTGCAACCCTTATACATTGCTGCCTCCTGGCCAGCAGGAGAGGAGTCGCTTTCAAGGGGTAAGACTCATTTAAATGGATAGTAATACTTAAAAATTACTAATCCCTATATTGCAGTTATGTTAAAAAGAAATGAATTGCCCCCAGTGTCATCTCTCAAACCTTTATGGTTTGAGATACAATTGCTCCTAAAGTTCCCACCTCCCTCCCCTTTCCCCGAAGTCAGCGCTCTAGCGGATTGCAGGGAAAACTGGTCTTACGATCATCAGGCGGCTCTGCAGCAGAGCCAAAACTGCGTTAATAAAAAAGAAATCTTTCACTGAAACAGTCTTCTATTTGTGCTTGGGCCATTATTGTTCTTTCAATACTGTCAGATTTATAGTTAAACAGTTATTGAATGATAAAGTATCCCCCTCCCTCCCCTTTTACTGATGTCACACTGCTCACCTCAGAGCAGTAAGACTGTCCAGATGGATCGCAGAGAGGGACAATATTCAGTGAGCATAAGGAAAAACCTGTCAAGGGGGGCAGGGGTTTCCTTATGCTCACAGTAAGAAGATTGTCCCTTGATGTGATCTGTACGGTCCCAGGGCCAGATTTGACATCTGAGGGGTGGTGACTTACACTATGTAAAAGGGGCAGGAGGGGGATATTTTATCATTCAATTACTCTTGAACTACAACTCTGACAGTAATGAAATACTCTCTATGGCCCAAATACTATGGAGATTATTTGGACCTGCTGTATTTGTGAAACATTACTATCCCTTTAAGTCTCTTAATTCAGCCACTACTGTGGAAGCTGGAAAGCACCAGGGGTCTCTTTTCTGATCCACATTTGGCTCTCCTATTGAACCACAGGGCACTTAAAGGGTTAATGCATTCCCAAGATCAGTCAGTACCATCACTGGAGAAATGAAGATAAGCCTATCTATATGATAGTTGCCCTTTAAGATCCTCTATGATATAATCTTTTGTGAGCAGGGTCCTTACAACCATTTAATCTGTTTCTGTATGTCCTTGTTTGTCCTTCACATTCCCATTTTGTACACAGCTGCAGAACATTTGGATTCTGGATAAAGGCTGGTGTTTTGTGTTTGAGAATCTAAGGTTGTTGTGCAGCGACACAGTATCAAACTGCAGACTACTCACTACACATAATGAAAAGGAATGGAAGCTTTTAGCTCCTCAACAATAATCTTTTTTCTCACAGACATCACTAACCAAAAGCTCTTGTTGCATCAATGGCATCACCTATACAGAAAGACAGGAGCCAAAGCAGATGCATTTAGCTAGGTGAGCATTAATTAATTACAAAAGGAAAACGCTTCATTAAACATGTAGCAACTTGGCCTCTTACTTTAAAGGAGAAGTAACACCATCTAAAACCACCCATCTTACCATCATAAATTCTAAATTGTCCCTACAAATTTTACCTTTACGTGTGTCTTTCTTCAAGAAATAACATCTTCAACCTGTCTAGGATGTCACATCCATATGGCAGATGCTGGCAGTTTTTTTTGTTTTTTTTTCCCAAACTAAAGTGAAAGAGCCTACTTAACACTATAAGGTCCTCAGTAGAACGCAACAAATGACAAAGCAATGCACTGTACACACCATATCTGGGGTCATTAAAGGATAAGTATACCACCTGCAGCAGGGTTTGAGATCTTGTCATCTTGCTAGCAACTGTCATGTCCGCCTCCATGCACAGGATATCATTACTTTCTGTCTGTGCAGGGACGATATTGCCATAAACTGTGCTATGAATAAATCTAGGCTGAGCACACACAGTGGCCTATTTCTAATTCCTCACCAATAGAGACATATTGCCTCAAATTGAACGAATTATCATAAAGTGTCACACCGTGCCACCAAAACAAAGGTTAAGTTCTGAGAAAAAAAAAATTCTAATTTTACAGAAAAGTAGTACAACATATAGGCCGATTATAAACTGCTGTATAACAAACTAACTTGTCTCAAGGCAAGTGTAGTCAATTGACAGACCTTCACCTGTCAGGGACTGGATCTACCATAATCCCCACCCAGCTGGCTGGGGATGAATGAGAGTTGAAGTCTTCAACATGTCGAGGTCCAACAACTGACTGCACTGTGTTAGAGTGGCAGGACCATTTTGTGTCCAAAAAGTACCCTGAAACACAGTATGTAACTTTCACAGAAAGACAGAGCACCAGCTATGCCTATACTGCACTAGCAGGAAGAGTCCATAATGCCCCAGCCATTTACATCACTGAACTATTGGTGACTGAGCACCGTCCTGCTCCTGGTATGTTTGTGTTCTTTTCAAAATCAGGCCACTGCACCAAGCAGGACTTTTGTGAAATGTGTGATAAAGAAGAGATAACTTGTCCATTGTGATAAACTTTCCAATCCTTACGTTACTCTATTAGAGCAAATGTAGTGCAAAGGCACCATAGGATAAATGACGAATTGCATAACTCATCATACTGGAGAACTTAAAAAAAAAAAACCCCAAAAAAAACTCACACCTTATTATACCCAGAGACTTCTTATAGACCCTTTGAATTTTGATCTTGGTTCATGAGATGAAATCTTCAATCCACCCAGGCTCATATCCATGAAGTCAGACACTACTCACTGCACATGGGAAATCTTAACCCTTAAAGGGATAGTAATACTTCGTTTTAACTTTATTTTATTTTGTAGGCATTAAAAAAACATGAAGAATGATATGTCTTATATTCACAAACAAAGTATCCCCCCCCCTGTTCAACCAGATCAGAAGGGAGGTGCCCAGGTAGACTGCAGAGAGGGACAATCTTCAATTAAGATAAGGGAAAAAGCTGAAAAACTTGTCAAGGGGGGGAAGGGCTTTCATTGTTTTCATACAAAGAAAATTGTCCCCTGCTGTTATCTGTCCTGTCATACAACCAGATTCACATCTGAGAAGAGATGGCTTACACTAGGAAAAAGGGGCGGGATGGGAAACTTTGCTTGTGAATATCTCATAAACCATGAAGGTTTGAGGCATAAGACTTATATCATTATTCATGTTTTCTTAATGCCTACAAAATAAAATAAAGTTAAAACGAAGTATTACTATCCCTTTAAACAACCAGAGAGATGTGCAATACATTGATCAGCAATGGAATGCACATACTTTGGTCATTAAAGAGTTAGGTAAACTTATGCACACTAGCTACTTCAGTTGAAGAAATTGCCAGGAGCATAGATATATTCACCTCCATGAACAGAACAGTCACAGCTAACTGAAGATGTTTTCTCTTGGGCAAAGGCAAAAGTCATAGGTGCCATTTTGGTGTTCTCACCATAGTAAGCCAAGTGAGAGGGTTATTAGGTTACTTTTCACCTTTAAGACATGGAAAATAATAGAAAAAACACTTGTGCCCGAGGGATACGTCACAGTTAAAGTAGCAGTGCGCTATTTTCTATTAAATAGATTTCCTCCTAAGTAAAACAAAGGTAAACACTCTTCTGAGGGATTTTTCATTCACAAGTTATTACAAGTCAAACATTTATTAGACTTTTACTTTTTCTGTTATCAACATTGCCATACGGTGTATACAAGGCATTTTTTTATTTTCTGTAATGCTCTATATGGGAAAATCTGCAATGAACTATGGCTCTGTGAAGTAAACAGGTACAGACTATCTGGGACCCACTGCAGAGAATTGCAGTTTACTGCTCTTTTAACCCTTTTAGGATCAGAGAAATGTGCAACACGCACCACTCTGTTCCTTGAAGAGTTAAAGTAAGGTATGTGAGGAAAGAACTCATCTGTTACACCCATAAAGTCTAAATTTATTAACCCCTTAAGAACCCATGATGGTCCTGGACCGTCACTGGTTGTTATACCCTTAAAGACCCATGATGCTCCTGGACAGTCATGGAATTCTGGGCTCCCCGCGCAGCTGCATGCTGTTCAGGGAGGCTGGAATTGGATTGTGGGGGAAAAAAAAAAAAATAAAAAAATAGATGCTCCGTGGTCCTTAAGTGACCGCAAAGTACGTGTGTGGTCGGTCCTTAACCCCTTAACAACCGTCCGCGCAGGCACGCAGCGGTCACTAAAGGACCACGGAGCATTTTTTTCAACGATCGGACTCAGGGCTCCCCGAACAACATGCAGCCGCGCAGGGAGCCCTGAAATCCATGACTGTTATAGAACGTCATGGGTCATTTAAGCACTTTTTACCCATGACGTACCATTACCGTCAAGGGTCGTTAAGGGGTTAAGGTGAACTGTCTCCTACCTAATGCACATTGACCGCAGTTGTTTACCTTCCATAAATCAATCATAGGCAACAGACTCCCAAACCAGTTTATAAAAAGGACAAAGGATTTTGCACACATTTGGTTCCCATCATCACTCCAATCTAAAATCATAACTCTGATAAGCACCGGGCAAACAGACATGGCCACTGGAAAACATGACTATTCACTGCCGTTCGCAGAGACTTAAAGGGATAGTAATTGTTCAATTAAACTGCAGCTCCGAGTCTTCTTTATATATTTTTAAACATTCAGCGCTATATTTAGTTACTTTCAATGTTGTAGTTCAAACGCTATTCCTGCAGAAAGGTTCCCCCTCCCGCCCCTTCTGGCGTCACTGATCCTCTCAATCTGGTCCAGATGGAGTGTGGCTAGGGACAATCTACAGTAGGCAAAGGAAAATCCTGCTCTTCTTCATCCGAGGGGGGGGGGGGGGGAGGGATTTTCCTTATACATACTGTGCTAAGATTGTTCCTCGCTGCATCCGTCCCACGACCAGATGCAAGATCTTAGGAGAGGCAGCCGGAAGGGGCGCAAGGGGGAACTTTTCTGCAAGAACAGTGTTTGAACATCAACACTGTAAGTAACTAAATATAGCTCTATGGGTTTAAAATATATAAAAGCGGCTCGGAGCTGCAGTTTAATTGAAGTACTACTATCCCTTTAAAAAAGGCCCATCAACTTAAGACACTTTTTTTTTTTTTTTTACAGAGAACTAAAATCTGCTTATATAGCGATTCACTCCTTTTTCTGTAAAATTAGGTTTTTGAGGAAAGAACCGTTTGAGTGCTTGAGTGCCAGAGGGTGCCCGTTAAGTACCCCTCTAAAGAGTAACCATTATGTTTTGGTGGCACAGTGCGGTACTTTATGTCAATTCCCTACGCAGTATTCAAATTAGTTCCAGTCAATGCCAACAATACTGCTCCATTAGAAAGGTCCCTAGTGTGTCAGCTCTGCCTAGATTCATTCTTAGCCATGTGCACAGATAATATTGGGCCAGACCATTTTTTTTTGCCCCACACATATGTTTCAGGACTTCCCAAATGGCATGCAGCTGTGCTGGGAGCCCTGAATTCCATGACAGTCCTGGCACGTCGTGGGTCCTTACGGCTCGCTGACCCATGACATACCAGGACCATCAATGGTACTTAAGGAATTAAATGAAAAACTGGTTAACCCCCTTGAGAGGGCATCCTTTAAAAATGTTGCCTGCAAAAGAGCATGTGACTACATGGTGCATTAACCATGTCACATTAAAGTGCAAGATTCTTATGTAGCTTCCTTAAAAGTTACTTCAGCCCTCACTGGTTTTACTGTGTCCGATCCTGGTGACTGATACAGGTATTCCCCTGTTCATATAGCTGGATCCCTTATGCACTGGAGAGCAAGAAAGGACCACCAACTCCGGATAGGCTCGTAAGGTACTGTTTGCTGGTACTATAGACTTGTTTGACTCCAGGCTCTCTTTCCCCTTCTCTGCGTGCAGGAGAACAGTACCGGATGAGAGAGGGCAGGCAGTTTGTGGCTATCAGGACTTGCTGACGTCTTTTCAGCCAGCCTTTCTCCTTAGGAGCCCAACTGGAGTTGGTGGTCCTTTCATGCTCTCCAGTGCATAAGGGATCCAGCTACATGAAAAGGGGAATACCTGTATCAGTGACCAGGATCGGACACAATAAAATCAATGCAGGCTGAAGCACAGTTTAAGGAAGCGACATGAGAATCTCACTCTTTCATGCTGTGCGAGATTCACATGTCGCCATTTTAATCACGGAGATATGGCTAATGCGCTCTGTGGCCACATTACGGTTTTTTTTTATGCAACATTTTGAAAGTGAACCCCTTGAGAGCAAGGGTGCTCCAGCACACAGAACTGCAATACATGGAGACATTTCTACAATTTAAAAGGTTTAAACACTTTGGAGTACCGTTGTGCTCTCCTCTGGCACCCAAAGGGTTAAAAGCCCAGTTTAAATAAACGTGAATATGCATTTGTCCCCTATGGCGCAGTTGGTTTCACCCAGATGTCTTTTGAACACAAGTCCCCATAAAAGGAAGAGTGATGCAATTCCGGGACAAGCAAACTTGCCCACCGTGAATAAAAATTCCTATTGAATTTTCATTTGTTCCTAAAAGTGCTGCTACTTTCCCCCAGAATTGCTCCACTACTGTCTTTACACACATGCCCCTAACAAACAGTAAAATTCAAGTGGATTTTACTGATGCTTTCTCTCTCTGCCCTGTCCCTTTTTCTTAGCAGATGGTAATCTGACATGCATATGGTGTCCAGAAATCCGATTCTCGGAACACAGCCAAAGCTGATAAGACTGTCAATCACCAGCTCTTTGCTGTCCATCTACTAAGTGAACAAAGAGTAAAGAGAATCCATTATAGAGGGAAAAGTCTACTTATTGTATAATAAAATGATACTTTGCTATCCAAGTCTGTCCACATGAGTGAATGTCACCAGTCTTCCTAATCCCTGTAAACTGCAGTGTCAAGAGAAGTGGATTAAACTGCTATTGAAGGGTCTCGTCCATAACTGATAGGGTTCCCTAAATAATCCCTAGAACAGATGTCCTCAACCAGGGTGCTGTGGCACATTGCTGAGGCCTGGGCACCAGCTTAGGGTGCCTCCTTTTTTCAATTAATATTTAGACACAAATGTGAATGTTGAGTTTCAAAGGTGGCACCCTGAATGTTACATAATCAGCTGTTGTTACTCTGGTTGACTTTTGAGAAATTACCTATAACACTAGGGGTGCCTGAAAATTCCAAAATGCATGCAAGGGGTACCTTGAGCAAAAAAGGATTGAGAACCACTACTGTAGGGTTTGCACAAAACACATTCAAGCAAACTGAGACATGGGGAACAAGGCTGCTTTGTCAGAATATGAGTGGTTCTCTGACCACCACCAGAGGTGTAGAAAATAAATACTTTAATTGGTGTATATTTGACCATTCACTAAATCAATTTTTTTTTTGAGACACATGCAATCTGGTGAAACTGCCAGACTCTATCCCAGTTGTCCAAGAAATTATTCTCAGGAGTCTTGACATCCTTAAAGTCTCATGTAGTACTGGGCTGTGAATACAATCTCCCTCCTGTATCCTCTTATTGAGGCTTTCATCCTGATGATCCTCTCTCTATAAAGGAACACCATCACTTGCATTGTGTCCAGTACTTTGCCAAAAAATAATATTCTCTGGGATGGTGTTAACTGACTCTTTGGGAAGTTTATTAGCCATCCCTGTTCCTGAAGGACAGACACTGAAGAGTGTGATCTCAGGCTTGAGGTCTGGACCCTGAGACTATAAGAATGTTGTCCAGAAAGGGGATGACAGAGATTCCTCTTAATCTCAGGGATACTGACTGTACCTTTGTGAAAGCTCTGGGTGCTGATGAGAAGCCAAAAGGCAAGACATTGAATCTGGTAATGTTGGCCTTCTAACAGGTGTAAGAAAGTCAAAATGGATCAAATATGACTTGTAACAGGGGGTTGTCTGTTGAGATATATATGTGTGTGTGTATTTAGGTATGCATACATATCTTTATCTATATGGATATAGAGATGTGTATGCATGCATATATATATATATATATATATATATATATATATATATATATATATATATATATATATATATATATATCTATATCTATCTATATATATATATATATATATAAAAAGTGATGGGCACTCCAAAACTTGTTTGGGTTGAAACGTCGAGACACAAAAGTATTTTTTAATGAAAGTCCTATGAGTGCCTGCATCAGCTATCATTATATATGATACTACTTTTGTTTATTTATTTATATATATAACTATAAATGCATGTGTATAGATCTGTATTATGGCTTGGAACAGTGGGGATTCTATTTCCTTAATTAAGAATTCAATGTCAGCCTTCCCAAACTCCAGGGAAACAAAGCATGAAATCAATAAGAGGTGGCTTTCAAAGGATTTTACAAAATGTATTTCCTGAGTTAGGTGTTTGAGAACTCAAATGAAGGTCTCTTCTAGTTAAATGTGAAAGGAGTAAGGACAAGCCAAACAGTCTTGTCAACTAAACAAAGAGTTCAGATAAGAAACCAAATGTTCCTGTTCCTGGAGTCTTCTCTATCAATATCTCTTTGATGTCACCATGAATGGCAAGTGGGTGTGGTGAGGAAAGGTCAGTTAAGCTAACCAGTTTACACCAGACCTAAGTGATATGAAAAATGGTATAAAGGAGCAGTATTTTTGGGGTGGAATCAGAACTGGAGGAGAGCATGAGAGAAGAGCAGAGGAGAGGAAAGCAGGAGAACAGAATGAGAGCAGCATGAGTACAGCAGTCCTGATTCCTGTCCAGATGTGAGCCCTGCAGATAAGAGACCAGAAACCAAGATTTGTGCTGGAGGGTGTGAGGAGATTTTTATCATATAATTTACTGGTATCCAATTCAATTCCATCTTTTCCATACCTGTAATCTATGATATTGTTTTGTTCATGTATATACCATCCAAACTGTAACAGTATTTTGATTCTGTACATAATACAATCATCTTTTATTATAACCCTTTATCTGTGTGATTCTTAGTTACAACCAACCCCAAAGGACAATTGTACCTTTGGTAAGAGGGGCTAGATAGAATTTCTTACACAGGAACCTCAAATATTTTCATTGGGGTGCTTTGAATGGGATGGGGTGGTAAGCATCCTTTAGGTCGATGGTGGTCATGAATACCACCACTGGGGTCGCTTTTAAGACCAAAGTTACTGGCTCCATCTTTAAATGTCATTCCTTCTGTCTTGCAGTAGAAAAGCACATCCACCTCTAGTCACTTCTTTTGATTGCTTCCAAATGTTCAAACAATATTTGGCCTGAAAACGAAGAGCTACCAACTAATTTTTTGAGGAAGTATCGGCTCCTCAGGATATGAGCCACAATGCCCTCCTTGCTGTAATAGACAAGGCTGATGATCTTGCTAGAAGCCAGATGATCTCTGAAGAAACATGCCAAGAGAAGCGGACAGCTTCCTTAACAGTTGCTACTTCTTTTTTCTTCTAACTCATTGAGCAAGATTCTGATGGTTCTGGTAATGCATGCAAAAGCAGTAACATACCTCAAATCCTGACCTAAGACAGAATATTGTTTATTTTAAGAGCTCCCTCCATTTTCTTCTCCATTGAATCTACAAGGGAAGATCCATCTTCCATAGGTATATTGTTTCTCTTTGCCAGAAGTGAGATTGCTGCACAAATTCTGAGAGGGGTAGACCAAGACTTTATTTCCTCCTAATTAAAAGGGTACATTTTGGCAAATCTTTTGGTAACACTGGTTCTCTTATCCCCACTTTCCCATTCAGATCTAATCTTATCAGAGACTGAATGATGAGTAGGGAAAACCAGAGATGCCTTGCAACATGCCATAAAGTCAAGAATATCTAACTCTTGCTGAGCATCAGAGAGCCAAAGAGTTTGTCCTCATACTTTTAAGAGGAGGCTCTATTTTATATAGATTCCTCTGTAATTTCTCCTTCTTCCTCTGATGAAACTTCTAAATAATACATATAAAAAATGGCCACTCTGAAACGTGTCTAAATCACCAAGAAAAAAAAAAATTTCTAGTGACAAAACCGATTTTGAAAATAAGAGAAGGGTACCAAAAATGTGAGGCTCTGAGGATGAACAAAAGCACAATGACTTGTTCTATGGCTAGTCACCACACAGAAGCATCACCTCTCTAGTGCTATTACAGAGGATACATTCCTACATCCGTATTAGATTAATCCCTCCCAAAAGCGCGGTTCAGTTCCAAAATGACAGGCAAGCGCCCATTGCACGGGAACACACATGACTGCAGTGCGCTCGGCAGTCTCTACTGCGCATGAAAGCTTCTGACAAACATACTTAGAGAATTATAATACAGGATAATCTGCAATGGGCTCTTATTTCTTCCTCTTCCCTCATATATTGACGTGGATAGGGTTCAGATGATGCACTTCTAGGTTATTCTTCTCACAAATGCATAATCTCCTTCCAGTCTCATTCATTCATCTGTCTCTTACATTCAATATTCTGGAGTTATACTTAATATAATTATATTACCACATAAGTATTAACATAATTGGGGGCCTTGTATGCTTATACATATCTTCAAATGAATTAATGCTCACATAACACTTATTTGATTTATTTTTTTTTTCTCCGCTACTCCTCTTTCCCACACAAAAGTTTTAGCATAAAACAGATTTAATCTATATTGGCATCTTAAACATATTCATTTATTTTGTGTCACAGTGTTTCCATTGCCAAACTTACATTAAGTACTAATGATTTATACTTTACAAATTTACATGATGGGGAAATGGGTAGGAGATCAGGGAAAAAAGGAGTATATATATTTTGGCATGGTGTGTTTTGAACCTCCTCTATGCCATGTTCCAGGCCTCATGTCCGTACGCAGAGTTATCCTTTGCCAGGAATACCTGTTTCAGGCTTGGCGGACTTCACATTTCTTGTAACACATACGTGGAACAGACTTATCCTTCATCCCAGAACTGTAGAGCATATGCAGCACCTTGGGATTAGGTCTGTGGGGATGTTGTTTTGAGAAGCCAAAAGGAGCGGGACTCATATACATTGATTCTTGAATGGAATATGTGAGTATTTGTGATTTAGGTGTTTTTTTTTTTTTGTCAAGAACACTCTGAAAACAGAAAGTATAGAGAACAAAGAATAAAACAAATCTGTTTTCAGAATATTCTTGACAAGTGGTATACAGAACCGGACCATTTATTGATAAGCTGCATGGCAGCTTGACAGAATGAATGCTGCATGGGCCATCATATTCATCCTCTCCTCTACTAGTACAGGCAAAGACTTTCTTATTTCCATCTTATTTTCTCATCCAATGGATTGTAACCTTTTAGCTCTATCTAATTTTCTTTTCTCCTCATATTATGCCCTACCTATTGTCCCACATGTATAGTTAGACTGTAAGTTCCTTGGGGCAGGGAATGCTCTGAGGTCTGTTGTGTTGTTCAAATTTCTTTATTTATGCACTTTGGCCGGGTACACGGCCTTTTACAATACTACATACATAATATACCCCATAGTGGCAGTAAGTTTATTACATGGAAACAACATTCATTTTATATCCAGTGTAAGACACCTCACCAATTACAAAAGTAGATACGGTGTATACAAATTCCAATGTGCTGGGGAGGACAATTCATGAATATATAGTTATTCTAAGGCATAAAAACAGAATGACAAAAACAAGCATATTGTGCATAACAATTCCATATACACATATGCAACTCAACATTTGCTTTTTTGTCAAAGTCTTCATAGAGACATCAGGTACCCTAAGTGGATGTCCAGAACATACTAAAGTGTCATGGCACCCTGGCTGAGAACCATGGATTTAAATGGATAGTAATACTTAAAATGTACTAATCTCCATATTGTAGGCATTAAAAAAAAGAAATGAATTGCCCCCAGTGCAAACTCTCAACCCTTTATGGTTTGAGAGATAATCGCTTGCAAAGTTCCCCCCTCCCTCCCCTTTCCCTGACGTCAGCGTTCTAGCTGACTGAAGGGGAATCCGATCTTATGTGCATCAGGCGGCTCTGCAGCAGAGCAGAGATCACGTTAATAAAAAATAACCATAAGGATTGAGAGATTGCAATGGGGGCAATTAATTTCTTTTTTTAAGTATTACTATCCCTTTAAGGATTACTACCAGGAGGCTTAATTCACCAATTAGATACCCTTGAAGAATTCAGCATACTGATGAACCGTGTCAAGACTCAGAACATGTGTCAGCCACAAAGTAGTTAAGTAGTAGACTGGGAGAAGGATGCTGAACATTCCTGTGAAGGAGCTGGGAGATCGAGGTGTATTTTAATTCTGTGTCTAATTTTTGCTTTGCAAAAAGGGTACATTTTTAAGCGTACCCACTTGTTTTATCCTTATACTACACTTGATTCCATGGTTTTCTCTTTTTTTTATCCTACTTTGGGAAATCTACATTATAAGGCAAGCTGATTATTTGTTTTTCAATGTCTAGTAAATACAATACAGGAATGTCACAGGTGTCACAACATATTGTGTGGGGTTTTTTTTTTTTTTTTTTTTTTTTTTTTTAATCCTATCTGCTCCAAATTATGTGGCTTGATATTTGCAAGAGAAAAGCTACTTCTTTATGGATGATATGGATGACTGCGGTTACCTGCTCTGTACCACAGTTTGACACTCTGCCTCTGCTCCCCTCCCTCTATCCAGCCTCCTCCGATGACAGAGGCTTTCTGCCTGTAAGATGGAGCGCTCTTATTGGCCAGATATCGATCTCTGCCAATGAGATCGCTCCAGCTTTCAGACAGAAGGCCTCCGTCATCAGAGGAGGCTAGATAAAGGGAGGGGAACAGAGGCAGAGTGTCAAACTGTGGTACAGAGCTGTTAACCGCAGTCTTTCCGGAAGTAGGTGCAGGGCACTCTTTAAATATTAATTTTTGCCCAAATAGCATTTTTAAAAAACAAATGAAGACAGTTTTAAACATATTCGCTAAATAATCTAACTAATAAAGCTAACTTGTATAGGGTGTTTTAGGTGTTAAAGGGATAGTAATGTTTCAGTATAACATCAACAATCATTCTTCGTAGTTTACACCATTGATCTCAGACATTGGCACTGTTGATATCTCACTGTTTTCTATGAAATTATATTATAAAGCGTCCCCCTCCCGCCCCTTTTTCTTACGTCAATCATCTTGCCTCACAGCTGAAAGTGGATCACGAGGACGGACGTCTGTCAGTATAAGGAAATACTTGTCCTTCATTGTCAAGTGGGGAAGGGTTTTCCTTATACGGATAGAAGGAAGATTGTCCCTTGTTGCGATCTGTCTTGTCCGATGACCAGATTTCAGATCTGTGGGGAGGCTAACAACATAGAAAAGTGGCAGGAGGGGAACACTTTATAATATAATTGCAAAAGAATAGAGCGATATCAACAGTGCCAAAATTGGAGAGCAATAGTATAAACTCTAAGGAACAATTGTAGCTTGTTAGTCTGAAACATGATTAACACTGTAAGAACAAGAGTGATTTTTCTCAATTCGTTTCCTAAACAGCATATGGCTTATACAAAGTTTTAGTGATTTTGAAGGACCTTTAAAAGTCACAAGTTGTTTTTAAGTGATGGGGTCCCTTTAACCCCTTAAGGACCATTGACGTACCCGGACCCTAACACTGGTCCAGCACTTAAGGATCAGTGACGGTCCTGGTACATCACGTACTTTTACTCACTGTACTCCTACAGAAGCGTGGTGAGTAATACTGGGGACTGAAGTAGCGATCTCTTTCAGTCCCCCGTTCGGCGTGCCGGCACACGTGATCAGTCACGTGGGACGGCATGTCAAAGTTTCCTATCTGGTCATTAAAGCACCACACACTCCGGGACCGCTGGTCCTTAAGGGGTTAAAATCAACTTCTTTCCAAATCATCTTTAGGAAGCTTAATGCAATTCAAAGAAAAATGTCTGAAGAATTTAGAATAATTTGTATTGCAAAAGCCAGATCTCTCACACGACAATTTATTTGGCGACGAGCCAAAAAAGCTTTAGATTTGTAATTTTAAATACACTTGGCAGTGAATCACTGAGTATACCAACCACAACTTTACAGGAAAGCAAACAATTAGAAGATGAGTCTATACAAATAACAGATTACGGGACAAAGCATTTGCATTTTGTAACCTATCAGATTGATGTTTGTTTTAGGAAGCACTCCAAGAACAGTACAACGTATATATGATTAGACAACAAGATTTCAGGCATCTAAACATCTAAAATGCTTTGCATTCGGTAACATCAGACAACTGAAAGGTGATCTCCTCTTGGGGCTTTGTAAAACAGAACAGCTCTTTTGTAATCCAAATAGATCTATTACTGCCAGTTTCAACAATTCATTTTTTATGGTTTGTAGTTATCTTCTTAACGGAAGGCAAAAATAAAAAGCAATTCCTCTCTATCAATACACCGAGGAAGCTCCTGGTACGCTAATAAACCAGGATTTATTCATAAAGCTACGGTGGTACAGATCTGGAGCAAACCAACTCCACAACAGGGAATAAATGAAAATTCCCATTGGTTTATGGTTTAAATTATATTTTTAACCCTGGATTCACTAGAGACCTCTCTAGCATTCAAGGGGTTAAAATACAGATTTAAAACTATGGGAATTTGTGGAAATTTTGTTCCTCCCCCATTGCACCTCTGCAGCTTAGTGAATAAGGGCTTGTGTTATGTTGAGTACATAGACTACTTCCTGGGATGCACAGGATAACTGACCACATCATCTCATCTCATTGTACTGTTCCAGATAAAACATGCAGAGTGCAGTTTATCTGAATGTCAGTTATATAGATAGTTTTACACAGTTCACCCTATGGCATTCAAAGAAAGTGCATTGTAGTTGACAGATACCACTGGGATAGAACCAGCAGTGACGTATTGTTGTACCACAAGAAAAATTACGAGTTACAATAACAGAAAACATCCCTTCTCACACAGAAATGGAACAGTCAACTTACGCAATTCTAATACACATTGGGAAGAAAAACAAGTCTACTTACCATAAAATCTAGGGTATAATACACAGTTTTGTTTTGGTTTTTTTTTTTTACCCCATTTCAGCTTATGTGAAGTGTGGGGGGGTGTTATACACAAGCATTTATAAGAAAAAAAAAAAAAAAAAAAAAAAAAAACCCAGACAGAAACTAAAAATTTTTGCCTCCACGTTTGCATCCTTTCTGCTCAACCTCAAAAACGCATGTGTGAGCTTCAGCTGTCCTTCTCGCTTCCCACCTCCACATTTTGTGAAAGATTGAGCCTCTCTGAAGGAAAGTAGCCTGGTGATCCGTTGGGCCGGCGGAATGCTTGTCGTTGCCACCCGTTTCCTCTACCGCTGTTCTCACTCCAAGATCATCAGCACATTAGAAATTGTCCGAGTGCCCTGTCAGGACCTTCAGGTTTCAATGATCAGACTCTGAGCATGGAAACTACAGTAGTGCCCTGCGAAGGTACTGACAGGGAACTCATGTGGAGGCAACATTTTTTATTTTTATTTGTGCACAGAAAAAGGGGGGTGGGTGTATTATACATAGTAACTTAATTATCTTTTTTGTAAAATTGTGGATATAATTTGCACCTGCATATTATACCAAAGATTTTAAGGTATATACTATCAAAATTTTGCTCAGAACATATTAAAAAATAAAAAAAAAATGATCATTTGTGTGCGCACGTGTTTAAAGAAGTAGTAATTCATCTTTATTTCTGATGGCACAGCGAGTCACTCAGTGCTTATTAGTTTATGTGCTGGGACAGTATTACACCACAATGGCCTATTAATGTCTCCTAAGAGCCAAAACAAAACTTTTTTCCCCATCCAAACCCCCTGAAAGTTATCGGGGAGATGTATTTGAGATAGAGGAGATAAAGCAGAGAGGACTTCTCCAGTTCCTATGTTATTTTATGTAGTCAATGCACTCCAACTTTGGAGATCTTAGTGCATAGGCTCTATAGAATAACATAGGAACTGGAGAAGCGATATCACTGGAGAAGTCATCTCCACTTTATCTCGTCTTACTGCATAACACCCATCATCTCCTGTCTTGATTATTATAACCTCCTCCTAACAAACCTTCCCTTCACTCATCATCCCACTGACAATTCCCCTGTCAATGCCTGCACTAGCCACCTTTTCCATAAACAATCAAAATTAAAATGCTGGGTCTCACCTACAAAGCACTCAGCATAGCCATTCTAGGATTTCTATCCTGGCCTCAAGATACCTGTCCAATTGTTCCTTGAACGCTGACCATGACCTATGACTAATCTTTCTAAATTATCACCTTGCAGTCCTGTCTAAGAGACTTCTAGGGCTGTTTTAACCCAATGTAATGTTCTGCCTCACTCTCAAGCTTTCGCCTAGTCTCCAGACTATACGCCAAAACCCACCTCTTCAGGAAAGCCTTAACATCACCCTCATTAACTCTTCCACAGCTAACAGAATTAACATTATGCCCCTCTCACTCCACACTAACTCTGTGGCTGGAACTTACTGCACTCTTTACTCCTACACTGGGAAAAGGCATTTTATTTGCCCCTACTGCAACCCAATCACTGTACCACTCTCACTCCTCAGAGTTCCTCCATCTTAAGATGATCATAATGTCCCGGGCCTCAGTTCCTTATAACACCTGTCACTTTCCTCTCCTTATTGTGTCACAATCTGGAAAACTCAGCAACTCTGAGCACTTAGACCTTTTGTATCAGTCCCTCACTTATTAAAGACTAGTGTAAAAGCCAGTTTACATAGGCCAAGGTCTAGGCGATGTCTCACTGCTCCGGTCCTGCTCAGTGTACTGTTGCTACCTTACTGCTCCAGTCCTGCTCTGCACGTACTGACGCCGCCTCAATGCTCTGCTCCGCGTACTCACGTCACCTCACTGCTCCAAGCGATGCAGTCATGCGCACCAAATGCGGGCAGTCTCTTCTGCGCATGACTGCTTCTGACAAACATCGCTACCGTTTTATTATATAGGATTGGAAGCTCTGGTGAGAAAGGACCTCTTGGACTTCAATGCTCACCACACTCTGCATGTACTTACAGCTTTGACTGAAAACATTCTCATATATCGGAACACATTGTACATTGTTCTGTTGTTTTAACTGCTGTACAACGCTGCAGAATCTGTTGATGTTTTACAAATAAATTATAATAAATCTAAGCAGAGCCTACACACTGGAGTCATTTATAAGTGAAGCCTTGAATACAACTTGTTAGCATATGGTATAGGGACTTAACCATAAAGTGCCCCATTTTGCTGCAAAAAAATAAAAAAGGCACACTTCAAAGAAACATTATTTTAGAGAAGATTATCCAGTACATCCTAAAGGCAGATTCTGTAAAACAAGCTAAACGCCTCACAGGGTGAAATGTCCACTTAACTGTGTGTGTGCGCCAGAGAGGTATCCAATGCATTGCACTGTCACACAAAAAGTTAAATGAACCTTAAAAGGATAGTAATGTTTCATTTTTAAAGAACAATCTAGTTTTCTATATACTTTTCTATACCAATATGTAGCTTTATAACCATGTAGAAGTTTTACGTTTTACTTTAATTCTAAAAATAAAGTCCCCCCTCCTGCCCCTTTTACTTGCCTCAAGCAGCCTCCACTCAGATCTGGAATCCGGTCATCGGACCGAACAGATCACAGCGAGGAACAATCTTCTTTCCTTCAGTATAAGGAAAACCTGGTCCCTTGAAGGAGGAGGGCAGGTTTTTCCCTTATGCTGAAAGAAGATTGTACCTCGTCACGATCTGTCTGGACCAGCTTGCTGATGCTGCTTGAGGTAAGTAAAATGGGCGGGAGGGGGAAATGCTATTAAAGAATAAAAGTAAAACTGCAAACTTATACATGGCTATAAATGTACAGATAAGTATATAGATGACTATTGTACTGTAAAAATGAAACATTAATATTGCTTTAACATTGGGTATTGATGGAGAAAAAAAAAAAAAAAAAAACACATTAAAAAGTAGAGGTTACCTCCAAAAAATGACTTCCACAGACTGTTAGGATTTTCTAGCCATAGTAAGGGAAGTGAAAGGTTATTAGGAGGTGCTACTTCTCCCTTAAAGGGACAATAATATCCCACAAAAAATTATACTTGTTTTGTAGAGGTTTAAAAAATAAGTTATTTGGCACAAATCCTATCTCTCAAAACTTTATAGTTTCAGAGATATTTGTATGTAAATGTCCCCTCTCTCCCCTTCCCCTGACGTCAGCATCTAGCTGACAGCAGGAGATCCCGGTCTGGGGACCAGCTAGCGGCTCTGCAGCAGAGCCAAAATTGCGTTATTTAAAAATAATTATTTCATTTCAAAGGTCTACTTGTGCCTGGTTTGCAAGCACACTCTGCAGACCGTTCCCATGAAGTTGTTCTTTTTAAATAACGCAATTTTGGCTCTGCTGCAGAGCCTCCTCGAGTCGCATGACTCTAATCTCCTGTTGTTAGCTTTACAGCTGACAGCAGGAAAAGGGAAACGTTACAAGCAGTTTGAGAGATAAGATTTGTGCCAAATAACTTATTTTTTAAACCTCTACAAAACAAACATATGTGACATTACTGTCCCTTTAAGAAAAGTGCATCTTTTTGCTGCTAAGAGATGCTACCACATGCATCTGAGTTACTGGACAGGTGGCTCATTCATAGTACTGGATTAGTATCCGCATGCACACATGCTTCAGTTGTTCTCAGGACAATGAATGGAGAAGCAGTTTACTCCTTGCTAAGCAACATGCGGTTATAAAGCAGGTAAAACTACTTAAGAAGTGACAATACAGGTTACATGGGCCTCTGTAATTCCTGGAAAGCAAACAGATCCCCAGTATAGAACTACACCGAACATGCAAGTTTTTACCTTTAGAACTTAGACTTTTTTTTTTTTTTTTTAAACCACATTTAACCCCTTCTGTGTCAGAGAGGTATCTAACACACCACAACTTTTTGCATTGGATAGCTCTCTGGCATTCAAAGGGTAAAGATGGCAGACTGTAAAATGATTTCCCTATGAATATGTCAGAAATGCCCTTTAAAAAGTTTTTACCAACATGACATTTATACCTGGTCAGTGAGTAACATGTACAATAATTCCAGTAAAGTGGACAGGCTGTTTGCAGCTCAGCAGGTAGACACTCTGAAATGCTGTATATCACCACATATGTGCTGCATACCCCTCTGGTCCATAACCCGTTGAGTGTCATAGTACAGAATGTTAATACAAAACTTAGGCCCATATTTATAAAAGACAAACTGACGTTATTCTGTGAGTAAACCAGCTGCATCATAATGGACAAAATAAAAAAATCCTGAATTCACATTAATCTGAACAGAGCTTTTTAATCCCTTGAATGCCAGAGAGGTCTCCAATGCATTCTCTAGCATTCAAGGGGTTAAAAACCCAATTTTATTTAATCAGGAGGTTTGGGTTTTTTTTTGTCACCTTATGGTGCAGCTGATTTACTACAGAATAACGCCAGTTTGCTTTTATAAATATGGGCCTAAGGGCCATAAACTCAAAAATAATGTAGGAAGTGCAGTCCTGGACGAAACCAGTGGCTTTATAGGCAAGGGAGTAACTACAGGGGCTTCAGATGGTGCAGTTGGCACCAGGGCCCTCCATTGACTAGTTATACCACTGACTATAAGTGTCAAATGAAAAATACCATTGATTTAACACCTTGAATGCTAGAGAGGTCTCAAACACATTGAGAACAACATGTGGGAGACCTGTCAACAGGTCAAATGCCTCATTTAAATAAATTATAATTTTAACAGTTGTGTTTACCTCAGAAATGTACTTCTCTAGCTTAGTTAATACCACCCTGAGGTTCTATAATGAAGATAAACGGGTAAATGGCACATAAGCCACTTTTGTAGATGAATTTGCCCTGTGAGGGGTTCCATAACAAACTGGAAACTGAACTTCAGTTGGCTTGAGCTCAAACATGGATGCTCACAGCCACAGTTGGCAGTTGTGAGAATCTACTGTTGTCTAATCTGGTGACTGACAGTCTACAGAAACTGGCCTGTTGTTGAACTACAGATCTTAATAATCCCCAGATGACCGTTGGCCAGTAGATTAAGGCACTTTTAGTCCAGTTGTTGGAGAACTGAACCATATGTTTGTCCCCCCCCCCACACTCTACACTGTAAAAAACAAAAAAAATGCAATGCATCTAAAATGGGTGGAGATATCCGTTGTGCACAGCAAGTGGTCAGGGAAATGTCAGAAGTCCCCTTTTTATAGTGCACTGTCTTGCTGCCAATGTCGCTCCCCTCACAGGCAGAGGATGAAGCATACATGAGGCCATAGGAAAATGCAATGGAATGCCAACTTTACCACAGTCTAGTGGTTCTTAAACCTTCAAAGCGCTGTATACACCTCTAGTAATCAAGGGGTTAACTGTTGTGCAATGGCTCTGTGGAAGTACTACAGGTACCAGATTAGAGTTCCACTTTCTTACTATGAAGACTGACAAAAAAATGTGACTATTGAATTTCAAATATATATATTATGGAAATAGTTATGCACAATAGACTTGTTTTTGTTATTATGATTGTGAGATCCAGCAGTAACTAAATATTTATTTATACATAATAAAATATGTCCTTGACCAATGACTTATGAGATGTTAGGGAAATGCACAGAAAACTCCATATTAGGGGTACCTTGAACCCCCCCACACACACACACACTGCTCAGCAATGCATTGTCCACCTCCGCTAGCATTGAAAAAGTTAAATGCCAGTGAGTAGAGCGATTTAGTGCTAATACAGGAAGTGCCTGCTCAGAATGCCTTAATTAACATGATTTATAAATGAAAAACTAGTTTTCTACATAGAAAATGGCTAATATGACAGATACATAATTTTGAAAGCGTTTAAAAAATAATCACTTTGAAATCGTTAGGTGAGATGGTCATTTAAAAATAATTATAGAACTCTGCATGAGCCAGAGGGGCGAGCAACATATTGCATTGCGAAGTGCTGCACAATCCTCTGGCACTCAAAGGGTTAAATGTCAAGTTTCATCACCATAATGAAACATGAATAAACTTTTAAAAAAAAAAAAAATAAATAAATATATATACACACAAATTCTGTGAAAGGAAATCAATGTGTTAGATCAAATATGAGGACTACTATTTTTTTTTTTTTTTTTTTTTTTTTTGCTTAGGGTCCCTATAAAATAAACATATAGGATGTGAGAGGCTTCTGGGAATGAACAACAGCACAATGGCCTGACCTACAGCTAGTCACCACCCAGAAGCATCACGTTTTAGCTCTCTAGTGCCATTACAAAGGAGAAATTTCCACATACATATTAGACTAATCCCGCCCAAAAGGGCAGTCCAGTTCCAAAATGATGGGCAAGTCCACCCGCACGGGAACACCAGCTAACCCCCGATGTAAGTTTCGGACTAGTTGGGCCTCGCCCCTATAAAACAAAACAAAAAAAAAAAAAAAAAAAGTCCTGTCCTATGAATTCAAAAATCTCCTATACAGTGTTCTGTAATGTTGCATGACTTCTGCATACACACTATGCCTCAAATACATGTAAAAAAAATACCGGATAGTATTCCTGTCCCACCTTGCTACTTGAATACACAAACTCCAGTAGGGCAAACATACAAATTAGTTAGCCTCTAACAGAAGCGGCTTCACAAATGATTTAGAGGCGACAGCATATCTGCATTCCAGAAGAGACACTCCCCTGCTACATTGGGTATTTGCAGGACAGAAGCGAATAGCACTTTCTGTAACAAAATATACTGTTGCTCCACCCTACCTTACCCCTTTGAGTGCCAGAGGGGTGTGCAATTTATTGCAAAGTAATGTGTTGCGTACCCCTCTGGCACTCAAAGGTTAACCAGCATCACCTTGTCAGACCCGCCCCCTAACAAAGGAACTTGCAATATAAGTGACTGTAGAAGGAAAAATCTGATTTTCATCTTGGTAGGACAGGCAGCAGCTGTAGGGCAGAGCTTATACATTATTAGCGGTATGTTTATAGGTTTGTTGTGTTTAATACTTTATTTTGTAATTTTTTTTTTTTTTTTTTTTAAACCCCTTAAGGACCAGAGTGCGCACACGCAACCGGCACTTGAGGACCATGGGGCTTTTTCCCAAACCCCCCCGCGCAGAGGTGTGCAGCCGTGCCAGGAGCCCTGAACTCCATGCCATGCCACGACCGTCACTGGTCCTTAAGGTGTTAATTTTATTTATTTATTTTCTATAAATGTCACACACTGTAAATCGTTTTATCAGATTAAATCAATGTAATTATCCCTGCTTTTGTGCTTTCTATGAACCTATTTCCTACAAAAAGTGAACAGCTACTGTGATAATACGGTTTTATTACATCTCTGGGGGTTGTTATAGTCTGATCATAGGACGTGGCCTACGCCACCTTAAGGTCTAATAGGCATTAATATAATCTGGTGGTGGCACACAGTGATGTTCAAACACATTATGGCGGTGGGGGGAGGGGGGGTTGGGGTATACTAAGAGTTTGTGGTAACCATTTATACCATCCATGTACCAGGTTGGCTAAAAGCCCTTCAGTGATAACTGTAACTCCCATCAGAATTAGTGGTCCAAAACAGCTACAGGTCGATCAACTGACGTGGTCTAGAGCATTTATTCACAAAACACGCTGTGACAACCAAGTGCTTATCAACCCAACAGAAGTCATTTAAGCAGATCACTGAAAATAAAGTGCCCCCCAAACCATTATGCATATAGTGATACGCATATCCATACTAGTATTACCCTGAATAAGTCTGGCATAATTGATAAATTCAACTCATTCACAGATGCACAGGCAGGTATCTTGCTGTACCAGCACCTGTACCATCAGTCCCTTACTGTACCTTAACCCCTTAACGACCGGGGAATCCGGAAGCGGAAGTGACGACGACCATGGAGCAATTTTTTTTTATTGCTCCGTTGGGTTCCGGACTCCCCGAACGGCGTGCAGCCGCGGGGGGAGCCCGGAACTCGATGACGGTCATAGTACGTCATCGGTCGTTAAGTCAAATCGACCCTTGACGTACTATGACCGTCAAGGGTCGTTAAGGGGTTAATGTACAATGCAACTCCTCCTAGAGGAGACTGGGACGGACAGCGCAGGCGCACAGATGTCTGCTCTGATGTCTGCCTGTACATCTGGGAACGAGTAGGATTTATCAATAACGCTGGACTTATTCAGGATAATACTAGTATGGATATGCGTATCTATATATGCATAATAATTTGGGGAGGCACTTTATTTTCAGTAATAGTTCCGCTTTAATTCCACATCCCCTAGTCTGCTATACTTCAGGAGAAATACTACTAATTCCCCTAATGTTTAAGTGACCCTCTGGGAATAATTTACAGTGTTCTGCCCAAAGCTACCTTCAATTAACAGAAATACTTGGAAAATAAAAACAAACAATAATAGCGTTACACATAATTGTCTGCGCCGGGCTGTTGAGGTCTTCATTTCTTAAAATATCCAGTCAGCAAATAGCTAGAGGGCTTCAGGTTGCACAACACTGCTCATTTTCACAATCTGCTAAAAAATAAATGTTTTAAAAAGGAGAGAACTTCACTAGTGTGACATACTCTCCAATCCCTATGGTATTCCATGGAGTCTATTTAATACAATCCCTGCCAATTTGATAGACCTTAGTGTAGGGGTCTCTAACAGGTATCAAGCTATCTGGCTAGACAGTAACTGTAGATTGGCTGCAGACAACATGGGAACAGCTTTCTTCCATGGTACCCAGCAGTAGCCAATCAAAGCTGATAGAATGCTATGTACAGACCGTGCTGTGATACACCTTGATAACAACTGCGTGCTTGTACAGACTACTTATGTACAGAAGACTAACAGCAGAGAGTACAGTTAAACCGGGGCCCAGCATAAAAGGTACTAGTGATGACCCTTAAACTATTTTTGATCTCATGGAAAAAATATATTTTCATGGGGGCTTTCCGTTTGCTAGTTACACCACTGGTTATATAGTGTTGAGGGCAGCATGTTGGGCCAAAGTGGGTGAGAGAATATGGGGCCACAGCGCAACTGAAATTCACTCACACATTGTAAAAAAGTTGCAGACTTTGCTATATTATTTTAATAAAACGCTCTAATAAGAATAAACATGCATAACAATATGGGATAGTGTCCATAAAGGGATAGCAAGGTCCATATTAAAGGGATAGTAATACTTAAAATATTAAAAAAAAAAAAAAAAAAAAAAAAGTTGTAGGGTTTATCCCCCTGAGTAAAACAGCTGAAAGGTGTTTTATACTTTTAGGTGCAATATCACAGTGGCCTGAAATTGTACAGTGGCACTGTTGCTACACCATCCTAAGGACAGCTCTGGTTCTGGAACTATAAATCTCCATAGAATGGTGTAGCAACAGCGCCACTGTACAGTTTCAGGCCACTGGGATATTGCACCTAAAAAATTCAACTTCAAGCTGTAATAACTTTTGAATAAAACACCTTTCAGCAGTGTTTTACTCAGGAGGATAAACCCTACAACATATTTATTTTTTTTTACATTTTAAAGTATTACTATCCCTTTAACCCCTTAGTGACTGGCCGTGCACGCACGCGGCCGGCACTTAACGCCCGCTGAACATTTTTTTTCCCCATTTTCTAAAACAACTTCCGGGACGTACATGTATGTCCTCTGTCCACCTGGGCGGTACGTCCTCGGGCAGTAAGGGGTTAAAATTTAGCCAAGCCTTCTATATTGTTTTTACAACATGCAGCACAACCACAAAATGATCCCCTTCTGTCCACCTTCCCTTAGAGCTGCAATCTGGTTGTAGGACCGGATGGATGCAGCAAGGGACAATCTTCAGTCAGTAAGTATAAGGAAAACCCTGACACCCCCCCCCCCCCATCAAGGAGAGCAGGATTTTCCTTTTGCTTACTGAAGATTATACCTCGCCGCTCTCCATCCAGTCCAGACAGAGGCAGAGTGACGCAACCAGAAGGGACAGGAGGATTATCCTTTCAGCTTGAATATCTTTTAAACTACAAACATGTAAGTAATTAAACATAGAGCTGATGTTATAAAAATATAGATGACTCAGAGCTAAACTTTAATATGGACATGACTATTCCTTTAAGGATGGGAAGGCACTATCAGAAAATCTGCGACACTGAAGAGAAAAAGGTTTTGTCTCCTATAGTGAAAATGTATTCCTTCAGCTAATAATGATACATCTTGTAAGAGAGTTTCATCACCTTGAGCTGTTAAGAAGGTCACTTGTTTTCTGTGAAGCACTTTGATAATGGAAGGTGTGGGAAGGAAAGTAGAGTAGGTAAGAGCTCTAGAGATGGTTTAATATGTACAGTTCGAAATTCATATAGTTTCAATACAAATTTTTGAGTAGCTCTGTACATCTTTTATTAAAAGTAGCTCCCATTAAAGAAAAGGTTGGAGATCCCTGACTTAAAGCACAGGCTTTATAAAGTAACTAGTTGAACAGCCCGTTACACGGGCCACAGTGCCTCTGGCAGCCGGTCGCGGGGCAGTCACGCGCAGTAGAGACTGCCCGCGCCACTGCTGATACAGAGCTGGACGTATCAGCCGCGGCGCGGGTAGTCTGTACTGCGCATGACTGCCGCACGCGCAGCAGTGTCTACTGTGCATGTCGGGCGTTACACACAACTTAGTGAATTATTATATAGGATTGTTGAGTTTCTCTCACTGAAGAAGTTATCATATCTTTCATACCTTTGTGCATAACCCTCTATGTCATTCATGAGTATTTCTATTGTATTCCCCATAACTACCACTTCAGTAGTAAATTCCATATTTTCACTATTCTAGGAACCAGTTCATCCATAGGAGGTAGTACCTATACATAAAATACACAAGTGTACATTTACATGTCTGAAACAGATCAAAAAGATCTGATTCCAGCAAAGTATTTCTAGTTTTACAGTATTTCATCTGCATTCCCACAATTCCTGGCAACGACAACCAAATGATAGCACAGGGGGAATTTTTGGTCATTTTGTCCCCCTCAAAATAACAAGGTTGCTGGTTTGTGGAAGGTAGGATCTCCTTCCTCTATTTTCAGTGAATTACTTCTCGTCATTTGTACAACTCTGCTGCTGCGAGTTTTTCCACTGTCCCTGAATATACCGGCAAATAGTAACCATATCACTTTGTAAGTGCCCCCCCACAAGTAATAATTCATAAACTGAAAACTCTCAAATTTTCAGTACAGGATATGTACATGACATGAGCCACATAAAGCCCTTCTCCACATAGAAGACAAAAACACTATGCTCCTTACACATCCACAAACTTTGCATAGTTCCTCAACCTTTGATATTCAGAATAGCCAATCAGAGCAACAATTATCAGTCTCGCACTCCTCTCTACAGCGCCATGTTAACTTCCATATCGTAAGAGAGAGAAAGAGGGACCAGGCAGGGAAGCCAATTAAAGAAAGAGCTGGCAACATGGAAATCTTAAGCTGTGGGGGAATACAATTGCACATCATCACCAGTCAGCCAATGGCTGGTTGAAGATGATGGGGCTTATAGTCCTCAGAAGCTGGAGAGCATCAAGTTGCCCATCCCTGAAGTACAGCATCACATATCTCATGCACAGTGTCCATCACTAGATTAGTAATCTCACCTGATAAATCATGGCAAAACATTATACTACCAGTCTCAAATGCAAGATAAAGAGGTTTTTCTCCCTACAGAAGGCACAGCAATTTTCCAGCACAGGAAGAAGGATCCCTATATTGAGCTAGAGCAAGGAAGTCAACCTTTGGCTCTCCAGCTGCTGGATAGTACAACTCCTGTTATGGCTAATAGCTAGACAGCCAGAAGTGGCCTCTCCCTGTTCTAGAGGTTGTAGGATCTGTCCCTCTACTCTAGCATTGGTGAGTCAATTGCAGTTCCAACGAGATCCAACAACTTCCATCATCCCCAACCAGTTGTTAGCTTTGTCATATATTCTGCAAATACATAATATGTAAAGTCAAACTACCTTTTTTATTATTATTCCTTATTTCAAAGTCACAGACTCCTTAAATGTCTGTTTCCAGAGGACTGCCAGGGACTGTGAAAGCAGGGATGGTGATACAATTATACAGCATCCATGTAACACTGAGTGCACTGTAGTGGAAGCTAGGCCACTCTGCTGCATGGAGAGTGCAATATTGTATCACTGTCCCTGAAGAAAGCCTGCTGGAAACATGTATTCAGGGAGTTACCTGTCAGGGATATAAGTGGTAAAAAAAAAAAAAAAAACAGGAAATTTGACTTTACAAAGAGGAGGTTGGCCATCACTAAAACCCTCTGAGTGCCAGAGGGGTTTATATTTTAACCACCTCAGACTATGTAAGTTTTTTACTTATTTTAGACAGGCCAACATCCAAAAGGTTGGATAGAGAGCCACAGTCTTTCCAGCTAGCGTTGTAACGCAAACTTCATCAGCTGGCCAACGCGAGTAGAGCCACAGGTTGTTCATTCCTGAAGGATTTATTTTATAATTAGCAGGGAACTCAGGAGCTAACTTTGCAAATACAAGCCTTGCCAAGGGAGTGTCTCATATTTGCAATTCCACCATGAGAATGTGTATTTTACAACACAAACCTGCAATGAGTATTGCTATTATTTAAAAGGAGGAAGGTCTGAACCAGTACAGTTAAAGGAATAGTAATGTCGCTTTAAAAGTTGCTCGCCAAGTCTTCTGTATGTTAAAAGTAACCAATTGCGCTAATACCTTACTTGTTTGCAGTTCAAAAGTTATGACGCACTAAAGATCCCCCGCCCGCCCCTTTCTGGCTGCCTCCCACCAAATCTGAAATTTGGTTGTGCGACTCGACGGCTGTAGCGAGCGACAAACGTCAGTAAGTATAAGGAAAATCCTATCCTTGATGAAGGGGGGCAGGATTTCCCTTTGTTAACTGAAGTTTGTCCCTCACTGGTGCCATCCTGACCAGCCTGCATCTTCAGAGTGACGTGTCAGAAAGGGGTGGGTGGAGAATCTTTATCACTTCATAACTTCTGAACTACAAAACAAGTAAGGTATTAGACATAGCGCAATTGGTTACTTTTAACATACAGAAGACTTGGCGAGCAACTTTTAAAGTAACATTACTATCCCTTTAAACAGATTGCCGCAACCTCTTATAACCTCTATACTGTGAGACAGCACAGAACTGCAGTGAAAAGCCCTCGTCTATGTTTATGCTCTGAGCACCAGTCAGTGATTGAACTAGAAACAAAAACATGACAAAACCAGCAAGATTAGATTAATCTGAACTACAATGCAAAAATCATCATCAAAATAGTTTTACCACCAATCTTGGCAAGGGGTTCAGTGGCACATTAATCGCCAATATGACTCTTAAAAATTTGAGTCATAAAACAAATTACATTATACCAGACATAGGCATCCAGATATTAGATGTCAGTAGTGCTGCCAACTGTACTGCCTGACCCTTCCAAATAGACTCTAATGGCAGTTTGCACATGTGTGGATGAGCATCTGGTTTAATGAACTGTATATATGACTCATAAGCAGATCATCACTACAGTCAATTCAGAGAGGGGACAAAATGAAGTCAGAAACACAACTTGCATGGAAAAGGTTCAGGGCCCTGTGAATTAATAAAAGTTACAGACACCACAAAATTAAAATAAATACAAATGTTTCTTATATTAAAGGTTTTAAAATTAACATATATGTTCCTGTACAAGTGACAAGCAACTGGGTACTTTCCAAGGGCCACAAATTTAGCCCTCAAGTCCACCAAAGGCTTGCATATGATTACCGCAGGAGGGCAGTAAGCACAATCGGGACCTTTAGGCGAGGAAAACGGTAAAGGTCCTGACGCGTCATAAGTCATTAAAGGGTCTGTAACCTTTTATTTTGACTTTACATATTACACAAGTGCATAATATGTTAAAGGAGCAGTAAACTTTTTTATGAAAAAATATATATTGTAGGGATTTTCCTATTGAGTAAAATAAGGGTACTCCCACTGCGAGAGATTTATATTTCCAGAGTTATTACAGTTTAAACGCATGTTTTTTTACATTAGCAGTGCCCTCTAGTGGTCAAATTCTAATTAGATTTCCTGTTAGATTCTAATGGAAAGTCAGGAAAGTCAGAAACATACAGTTCTCCATAGAATGTGATAGAAACTGCCTGTCACTTCCTGTCAGTTAGAACTATCAGGAAGTAAACACAGTAAATTCACTTCCTGATTATTTGAACTGTTATAAATGTTACATAAAACATCTGACAGCGATGGGAGTGACCTTGTTTTATTCAGCAGGAAATGCTCTGTAAAATATGTGTTTTCATAAAAAAAAAGTTTACTGTTCCTTTAAGTCAAATTGCCTTTTATACACTTATGTCCTTGACATTGAGCTCTCTGGAACAGTTTGCAAGGAGTTTTTGTTACTGTGAAGGCAGGGACAATGTTATAATGTAAAAAACAGACATACAGAGAGTGCAGTTTTGCAGTCATATTGTTCATTGCATCACTGTCCAGATCCAAACAGCTCAATGTCATCATGGACATAAGTGAGAGAAAAGAAAGATCGACACGAAAATAAATTAATAAGTATAGGAAATCTGTGCTCAAGCAGAAAAATTCTTCATTCTTGGCCTGTTAGTGGGCTCTGAGCACACAGGCTGAAAACCACTTCTTTACTGTATATGGAGCCAGAAAAAAGCAACTGAAACATAAATTTGTATCCCACAAATGTATGTTTAGGAATATTATACAAAGCTCTCCCGTTTCTTGTCTGCCTGTCTTCGTTTCGTTCTTTTTTGAAGGTCACCTTCTTGTGGAGCAGCTGACCTGAGCTTTATCTGTGTGGAGGCCAGTACAATATCCCCCACTTGCTCTTTCTGCCACTGCCAATCTGGAAGCGGCTACTTTCAAATGTGAGAATAGCACTTATTGTATGTTCTTTGATGCCTAGAAGAACATATTAACCTTATGAGCACCTACTTTTCCTGCCTTCTTTTTGGTATCTACTGTATAATGTGCAACAAAGAGGGATGCACACTCATTTAAGTATGGCCATAAAATCTTAATGGCCCTTATGAATGATTCACTTGCTCATTGGTTCAAGAAAAAACAACTTCAATCATTCCTAGATGCTGTGTCCACAGAGGCAGACATGGTAGTTGCTAACAGGAGCTCAAGTGTGTCTCACTGCACATGGTAATATTAAACCTATGTGTAGCAGAGGCGTATGCAATGCTTTACAGTGCACTGCACGCCTCCTCTGGTCATTAATGCACTTTGCCTGATTCTGTTTGGAAAAACTGCCACATGTCTGCTCCTACTGACATGATCCAGGATGGATTGAAGGAGTTTTTTCTTGAACAAAGACATGAGAACAAAATGCACAGGTACCATTAGAATTTTCTGTCCATAGAATGGGAGTGGAAAATTATTATGGTATAAGGCAGTGGTTCTCAATCTTTTTTTGTTCGGGGCACCCCTAACACGTAATCTAGAATATTCAGGGCACCCCTAACATATTTAATGTACTTTATCAAGGACATAATGAAGGTTCCATACATAAATATACAGTTATTATTAGGTCTTACAGTCATAACAACACAATTAAACATAATGTGCATAACAATTTCTATAAATTTTTATTTAAAAGTCCATTTTTGTAAGTGTTCATAGATAACACGGGGCACCCTAAGTTGATGTCCGTGGCACACCAAAGTGCCACGGCACCCTGGTTGAGAATCACTGGTATAAGGTTACATAACCTCTACATTAATATTATTAGAAAAGCAGTAATTCGTGCTTATGCAGAAAGTGAAATGGTTCCATTTTAAAGAAGACCAATTGTCTCATAGGGAGCAAATAAACATTTCCAAAACTCAAATTGGGCTTTTAACCCCCGGGAAAGCTAGAGACATCCATCTCCTAAGCATGGGTTAAAATCCCCCACGCAAATCAACATTACATTTTTATTTACTTATACGATGCAGTTTAGTTCAGAATTCAACAGGTCTACCCTCCTGCATGAGGCCCTTAACGTTACTTATGACAGGTGCATTAAGAGGCAGTGTGTTATACAGAAAGAGTGGTTCCTATGTTAGCAATTCAAGACAAATGAAGCACAAAATTTTACTTTCACAGGCTCATTCATCAATACCGAAGGTCAATTATAAAAGAGCCAAAAGGAAGCAACGATCAGATTCTTTAAAGAGATAGTAATGTCTATATTAAAGTTCTGCTCCAAGTCTTTTTTATAACACGTAGAGGTATGTTTAAGTACTTACAGGTCTGTAGTTCAAAAGATATTCAAGCTGAAAGGATCCCCCCTACTGCCCCTCCTGGCCGCCTCCCCTTAGATCTGCAATCCAGTCGTGGGACCGGACGGCTGCAGCGAGGGACAATCTTCAGTCAGTAAGTACAAGGAAAACCCTGCCCCCCTTGAAGAAGGAGGGCAGGATTTTCCTTTTGCTTACTGAAGTTTGTCCCTCGCCACTCTCCATTTGGACCACAATGAGAAAATCAGTGACGTGGCCAGAAGGGGATCTTTTCAGCTGAAATATCTTTTGAACTACAGAACTGTAAGTATTTAAAAATACTGCTAAGTGTTACAAAAAGCTTAAAGAAACCTCGGAGCAGAACTTTAATATGGACATTACTATCCCTTTAATCCCGTGAGTGCCAGAAAAGTGTGAAACACATTGCTTTGCAATACTTGCACACTTCTCTGACACTTACATGGTTAAAGCGGAACTTCCAACCCTTACAAACATGGCCCCAAATAATTACCCATCTGGTGACTAGCTGCTCAGTAGCGCTAGTCACCAGAATTACTACCGCTTTAATGAGAATTATACACTGCTCCCGGACTGACAGGCAGGAAACAGCGCAGACATCTTTCCATAGTGAAGTCTGCTCTGTCAGTCCCTTTTGGAGCAGAACGACTCATAGCAATGCCTCCTAGAGCAGGCGTCACTATGGAAAGATGTCCGCGCTCCTTCCTGCCTGTCAGTCCAGGAGCACTGTATAATGCTCATTAATGCAGTAATAATTCTGGCAACTAGCGCTACTGAGCAGCTAGTCGCCAGATGGGTAATTATTTGGGGCCGTGTATGTAAGGGGTGGTAGTTCCGCTTTAAATCACAGCAATGGATTATCACAAAGCAAAATTCTGCTTTAGTAATTTAAAATGTGACTCAAGATTCTGCATATATTCCAATAAAACACACAGCAAAGATAAACAGATTGATTTACCTGAAACAAATTGCAAAGCGCAAATGAAATAAATGCACCTTGCCAACACTTATGATACATTGTTGCTATGCTAAGAACACACAGGCCCCTCCAGTATCAGAACTGGTTATATTGACCCTTTAAAGGGATAGTAATGTTTCATAATAAAAGCAGCTCTAATTAATCATCATAGTATTTGGGCCATGGAGAGTGTTATTTCAATTCTGTCAGAGTCGTAGTTCCAGAGTAATTCAATGATAAAATATCCTCCTCCCGCCCCTTTTACTGATGTAACACTGCTCAGCCAGATCAGAAGGGAGGTGCCCAGGTAGACTGCAGAGAGGGACAATCTTCAAATAAGATAAGGGAAAAACCTGAAAAACTTGTCAAGGGGGGCAGGGCTTTCATTGCTCTCATAGGAAGAAGATTGTCCCCTTTTGTTATCTGTCTGGTCTATCTGTCTTGAGAGAAAAGTAAGAAACGAGAAGGGATCTTGAGTGATAAGACATGCAGGAACTGACATAGGGGAAATCGAACATGGGGAAACCAATCCTTAGCAATGGAGTGAAGAACCCAACAGGTGCTGGGGGGAGGGGCAAAGGAATCCAACAGGGTCGGGGGGTGAAAGGGCAAAGAATCAGACAAGACTGGGAGAGTGGGGAGGCAGAGCAAAGAATCAGACAGGGTCGGGGGGGGGGGGGGGCAGCGGCAAAGTGCCGAATCGGACAGGGTCGGGGGGGGGGGCAGCGGCAAAGTGCCGAATCGGACAGGGTCGGGGGGGCAGCGGCAAAGTGCCGAATCAGACAGGGTCGGGGGGGCAGCGGCAAAGTGCCGAATCAGACAGGGTCGGGGGGGGCAGCGGCAAAGTGCCGAATCAGACAGGGTCGGGGGGGGGGGCAGCGGCAAAGTGCCGAATCAGACAGGGTCGGGGGGGGCAGCGGCAAAGTGCCGAATCAGACAGGGTCGGGGAGGGGCGCAAAGTGCCGAATCAGACAGGGTCGGGGAGGGGCGCAAAGTGCCGAATCAGACAGGGTCGGGGGGGGGCGCAAAGTGCCAAACCAGACAGGGTCTTGGGGGGGGGGGGGCGGCCAAGTACCGAATCAGACAGGGTCTTGGGGGGGGGCGGCCAAGTGCCGAATCAGACAGGGTCTTGGGGGGGGCGGCCAAGTGCCGAATCAGACAGGGTCTTGGGGGGGGGGGCGGCCAAGTGCCGAATCAGACAGGGTCTTGGGGGGGGGGGCGGCCAAGTGCCGAATGAGACAGGGTCTTGGGGGGGGGGGCGGCCAAGTGCCGAATGAGACAGGGTCTGGGGGGGGGGGGGCGGCCAAGTGCCGAATCAGACAGGGTCTTGGGGGGGGGCGGCCAAGTGCCGAATCAGACAGGGTCTTGGGGGGGGGGCGGCCAAGTGCCGAATCAGACAGGGTCTTGGGGGGGGGGGGCGGCCAAGTGCCGAATCAGACAGGGTCTTGGGGGGGGGGGGGGCGGCCAAGTGCCGAATCAGACAGGGTCTGGGGGGGGGGGCCAAGTGCCGAATCAGACAGGGTCATGGGGGGGGGCGGCCAAGTGCCGAATCAGACAGGGTCTGGGGGGGGGGGGGGGGCGCAAAGTGCCGAATCAGACAGGGTCGGGGGGGGGGCAAGTGCAAAATCAAACAGGGTCTGGGGGAGCAAAATCAAACAGGGTCTGGGTGGGGTAAAGTGCAGAATCACATGGTGGGGGGTAAAGTGCAGAATCAGACAGGGTCTTGAGGGGGGTAAAGTGAATTATCAGACAGGGTCTGGGGGTAATGTGCTGAATCGGAATAGGCGGGGGGATAGGAATAGGTCGAGGGGGAACAGAGAGAGTGCAGAACTGGAAGGTGTCTACGGGGGCACTGTGCAGAATCGGAATGGGTCGGGGGGGCGACAAGGTGCAGAACCGGAATGGGTCGGGGGGGCGACAAGGTGCAGAACCGGAATGGGTCGGGGGGCGGGGCAGGGTACACACCCGGCTGGAATGGGTCTGGGGGCATAGTGCAGAACCGGAATGGTCTGGGGAGTAAAGGGTACAGAATCAGTCGCAGGGTAGAAGTGGGGGATAATAGTTTAGGATTGAATTCAGGGTAAGGGTATAAAAGCAGAATGAGAGATGGGGACGAGGGCAAAGAAGCGAATAAAATAATTAATGCAGACAACATGAGATAGAGAAATGAGTACAGTGTTAGAGCAGAAGATGACACTAACACATGAGAGAGTAGAAACGAGATAATAGCAAGTTGGTAAATGTTATATGCAGCATGGTAGAATGGATGTGGAGTAAATTGACAGAAGATGATGACATTCCGATTACATCTATAGACCTGTTAACTTCTGCATGAACCAGCGCCATCCTCACAGTCTATCCCGATGCATTCTATGGCTGCGCTAAGAGGCTGCACACGAGTTCTCTTACCTCAGACACGAGCTCCTGCACTCAGTCTACTCGCCTCTCCACAACTGACACCAGCTCTCAGGCCGCACTATCCACTCCCCGCCCTCAGCCGGCGACCTCGACCAACACTTTTTGCTCATTGGGCATTGCTGGCATACGTCACGAAACAGGCAAGTTGTCTCTGTGTCTGATTGGTTACTCTCGAGTAGGGAACTAAGGGGGTGTCGAGACCCACCCGTCACCGGGGACAGGGCGGGAGTGTGTTGAGGAGGAGTAGGGGATGCATGTAGCGTCAAGTGATGGCTAAGGCGGGTTTCGTATGACGATTTCCTCGTGATGAAAAGAGGGGCTTAGAAGTGAAGTGGCAAGGAGAGAGTTAATTATCCGCGTATTCTGGGGCGTCCGCGTGACAGTATAAAATACTGAAGCATTGTGGGGAATGGTAGCTGGTTGTCATGGAAACATAGCTTGTACTGGGCGAGAAAAGATTCAGTGAAGACGAACATGTACAGAAGGCATGGGCCAAGATTGACTGGGGGGGTAGTAAAGTGGAAGAGCATGGGCAAGTTGGGGTGCTGTAGAGCATTTGTGTCATACTGCTTTCTTAGAGGGCTGAGACACCATAAATGTTATCATGGTTCCCTCTTCCGCACGGGTGTTCGTCATGTGTTCAGTGATGTAACCCTTCGAACCGTGATCGGGGGTGGCTTGGTATGCAACGTGTTGCATGCCCTTTTGGCATTCAAAGGGTTATATGTACAGACTGCAAAATCAAATATATTCCAACATCATACACTTACCAATATTTCAAACTGATTTACAGAAACACATACCTCCCAACTTATCAAATGGCCAATTAGGGGATGTAGGCGGGGTGTTATAGAGAATTTTTAGGTTTTTCGTGATCTACTAACAACTCTTAGTGTAACTGAATAAATTAATCAGAGCAAGTATTTTATGTACTCGGACCAATTCATAAACATATACTGGAGTGGGGTTAGGTACCAGAAACGAAGGTGATGTACTCTTACAGTCTGTGCTATCTGTGATATGAACAACATGAGTGATTCTACACGCACATATTACCAAGAAAGAGTAACATTGTCCTCTCTGATATCTTACATCCGTGTCACATTATTGTGTGTGCAATGACCAGGAATCTTTTTCTAAAAATTAAGGTACCACTTCACCTTAAAAAAAAAAAAAAAGTATGCATGTGTATATATTTATGGTCGGATCTTACGGTGATATTTTAGTGTATGGAATATAATTCTTGTGCCAAACACTCCTGCCCAGTAAGGCAGAGAGTGTGTTGAACGTACAGCAAACCTGAAATGAGGGTTCGCTTTGTTTAATGTAATAAAAGGAAAGGGGTGGGAATGTGAGGTGGGGAGTGACCCACCGGAAAGTCAAGAGGCCTAGAGGGACGGGCCGGAGGCTTTTGTAGACCTCCAGCTCCTCCCACAAATCCAGGCCACGGCCTTTCACTTATGGTCGGATCTTACGGTGATATTTTAGTGTATGGAATATAATTCTTGTGCCAAACACTCCTGCCCAGTAAGGCAGAGAGTGTGTTGAACGTACAGCAAACCTGAAATGAGGCCAAAAGGAGCCAAAATTAATGGGTCAAGAATACTTTATTGGCATTGACTGAAAGGAGGACATGTTTGTCACTTTAGTAGAGCTCGTTGCGCTGACTTAATTTCAACGGTCGGATTATGGATATAGCGTGAATAACAATTGGATTTCCAGCGCCCCAATCTTTGGATTATGTGTGGTGGTACTTGCTGTCTAGAGGCAGCTGTAGCTGCTCCTATACGAAAAGAGTGACCAGAAAATTTACTGGCATCCATACCTAGTCGGGATAGTAACCAACGGATATGACGGATAAAGGTTGATGTAGTGAGTGGTAGATCGGCCATGGGCAATAGGGGATAATTTGGAGGTTTATTTTGTAAATTTGAAATTAAACACCGAAGTGTATGCACGGGACACCATTCGTTATTGGTGGCGTAATAAGTGATCGATGTACCTTTGCCCAATTGGTCGGTTTTTGAGTGAGGTAATAGAAGGGTGAAACTGTCGTGACTGAAAGTAATATTAACCAGTTGGAGAAATGGAGATTTTTTGGTTGAAACTGTGAATTCGCCTGGTCTCAGGAAACCAAAGAATGCCAGGTTTTTGGTGTAATATTATTCCACCCCTCTATCAAGACTACAGCTGTCTTGTAATACAAAGGTAGAGTACAGAAAAATAGACCAATCCCCCTGTACTGAAAGGGTTAAGATTTTCTAGTGAACAGATGGGTAAACTGAGGACCCACCAACCCACCTGTGCAAAATCAGGGAAATCATAAATTCATAGTCCCCCAGGATCCGAAAATTGGTTGCATACACTGCTTAGTGGTGAATAATGTGTGTAAATATACATAAACCATGTCTGATAGTAGCAACCAGAGCACCATTACGTTATTACAAGAGTTTCCCTTTAACTCCTAAACACCTAAGGCACAGACACTGAGCAAATATGCAACTTAAGTAGATTCGTAGAGTTTATGCATGGGAGCAATCACCAGTTTGGTTAAACTTATCCTTCAAGATTTTTTCCCCTGTACCTTGTCTACAGCGAGCCGGGCTTGAACGTGTTGCGTGACGCGATTGGTGACGTCACTTCCTATGCGACAATGGAACGAGTAATTTGCATTGGGTATAGATATGATTGGATAACTGAAGCATCGATAATAGTATCGCTATACTTACCTATTGACACTTCCTATGCGATCGTGGAATGTGCCACGAGACGCCCTTACCGTGATGAGTCTGCTGCCGACTGATAGCTAGACGCCAGTGGAGAAGGACGAAACAGGAAGAGGTGGGGAGTGACCCACCGGAAAGTCAAGAGGCCTAGAGGGACGGGCCGGAGGCTTTTGTAGACCTCCAGCTCCTCCCACAAATCCAGGCCACGGCCTTTCACATATATAAACATACATACATATATACTGACATCTGAACAAACATCAATGTGAGATGTATTGCTGTGAAACACTTACATACACACCAAACTGTTTGAGGGAAAAGAGGAAGCGAGGGATTTTGGGTCTCACAGAGGGACTGTCCCTCTTAAACCAATACATTTGGGAGTTATGGAGACACTTGTACAAGTCATTAGTGGTCTATATTAGTGTGATGCCAGCAGAGGAAGCTGCACGCTATAGCAGAATTGACATTACTCACCTTTAACCCCTTAACGACCCTTGACAGTCATAGTACGTCAAGGGTCGATTTGACTTAACGACCGATGGCGTACTATGACCATCATCGAGTTCCGGGCTCCCCCCGTGGCTGCATGCCGTTCAGGGAGTCTGGAACGCAACAGAGCAATAAAAAAAAATTGCTCCGTGGTTGTTAAGTTGCGTCCACGTCCGGATTCCCCGGTCGTTAAGGGGTTAAATACAATGGACATTTTTATAAATAAGATTGCTGCATGTAAAGAATAAAAAAAAAAAAACCCTTAAAGGGATAGTAATACTTCAAATGTAAAAAAAAAAAAATATGTTGTAGGGTTTATCCCACTGAGTAAAACAAGAGTACTCCCACTGCTGAAAGGTGTTTCATTCAAAAGTTATTAATTTTCAAAGTTGAATTTTTTAGTTGCAATATCACAGTGGCCTGAAATTGTACAGTGGCGCTGTTGCTACACTATCCTATGGACAGCTCTGGTCCAGGGACCATAAATCTCAATAGGATGGTGTAGCAACAGCGCCATTGTACAATTTCAGGCCACTGTGATATTGCACCTAAAAAAATTGAACTTTGAAAATTAATAACTTTTGAATGAAACACCTTTCAGCAGTGGGAGTACTCTTGTTTTACTCAGGGGGATAAACCCTGCAACATGTTTTTTTTTACATTTTAAGTATTACTATCCCTTTAACATAAAAGATGTGTTTGAAATTCAGTTTTAAGTCGAGGGACGGAACCAGGAATAGCAGGATCCAGAACTATTGCTGTAAATCAGGAAAGCGAAGAGGTGTGCATGTAGTGTATCAGCCCTCCTGGAATGCAGAGTCCCATGATATAAATGTTGGCAGTTTCATGCCAAAGAGAAGGAAAAGCAGCACAGTAGGTAATATCCTGGTGTAGCAGAAGTAGGGTATTTCATATATACACTAGCAGATGTGTAGTATGGCCTTGCCCATTCAGTGAACCTTGTTTTTGTTTTTAATTGTACTAAAAGTTAGACCTTGTGGCAGGGTATCAGAACCACTCCTGATGCCCCTCAGCTACTGATCTCCCAGCCAATTTAGGTGGGATATAAATAGTTGTGACTCAGGGGGTCAAGAGAGCTCCCCTGCTTCCATCCTACTCTCTACTACTCTACAAGATCTTGAAACCCTTTCACTTCAATGAGAGAAGTTTCTCTGAATAAAGAGAGGATTTCTCAATCCTGCCCACTCCTACCAAAGTATTCAGTGTAGAATGAAAGCAGGGGAGCTTTGTTGCTCCTCTGCATCTTCTCTATTGATCTCCTAACCGAATCAGCTGGGATATTAGTAGATTTCGCCTGATACCCCACCGTGAGGTCTCACTTTTTTTTAAGTGGTTGCTTAAAGGGATAGTAATACTTAATTATTACTAATCCCTATATTAAAGTCCTATTAAAAATACATATATTGCCCCCATTGTCATCTCTCAAACCTTTATGGTTTGAGAGATTATCGCTCCTAAAGTTGACCTTCCCTGAAGTTAGTGTTGTAGCTGACTGAAGGGAAATCCAGTCTTAGATCATCAGACAGCTCTGCAGCAGAGCCGCGATTGTGTTAATAAAAAAAAAAAAAAATCACTAAAACGGTCTTCTACGTGTGCTTGCAAGCCAAGCACATGTAGAAGACCATTTCAGTGAAAGATTTCTTTTTTATTAAAGCGATCTTGGCTGTGCTGCAGAGCCGCCTGAAAGTCGTACGACTGGCTTCCCTGCAGTCAGCTTGAACGCTGACTACGGGGGAGGGAGAGGGCAACTTTAGGAGCGATTATCTCTCAAACCATAAAGGTTTGAGAGATGACAGTGGGTCAATACATTTATTTTTAATAGGACTTTAATATAGCGATTAGTAATAATTAAGTATTACTAACCCTTTAAGGAGGCAGGGGCTTTTAAGCCAGTGGGCATTTATTTATTTTTTTTTTTATTTATTTAAACAGCAGTAGTTGATTTAGGAGGCTATTTCCCCTGCCTCCTCAACCAATCAGCGTTTTCCAGCCACACCTCCCTGACAGCGGCCAGATTCACACATACATATATATAATATTCAATTGAGGTTAGCTGTGTTAGTCCAGTGGTATACAAGTGGTGTAGAAGTCAAATGAATGAGTATTGCGGTATGTAATAATACCTTTTCTATTGGACTAACAATTATAAGGAGACAAGCTTTGAAAGAGATGCTACCTTTATCAAGTCTAAAACATTCTGGTAATATGATAAAAAAAAGGCAAAAAACCCATGTGAATTAAAGTTAAAGGGATAGTAAAGTCCCAAAAAAACTATGTTCTAAATCGTAGCTGCACTAAAAAACATTTAATGTTCTTAATCCTTTCTCTCAAACCGTTATGGTTTGAGAGATGTAATAAAATAAAGATCTCCGCTCTCTCCCCCTTCTCATGTGTCCGCTGTACAGCGGACGTCATGAAATACTGCTTCTGGGACCAGACGGCGGCTCTTCAGGAGAGCTGTCATCTAGATATTTAAGTATAATTACTTCATCGGAATGGTCCACAACGTATGCTTGCAATCCAGGCACACGTTGTAGAACATACTGATGAAGTAATTATACTTAGATATCTAGATGACAGCTCTCCTGAAGAGCCGCTTACAGTTGGGCGACCGGATTCTGCCTCTGACAGCTTTACAGCTTGTCAGGCAGAAAGGGGAGGGAACGGAGGACTTTTATTTCTTATTTCTCTCAAACCATAATGGTTTGGGAGAAAGGATGAAGCGCATTAAGTGTTGTTTTAGTGCAGCTACCATTTAAAACATACTTTTTTGGGGGACTTTACTATCCCTTTAAAAGCGATAAATGAATCCCTTGATGGGAATGTGAAGGGAGTGGGAGGGTGGCAGTACAAGAGACAGGGTGAGACAGACAGAATCACAGTGCACAGATACAAGTAGAAAAATATTGTTAGATGAGTAAAAATGTACTAGAACAAAATAAATAGAAGTAGATATATAAAATGTTGGTAAAGTGCAAGAAATCCCAAGTCCTTATTAAGTCCAATGTGTTTGGTGTTGAAACGACTGATCATCTTAATTACAAATGTCTTTCTCTCCTGTGTATTTTTAAGTTCCCTCTGTGTATTTTGATGTTAAGGTTATAGATGGAGTGGTTACCTTAGGGTAAAATGATGACCGACTGGGGTGCGGTTCTTGGTTTTAAGGTATTTCTCAATATATTGTCTGTGTGTAGTCAGGGCCAGATTTGCCATAAGGCATAGTAGGCATCTGCCTACAGGCGTATCCCACAGAGGGGCGCCTGTCACTGAAAACAATTTTTTTAAAAATATTTTTATTCACAGAGCTTGCCAAGTTGGAGCTGATGGGGGCAAGTTGGAGATGATGGGGAAATGTGGAGATGATGAGGGCAATGTGAGGGCAAGTTGGAGCTGATGGGGGCAATGGAGCTGATGGGGACAATGTGGAGATGATGGGGGCAATGTGAGGGCAATAAGGAGCTGATGGGAGGAAATATGGAGCTGATGGGGGGCAATGTGAGGGCAGTATGGTTATGTGGGGGGTAATGTGGAGATTTGGAGCATTGTGTGGGTGTCCAGTGGAGATGGCCAATGGTGGGGGCGCTTCAGATTTCTGTGCCTACAGGCTCCTGAGATGTAAATCCGGCTCTGTGTGTAGTCAGCCTTAGGTTTAGTTGTATGCGTGTTTCTCCACTGTAACATCCTGAATCACATACCGTGCAGTGGATCATATATACAATATTTGCTGATGTACATGAACATGATTCTTTAATGTTGAATATCTTTTTTATGGTGCAGTATTTACAACTTTACACAAATGTGTTGACATTATTTGCATTGTGATTTGTTGCATATCTTGGTTCCATTATCAGTGTTTTTCTGTTCATTGGTCAATTTTCTATTGATCACTTTTTGTTTCAGATTGGATAGTTGCCTGAATGTCAGAATAGGCTGTTCGGGGAATATGTCTTTTAACATCACATTATCTGTTAGCAGAGGCTGTAGCTCTTTGATGATGTTGCTTATTTCTTCTGTCGTGCTGTTGTATGTAGTCACAAGTGGTTTCCTTCTCATTGTATTGTAACAGGTGTTCATGTGGTGTTCTTAGTGCAGATGTTATTTTCTTTGTGATTGTCCTTGTTTTTTAGCTCCACCCCAAAAAGAAACCATCCATACCTGGGGAGGGCAGGCTGAACGTCTCCAAAACCTTCCCTCCCCCCACCGGTAGCAGCTGGGCCACACCACCAACCCAGCCGCTACCGGGAGGGGTTCCGCAGGGCATCCCCAAAACATAATTTGGTCCCCATTCCCCTCCCCCCCTGCACACCTGGCACTAGCCCCTCTCTTCTGATCCCCAGCGCGCATGACCACACAGTCAGTGCCCACTCTTGTATCGCAACCAACCAGGTGGCTAGGCCTGCGCCCTTCCTGCGTTCGCCGAGCCTGACCACAAAATCAGTTCCTGGCTAGGCCCGCCCAAACTCAACCATCTAGGGCCTGCCTTCGCCGAGCCTGATCACAAAGTCAGTCCCCGTCTAGGCCCACCCAGTGCAAACCTTCAAGGATGTTTCCGCTACCCCGTGAGTCAGGGAATGCCGCATTGCCACCACCCAAAACTGGGTAGAAGTGTGAACCTCACCCTTTTTTACCGCCACTTCATTTTTCAACGCAGTCCTGCAAACTCAAATTAAAAATATCCAATCCTATGTCTGACAAATGTACCCCATCCTGTCTGTATAAACCCCTGCAACTAGGCTGCAGCTCGGGATGCTTAATTGTGAACCCCCCACGTGAACACACAAACCTCTCCATGGCCCTATTCACCCGCCTAATACGTTCAATGGCTTTGATGGGGTAAGGGCCTCGTCAAACCAGCCTGGGAACAATGTTAGACCATATCATCGAGACCCCAGGCCAGCTCGCTTGCATTTCCGCCATGGTCTTCTGTAGTGCTAACACCAGCTCCACTGATTTGACATTGGTCAGATCATTGCCCCCAGTATGTATAATGACGAGGTCCTGCTTACCCCATCTGTCGCTCGCCACTCACATCATGGCTGGCCAGTCCTCCAGCCTCATCCCTCTCCTCCCCAGCTAGTTAATGCTCATGTGTTCCTGTGGTATCCCAAGCTGCATTCCATAATTCCTCGCTTCGGCCCTCTTAGATGCCCAGTGCACCATAGAATGTCCCATGATCAAGACCTCCACTCTCCATCATTCTGCAATGATGAATAAGTGTTAGTCCTTCCCCCCCTTTTCTCTTCTGCTGCCGGCCTAGTGTACCTCCTATACACACTTGACTTCCACCTCCCCATCCTCTGTATCTCTTACCCACTCATATCTTCCTTAGCTCCCTCTGTTGCCGCCCCTATCCTAAAGGAATGAGAGCCAAAAACGCGTGGATTTAAACCCACACTAATAATAGATGAGAGTTGGTACCGTGTTAGCCATAGAAATATAGGATGCAAAATTGTTTGTAAAGTTGATACCTTTATTGGCTAACTAAACAGATTTAAAATGCAAGCTTTCAAGACTTCTTAGGTCTTTTCCTCAGGCATGTTATACAGATAAATATGAAAACTTCTCTCTGGACTCAGAGGAAGAATGCTATTTAAATCACATCCTCTACCATTGACTGATCAAGGAATTTGTATCTGGACTAACATTCTTATCTGATTTCCATTATAAACAATGTGTACTTGTATTTAAGAGAGAAGTTTTCATATTTATCTGTATAACATGCCTGAGGAAGAAACCTAAGAAGTCTTGAAAGCTTGCATTTTAAATCTGTTTAGTTAGCCAATAAAGGTATCAACTTTACAAAAAAAGGTCTAAACCCACATGCTCCAATGCTTTACTTAAAACTGACCGGAACTGGAACATGGTTAATGGTGTCCCTTGCTCGTGCCTCAGGAATTATACCCCCCACTTGAGGCCTCTCTCTCAAATACTCCTGCACTGCGGCTACCAGGCATGATACACCAACCCCAGCCCTCAGTGACACCCACTTTCCTTTACCGGTTTGGTCCATTTTCGATCTGTGAATGCAACACAGCACCGCATCCTCTGACCATTGTACAAAAGTCCTTAACAACCCACCACCTACTGCCTTTGCTGACCGGGCTACCAGTTCCCCAATTCTGAATGCTCCTGCAAACGCCATTGGAACGCTGCCTTGAAAAGTGTCTCCTCAAAACAATTCTGGCAAACTACTGGTAGCGCCCTGAGCACTGCCTCTAGTCTTTGTCTTGTAATTGGCTGCCGTTTGTCTAATTTAACCTCCTCCTGCCTCCCCCATCCTTTCAGTACTCTAGATACCACAAAACTCTTGGTAGGGTCCCCTAAACCTTTGAGCCTTGAAAAGAATGGTATGGCTGCTAATGCCCCTTGCGCCCTTGCCTTAGACCTGCCCTCCTCATACATGCACTCTAAATATCGCAATAGCCTGTCTTCTCTCCATGCAGTGCTGTCCTTTCTGCATCCCCCGAAACTTACCCACTCTCTCCACTCCCTGTTGTATGCCTGTCACGATCTCGGAGCCAATGATCCCCTAATCAGGCCATCTATGATTCCGCTCCCCACTGCCAAAGTTCAGAGGAAAAATTAACACCACACTTATCTGCCCTTGGAGCTAACTTAAAGAATCTCTCCATCTGCCCCCTGGATAGCGCATCCACAATCCTATTCTCCACACCAGACACATGAACTGCCTTGAACTGAGTATTACGCCTCATGCAACCCAACACCAACTGCCTCAGCAGGCGTATAACAGGCAGGGATCTCGGGGACAGGTGGTTCATTGCATGGACCACCCCATGTTATCAGACCAGAAAATCACTGCCCTATTCTCCAGCCTCTGGCACCACAGCTCTAACGCGCTGTGCTGGCCACCTCTGCACTTCCTGCCATGTAAATTCCAAAGCCTACAGCCCCTGCTGCATCCATGAATAACTGTAACTCCTCATTCGACTGGGCAGGGTCCAGCCAAAGTCATACCCCATTGAAATCCTGCAAGAAACTGTTCCAAACTTCCAAATCGTCCCTCAGCTGCCTAGTCACCCTAACCTTGTGGTGCCTTTTCTTAACTCCTGCAGTTGCTTTCTCCCATCTCCTGTTAAAAACCCTTCCCATCGAGATCACTCTGCATGCAAAGTTCAAAACTCCCAGCAGTTGCTGAACCTTACACAGTTCCAGCTTACTGGCTCCCAGGTCCTGTCGCACCAAATTCCTGGCCTTTTCCACTTTGTCTGCTGGCAACCTGCACTCCCTAGCCTTGGTATCAATCTGAATCCCAAGATATGACAACCTGTTACACGTCAAAACTGTCTTATCCCCCACTACCGGCACACCCAAACCATACAATATTGTCAACAAATCCCCTAGCAGCTTTTGGCACTCCCCAGAACCAGGCTGGCTGATCAACAAAAGCTCATCCAGGTAGTGGGCGACTTTGTCAATTCCTGATCTCTTGACTACACTCCAGTGAATCACTGAACTGAATCCTTCAAAAAATATGCACATGATACTGCACAACCCATAGGTAGACACTTATCCACATAAAATTTTCCCCCCACACAACAACCAGTGTATTTAAAACTCTGCGGATTCAAATGCAGCAAACGGAAGGTGGATTTGATGTCCACTTTTGCTAACCATGCCCCTGGGCCTACTCTCTTCACTATCTCTAGCACCTCATCAGATGACTGATATTGCACACTACATGCCTCCAGCTGCAAGGCATCATTCACTGAACCCCCTTCTGGGTATGACAGATGTTGAATCAGCCTGAACCTTCCTAGCTCCTTCTTGGGAACTATGCCCACCGGGGACAACACCATACCACTGACTGGCATCACCTCAAATGGGCCAGCCATTCTACCTAGCCACAATTCCTTGTCAATTTTTTCCTGTAAAATATCTGCGTGGACATATGCCGACTTCAAGTTCCTAACCTTGGATGTTCACAACAGTTTCATCAACTGGTAAAACAAACCTCTCCCGAAAACCCTGCAACAACCACCTCACCCTGTCCCTATCTGGATATGCATACAACAATTCAGCCAGCTCATTTACTTGCACTGGTGACTTCACCATTCCCAGGTTTCCGAAATGACAGCTTGAAGTCCCCTTGCACCCCATGTCTACAATCCAGCACTGCATGGGTGCCACCACATTGCTTACATGCATGCCTGAACTTGCAGGCAAAGCCCCTGGCACACCGTTTCTCATTATATGCATAGCATACTGACCTTCTTGCTGCTGGCCCTAGATTCTGTCTATCTGCCCCCATCACAGGGCCTACCACTCTTTTTGATGCCGGCCCCATCACAACACTGCTCCACAAATCCATGTCCTTCTGGCCCTAACTCAAACTCTTACTAGCCTCCCTCTTCTTCTGAAACTCCCTATCATATTCAATCCACACTGACTCCCCATGCTTAATGTACATATCGACAATTAAATCTTGATATTTAAAAACATTATGCGCTTCCTCAGGCTTAGCCTCCAAGTACACACTTGAGTATACCGAATAACCCCTCACCCACTGCAAAATGCCTCTGTACAATTTACCCCCAGCTTTCACTTCCTTATCACTCTTCTGTTTCTCGACTACCGCCTCTCTGGTCAGCTTAAACATACAGACATACTTTCCTGCCCGAATCCTCTTCTTCCTTCTCCTGTGCCCCCACTTTTTTACCCTTCTTTAAATTAACACCCTTGACACATTTACGCATAAACTTAAATACTACGCCTTCTTTGGAATCATCATCTGGTGAGTCAGATGAATCCGAATCCTCAGAGGTTGAGCCACCCTCCCCATTAGGTGCATTGCCAGGTGTTGACTTGCCATTCTTGTCTGCTTCCGCCTCCTGATTACTGCTGGACCCTTCTGGCTCCTTGTCCTCCGATTGGCTGTCCGCTCCCGACTCTTTGGCTCCAACTAACCCCTCATATTCTGTTGCTGTTGAAAAGCTACTAAGATTGTAAGAGACAATGTTAGTAACTTGTCCCTGTCCTGAGGACTCCCCATTAAATTGTTCCTGATTATCCCCATTCAACTGTACATCCACAATGCCGAGGGTCCCCTGCTTCCCAAGAGTCCGCCAAAACCATCTAGACACCCGCTACCCGACAACCCAATAGCCACAGATCCCCTCCCGGCACTGCATCCCACAGTGATACAAGGACCCCCATTAGCAAAAATTCTCCCACTCCCAGAAAGTCTCCTACAACCGGAGGGCCCTTCACTAACGTGCCCAGGGTGGCCCTCTGCCTCTGGGCAGGTCTGGTATGCATCCTCCCTCCTTGCACCCCAAGGTCCCCATCCTCCAAAGGCCCCCCTTAGTTAAAACCCCCCCAGGGCCCATAAAAGGGGCCAAAACCCCAGCCCCCCATGGATGCTGCCTGAGTCCATCCTGGCCAGTTCTCCATACCCCACCCCCAGGATAACCCGCTATGTCTCCAGGCGCACCGCCTGGAAATCCACTATAGGAGTGACTACCCCCGCCCACTAATGTGCTCCCAAGCTGGTGCCTGATGGTCCCTATCCCCCCAGCCCGCTGCCTCCCTGTGCCTCCTGTTTCTCCTCTCTCCATGTGTATGAAGGGCAGCCCTCTTACCTGATGGTCGGCTGCCCTGCCCCATGCCGCTATTCTGCTAGAGTAAGTTTGGGGCGCATGCTCCCAGGCTAAGACCTGCTGAACCGGAAGTCACGTTACTTGCAACTCCCGGTTTGTCTGTCATTAGATCACCACCTCCGAGGTGAGAGGACTGAGGCATCCTCTCTTCCTCTGTGCGGGGCATAGGAGCCTAATTTTCGTCTGTTGACCCAACAAACGGGTCGACAGCTTGCATAGTGGCCACACCGCACAACACTGGGCTATTGGGGCACTCATTATGTGGGGGTGTAATGGGTGGAGCATGAGAGGTAGACAGCAAGTGGTCGATCTCGAGCCTAGGAGATGGAGAGGGTAAGGGTGGAGAGGGAGGGAGCGCAGGAGCAACGAGGGGAACCGGAGCTGGGGAAACGTGTGCAGTAGCAGTGAAATGCTGGGGAGGAAAGACAACACGCTGGTGCTGCGGCCTGGAACCCAGGGCCACCCTACTTCCCACCACTGTTTCCTGGTGGTACAGCTTGGGGAGTGTTATCCTTCTCCTTGGCAGTCTCTTCCGTTCCATGGCCACAGTTCTGCAAAACAAGAGCTGAACAGAAGGTTAGTGTTCTGTGGGCTCACCTTTATGGTCTTGCACCCAGCCAGGTGTGACCAAGCCCACCCCTTCCTTTCCTCCCTGCCACCATGGGGGCCCGGCATGCACCAGCCTTTGTTCCTTTCCCTCCTTGCCTGCTGGACACCCATGGCCGCCATCTTTCTGTCCAGGTCGTGCCTGGGGGCGAGTACCTTTAAAGGCTCTCACTCCAAGTCAGTCGCTCATTTTAACTTATGCAGTTGTTTTTTGTATAGGTTTTGTATTGTAATTTCTAACACTTTATATCACACCTTCCAACATTTTAAATGGTTAAAGAGGGACACTTGTGTTTTTAAGTGGTTTTGCTGGGGGTGTAGATGTTGGCAAGGGCATTACCGAGAATGTTTAGGTTATTTCATGACCTATTGACACTTATTTGTGTAACTGAATAAATTATTTAGAGGAAAACCAAAGTATTTTATTTACATAGACTAATGTATAAACACATATACTGAAGTTTAAACAAACATTAATGTGAGTTCTGTTGCTGTGGAGGAATGTGATAAAATTATGTACACACCTCACAGTTTGATCTCCTAAACAAAGGGACACCAGAGGCGTAGCGGAGGCCCCTGCAGCCCCTGCGGAGCGGTGGGCCCAGCTGGACTTGGGGGCCCCCAAAAGAATGGGCCATTATGTTACATTAGGGGCCCCCTCTGGGGCTTCCAGAAAGTGCCCTCCATTTGTCCAAGACTCCCAGTCGCACCTGTGTTTCTGTACACCACAGAATATATGTGAAATTGGACAGACATTAAAGAGATATTAAAGCGGAACTTTCATTCACTATAAAGTCCCCCTGCTATAATTAAGCAGGTAGCGACTAGATTTAGAATATATATTTTACCTTTGAAATGTAGGCCATTCTAAAGAAATCACTCATTGTAGGAGACCGGAACCCAGGCTACAGCTCAGACATCTTGTCTACGCGCCTGCACTGTCAGTCCCGGTCTCCTGTAAGAAGCACTGCAGCGTATGACATGGTGACCGGAAGGACTGATGGCGCAGGCGCGCAGACTGCACTACCCCGGCCATCAGTCACCTACAATGATGGATTTCTTTAGAATGGCCTACATTTCAAAGGTAAAATATATATTCTGAAGCTAGTTGCTACCTGCTTAATTATAGCAGGGCGACTTTATAGCGGATGAAAGTTCCGCTTTAATGGATTTTCTTTTCAATACAATGTATAGTAATATTGTGTGACTGATGGCTATGCCTGGAAATTTTTCATATCTGCCCTTGAGACTCAGGGTTTCAGACTTAACCCCTTAGCGCCTGAGGACATACATGTATGTCCCGAGCAGATGTCCCAGGTGGACAGAGGGCGTACATGTGCGTCCCGGATATCATTTTAAGGAATGAAAAAAAAAGTTTGGCGGGCATTAAGTGTCGGCCGCGTGCACTCGCGGCCGGTCACTAATGGGTTAATTATTTGGTGTCTGGGAACAGAGCTTGGTGCATTCCCCTTGACCTCACTGTGCCCTTCTTACTCCTGCCCTGTTCTTCCCTTTTCCCTTGCATCAGTCTGTTTTCCAAGGAACATGGCAACTCATTGTGTGTTCACTCACAGACATCTGAGTCTGTGAATAGTTTTGATATGTTCTGTGCACTGACAGCTCTTTTGTCTGTGCTCAAGATGCATTAAAACTACACACATGGAAACAAATGTCTCAGTGTGTGTTGCCATGGCAGCAAGTCAACCTACCATTCAGCCGGTTCTTTGGGGAGTAAGCCAATGTTAAGTAAGTGTTGATCTAGTTAGTATTAAAGAGTGTGACTCACATCAATTACACTATTTAATAATGCACAGTGCAATATAAAAAAATCCATTCCTATCTCTAAAAGAGAGAGGATGGATTCACATAGATTGTTTTAACTCCTTGAGGACCAGTGGATTGTTCAGTGCATTGCTGCTTAGAAATTCCTTGCACACCCCTTTGGTTCTCGTGTGAGTTAAAAAGAGAAGAACAGATATACAGTGGGTCATGTTCAAAAGAAAAATGTAGTAACTCTGGGGCAAACCATCCGCACCATACACGGAGAAATAAAAATTCACCTAATTCCCATTGGTTTAATTGGGTCTTTTAACCCCATTTAAATCAATGGAAATGTATTTTGTCCGCAATTGTTCGGTTAGTTTGCTCCGTAATTGTCCCTGAACATAAAGCCTAGTGGGGCAACATTTCTGTAAAAGTGGACCCCACTTCAGTGATTGTAGGACTTAAGCTCACTGTACTGACAAACAACATTAACTCTTTGCAATGCGTTGCGTACCTCTCTGGCACTCAAAGGGTTTAGACACAGTGGGGTAAGGGATGTAGGAATAAGATTCCACATTAAACCAGGCACTGGAATCATTTTTTCTTATATCTGACTAACCCCAAATTTACTAAGCTACTTAACTTTAAGTTAAGTAGTTTAGCTGCACTGTGAGGGCAGTGAGAATGTATAGACATTTTGGGGTATTATTTTTCTCTGCACCTAATTGTACATGATGCACAAGGTGCACAGGGGAGTGGCTTATCCTTACTGCATTTTCCTGTGTAAACTATAGGGAAGGCGCTTAGGGTTTGCTTTCATTTAAAGGGATAGTAATGTTTCATAATAAAAGCAGCTCTAATTAATCATCATCATATTTGGACTTTGGAGAGTGTTATTTCAATTCTGTCAGAGTTGTAGTTCAAGAGTAATTCAATGACAAAGTATCCCCCTCCCACCCCTTTTACTGATGTAACACTGCTCAGCCAGATCAGAAGGGAGGTGCCCAGGTAGACTGCAGAGAGGGACAATCTTCAATTAAGATAAGGGAAAAACCTGAAAATGTTAAGGGGGGCAGGGCTTTCATTGTTCTCAAAGGAAGAAGATTGTCCCCTTCTGTTATCTGTCTGGTCTATGGACTGGATTCCACATCTTAGAAGAGATGGCTTACACTAGGTAAAAGGGGCGGGGAGGGGAAACTTTGCTTGTGAATATCTCTCAAACCATAAAGGTGTGAGAGATAAGACTTATATTGTTCTTCATGTTTTTTTAATGCCTACAAAATAAAATAAAGATAAAACTAAGTATTACTATCCCTTTAAGTCTTAACTGTAGTGGAGCCTGTTGGCGGATACGCACTACACAATCATACGTTCTGATGCATAGGCATCTAACATGTGGTCCATGAGCCAAAAGCAGCCTACCTGGCCCCAGGGTACGGCTCGTCTGATATGGTTTTATCAAAAACATTCAGTTTACCTAATAAGCTTGCACATATGAAGTAGTAGGTTACAGAACAGCTTGAGACTAGTTATATATAGATTATATATCTGTATTTTTATTGACTTGATCAATGACAAGCCCTAGGCTATAACTGGACCTTTATAGGAATAAAAGCTGATTCAACTTTTGTTGTACTGCTTTTGCTTCACTGCTAAAAAATACATATTTTTGAATAGCTGACAGGCTATAAATCAACATTGTTACCAATAAAAAAAAAATTAATGCTGTTACATATATCAATTTGAGATCGTGTGGCGCACAACTGAAAAACTTGGACACCCCTGCTGTAGTACAAACAAAGATGTGCAGCCATTGGCGGTGGAGACTGACACCAGTCGAACCGCTCTGGTGAATTTGAACATTCCCCACAGACAGACTGACATAACTGAGAGAACAAGCTGATGCTAACATTTGGTATTCTAAACTGTAACACGTAATTTATGTCACATTATTCCACATATATATATATTTTACTTCATAAATCTTTATATTATTCGGTACCACAGACATTTTGCTCACAAATTTCAAATCTATAAACAATTTTTGAGGAAGCTATCAGTGCTGAACCATTTAACACTTTGAGTGCCATAGAGGAACTCAAAGGGTTAACACTTAAGAGACTGCCTGTGTCAATCATATTTCACATTGGCATTGGATTCCATTGCAGCTTATAAAAGTTCTCACTGGTTTGGCCTCATATATTCCTATATGGTAATTTAGAGATAAGGTTGGATGTACGATTGACACCTCTATTGAATTCAGTTTGTGCGTGCACTATAAATTAATGAGACGCATTCATTTCCCACAGTCATTAATGTGTGACAGTTATCTAATGCTTTCTGTAATGTGTTTTGCTTTGTGTATAAAAGGTTTTCAGCTTTCATTAAATGCCTGGCAAAGAGACCTCAGTGGTCCTGAACGTTTGTACTCTAAAACTACTCAGTTAGTAAAGGTATGGATTTTACTCTACTGATTATGGATTGTTAAGCAGTTTTACTGAAGGGGACCTATACCATAGGAATCAGATGTTTTTTAATATGAATAACCAATGTACTTCTAAAAAACAAGTCCTTTATATCTATATACATGGTTTGCATTTGGTATCTGTAGTCTACTGCTAGTTAATTTCATGTTACAGTCTTATAAAGATAACATGATCAAATCTCCATTTTAATGACTTCAGGGCATTTATGAAAAACCAAAAACTGCAGGTTACTGTGTAATCCCACAGTGTGAAATTTGCATAATAATCCCGCATTAAACTATAAATCTCTAGATAAAGAAATTGAACCATAGATGTAGCAGAAACTCCTGAAGCCCGTGCGATGCGGGGGCCCCGCCATACTCTGGGGCCCCCAAAAGTTTTTCCCCCTATATGTTATATATATTATATTGATGGCCCTGTCAAACTAAGGGGCCCCTAGTTTTGTCTGATGCACATTTAATTGTTTAATAGCTGGACTTCGATCCTAATTGGATGATGGGGGCCTCGGCCCCAGTCAATGAAGTGCACTGACTCCATAAACAAATCACCCCACAGGGGAAGTGCACAGCTCACTCACCTGCTTCCTACTGTAGAAGTCCCACTTTGGAGTAGGGTGACCACGGGTCCCGGAACGTCCGGGACTGTCCCTTATTTCAGGGACATGTCCCGCGTCCCGGGTCCCCTTCAACCGGGACAATGAAGTGTCCCGGAATGAAGCCAAGCCACCCTGAATGTCAGCCTGCAAGCGGTGTGTCACATCATGGACGCCGCTTGCAGGCTGACATCCAGGGCGGCAATGCAACTTACCTGATCTGGAGGCAAGCGCTCTAGTAATACAGAGCGCTGGGAGATGACATCATCTCCCAGCGCTCTGCATTACTGAGCACAGCGCGCGGGAGCTTCAGCTCTGTGCCGGAGGAGGCACAGAGCACTTTTGCACGCCGCTAGACCACCAGGGACTCAAGGTAAGGCAATAGGGTGACCACGTCCCGGAATGGCAGAAGGGAAATGTGGTCACCCTACTTTGGAGGGATGGTGACGACATGACATATGATTGCCCATCCCTGTCCAGATTTCAATCCACCGAATAGTCAAACTCATCTTTTGTCATAAGTTAAACCCTTGAAGATCAAATGGGTGTACAATGTACATTGCTTTGCAATTCATTGTGTACAGCCTCATGCTTTATTAACCTCTTGAGGATCTGAGTTGTGCACATCCGCTTGAAAAGCAGTGCACATTGTACACTCATTTGATCTTCAAGGGGCAACTGCTGTCTAGTGCATTGCTTGCCCCTCTGGCACTCAAGGGATTAAGCATAAATAACCCTATGTTCATGTTTTCATGCTGTTGTTCCTTTAACACCTTGAGTGCTTCAAATTCCTTCAACCTGTCTACAGTCAGTAAGGTGTTAATGTTTAAAATTATACTTTTCTGTGTAAAGTCCTTGCAGGTTAGACAATTCTCTAGCACCCAATAGTTAATATAGAAAAAGTGTAATATGTATTGTATCAGGTTAAAGGGACAGTATTGTCCCATAAAATATTTAGAGCTAGGTAGTGATTTAACAAAATAAACTAATTGCAACAAACCCTAACTCTCAAACCACTATGGTTTGAGAGATATAGGGATTCAAAGTGCCCCCCTCCCCTTCTCCTGATGTCAGCTGTAAAGCTGCCAGCAGTAGATTCGAGTCGTACGACTCGAGACCGCTCTGCTGCAGAGCCGGAATCTCGTTACTTAAAAATAATTAATTCATTAGAAAGGTCTGCAAAGCACACTTTGTAGACTGTTCCAATTAATTTTAATTCTTTTTAAGTAATGCAATTTCGGCTCTGCGGCAGAGCCCCCTTCTAGTCCTCGGACCAGGGTCTCCTTCTGTCATCTAGATGCGGACAGCAGGAGAAGGGGAGGGAGGGGGTAACTTTGAATCCCTATGTCTCTCAAACTGTAGCGGTTAGAGAGAGAGGGTTTGTGGCAGTTAGTTTCGTTTTTAATCGCTACCTAACTCTAAATATTTTTAAGGGACATAACTGCCCCTTTAACCCCTTAGGCTGCTATGATGCTCATTTTATAGCAATGAAAAGGGCAGGGCAGGAAGTTAGTATGGCTGCTGCTTCCTCAGAAAATGTGTGTAAGACTGGATTTTAGGCCTCAGAAAACATAAAGAGACATTTTTTCCTGAGTTTGGCATGGAGCTCAGTAATATTAAAGCCTTTAAGTGCCAATGGACTGCTTTCTAGTGCACTGTTATTCCTTTAACTCCTTGGGGGTTATTCACTAAGGCATGATAAAGACGTGATAAAGCAGAGATGCCCTCCCCAGTTATATCACTTCTCCAATTCCTATGTTAATTTATGGAGCCAATTCACTAACATTTCTTAAAGGGATAGTAATACTTAAAAATGACTATCCCCCATGTTGTAGCCAGTAAAAAATGGAGTTAAATGAGACCAGCCGTTTGAGAGACATCCGCTTTCAAAGTTCCCTCTCCTCTGACGTCAGCATTCTAGCTCACAGCAAGGGAATCCGGTCCCAGGACCGGCGGAGGCTCTGCAACAGAGCAGAGATCTTGTTAAAAAAAAAAGAAATCCTTTAACTTAAAAGGTCTTTTACGTGTGCTTGCAAACCAAGAACACATAGAAGACCTTTTTAGTAAAGGATTTCTTTTTTAATAACGTGATCTCGGATCTGCTGCAGAGCCGCCGGCTGATCCCAGGAAAGGATTCCCCTGCTCTCAGCTAGAACACTGACGTCAGGGGAAAAGCCAAAAAGAGGAAATTTTGAAAGCGGATATCTCTTAAACCATAAAGGTTTGAGAGATGACACTGGTCTCATTTAACATGTTTTTTTACTGGCTACAACATGGGGGATAGTAATTTTTAAGTATTACTATCCCTTTAAGTTTTGGAGATCTTAGTGCATAGGCTCTACAGATTAACATAGGAATTACGTCAGTCTACAGGAAGATGCACTTTTCTGTACTAACTACTTGGAGGTAAGGGATGTCTCACAGAAACAGCTCTAGAATCCAAGTGGTTAATCAACAGAAGTCTAATAATTTTGGAATTTAGAGCAATGGAAAGAGTGATAATGGCTGCTCCCCCAGAGCATATGTAGGACTGGATACTAGGTTACAGAGAACAAAAGAGACATGTTCATTTTCAGGTGTTGTCCCTTTAACTTGAATGTCATAATTATCTTAAATTTTTAAAAAGCACTACTCTAAAAGTAAGTTATTTGCAACATTTTAATTTTGACAATACCCTATGGACAATTTCCATTCTCTAGTGGTTGCACTTTACATATTTAGAGCCTATGTAAGTGACTGTTTTTTTTTTAAACCTGTACATATTCTGTATATATGTATTAAAGAAATCTGGATCATTCTTACTCTTCTTTGCATTGTTAATTATTGTCATAGGTGGGGAATTTGGGGGCAGAGAATAATTGGGGCAAGGCATGGGTCTCCTTATTAGAGTTTGCAGGGGGGCTCTGCATTTTGTGTTACACTTCTGATATGAACCATTGTCAAGTTTTTGCTGAGCTGCTCTAACTCTGCTGTTGATTACTGTTGCCTGAGCTAATCCAGAGCTCTGCTGTTGATTGCTGCTGCCTTCCCTTTTCTGGGTCAGGCTGACTCAGCTGACCTCTCTCACCTGACTGTTATCAGCTAACCCCTTCCAGGGTATTTAAAGCAGCTTGGCTCACTTCCTCCTTGTCCTTGTGTTGTTGTTGCTGGCTGCTGTGCATTCTGCTGTGCTCCTGTTTAACCATGTATGACCTGGCTTCCTCTGACATCCCTTCTGACTCCTGGCTTGTTTCCGACTTTGCTGACTTCTATGTTCCTAACTCTGGCTTGGCTGAGTAACCCACCTTGGTTTCTGACTCCAGATTTTCTTTGTTTTATGCTTCTGGATCACCATTCTGTTTTTTGTTACCTTAACCCCATAACGACCGGCCAATTGGCGGGGTGCGGTCAGTTAAGGACCACAGAGCTTTTTTTTTTTTTTGCTCCATCTGCTTCCAGACTCCCCGAACGGCGTGTAGCCGCGAGGGGAGCGTGGAATTCCATGACGGTCATAGTACTTCATGGGTCGTTCAGTCAGATCGCCCCTTGACATACTAATAAAGGTGTTTTGCATTTTATATTTTTGTGTCTGTCTGGTTCCTGACTATTGAATCCTATTGTTTGTTGTGAGAAGGTGTGACCTAAAGGCAGTCTTAAATAGACCATCACACATACATCCATATGTATTCCTGATAATCAAACGATAATATCTTCAATTATTCCTGGATGTCATGTCCATAGAGATGGACATCATGGTTGCTAAGATGACTGTAGAACCTCAAACGCTTCTCGTTGCACATGAACATCTTAACCCTATAGGAACCAGAGGAGTGGACAACACATTGCACATCCTTATGGTCCTTAGAGGGCTAATTAGGCTCATACACTGTTCTAGGTTCATTAAAAAAAAACTGCAGGCAAATGTCATGCCTGCCTTCATGAACAGGGCAAGATTTCCCAATAGGCAGATTATGCAACTTCCTAGAGCTCCAGATTTTGAAGGCCCCTCAGCTGTGCTGGCCACACCCACATTCTATGTTATGGATGGGACCAGAGCAATTTTAATGTCCCTGCACCAGTTTTATACCCTTTTACACACTATTATTGAACTCCTTGTTTACTAGAGAGATCTCAACTATTTGCAGAGCAATATCTTGGAGACCTGTCAACCAAGGGGTTAACGTTTTTTGTTTCTTGTTTGTTATAGGTCAAGGATATTTTCTGTGCTCGGAAACAGTGGACTGGTCAGGGTGCAGGGTCATGTGAAGAGTGGGGATGTGGCCATAGGCAGAGCTAAGGGCACCTAGAGTGCCTTGGCCTAGGATGGAAATCTGGTCTTGTTCATGGACATTACATCTATGAATGATTAAAGATGTTATCTCTTGAACAAAGGCAAAATTCTTAGGGGCCATTAGGATTGTATGGCCTCAGTGAAGTAAGTGGGCTTATATTTAGGAGGTGTTTCTTCTCCTTTAAGTAAAATGCTTCCTCTGTTACTTATGCATTAGGCTGGACCAACATCAGAAAGATTGATAGCACTTCCCATGGCAATTGGAGGGGGAAATAATTAGGAAGCACAGAGAAAGGGGTGTGTGTGTGGGGGGGGTTATGTAATGTTCCAAATGCTAGAAGATGTGGGATTTTGGGTAGTTTCATGTGCAAGTGAGACACTAATATATGATCTAGAGGACAGGAAACATGCCTCTTTACTAGGCTGACCAGACCTCACTTTTAACCCCTTAAGGACCGGGAAAATCAGAGGTGGATTTGACTTAAGGACCGGAGCAATTCTGACCTTTTTGACTATGTCTTTGTTCAACAGTGTTTTCCCTCTTAGGCTTTTATTCCACCCCCATAAATTATATACTGTTTTTTTACAAACAAATAGGGCTTTCCTTTGATACCCCACTTATATGGATAACCCACCATTTACTTTATTAAAATTAAAGAAAAAGGTAAAAAAAAATGTAAAATAAACATCATTTTTGTTTTTTCTCTTGGGATCAATTGGGCACAAAGGGTTAAATATTTATGGAGACTGCATGAAAGGTATGACTAGTCAGTCATACCTACAAAATGTGCAGTTTAAAGTGGCCACTGTCCCCCCTGGGTGAAAATCCCCATGTCCCTTTTTCCCACCCTATTTTCCCACTCTTTTGTTAATTACATTTGGCGGTGTGTGTAAGTGTATTACATGACTCCACAACAGTCACACTTCCAATTTTGTTTCTTGAGATGATTTTTGTTTTTTTTAATAAAATATTTTATTTGTAAAAACAAAAAGTGTGTTGTTTTTATTTAAAAAAAAAAAAAAAAGTGTATTTAGCAGGTCAGAAATTGACCTGCATTTACCCATCCTCCTGTACCAGCAGTGAAGGGGTTAACACCCCCAGCTGCTGTATTTTTTATTTCCACTAGGTGTCTCCTCTCTGCTTTTGTGTCCCTTACTTTGATGTAAGGGACGCATTAGCAGAGAGGAGACACTAGAGGCAGTGAGTAGCACTGCCTCATTCACAGACTTAGAATGCCGGTACATGTGATCGCTGACTCAGCGATCACATGTCCCGGCACTACCGACAGAGGCTGAGACTGAACGGTCCGGTACTGGACCGTTCAGTCTCAGCCTGGATTGAATGGTAGCAGCGTGCACGGCGGCGCGCTGCTACCATTTAACTCTTGACGTACCAGGACCGTCACTGGTCCTAAAAGCAAATTTACCCTTGACGGTCCTGGTACGTCAAGGGTCGTTAAGGGGTTAAAAAGGGACACACATGAAAAATGCATACTACAGGGTTGTTTTGATTTTGGTGCACTCCTGAAATATGCCTATTTCCTATGTGTCCCTTTTTAAAGGTGAGGTATGGTCAGCCTACTCTTTACCACCTGTTGTCTACCATTGGCGTAGATGGTATTGAATGCATTTTTGAATTGAATGCAAAATTGAGATTTGTGTATTTATGTATGTGGCCACAAGTATTATTGAAATACATTTAGTTAAGCAAGATAAACGTTCCCTTGTGGTATTCTGTGAACATGTTACACAAGTATGAGCAGTGACAAATGCAAAAGAGGAAGGAAGAGACATTTACTAGCATAGGTAGGGTTTCCTGTCAGAGAAATAAACAAGTCAATGACAAGCTAAAACTTGATTCCATAATTCCTGAATGCTTTCTTCAGTTCACATCCAGCTAGGATTAAAGGCACACAAGTCAAACACGCAAAGAAAAAACATTTCAAACTAACTGCAGAATAGGGTAAAATTAAAATTTCCACATATTCAAAGGGTCAGTAAAACCCTGAAAATGTATGTCGTAAGGCATTTCCTGTTGAGTACATCAAGGATACATTCTTTCAAAAGTTATAGTGATAAAGTGGCTTTTTTCTGATTGTTTTGCTGCTAGGTGTGGCTGTTATATCTATCCATGGAGAGTTTGTGTCTGCAGCACTCTGTTTTTTTTTCAAGGCAATAATAGCAACAGCACCACATTGCTGCAATAAAATCTCCAAACAATCAAAAAATGCAAGTTTACTCTGTTAGGACTTTTGACAGAAGCATCTTACAGTTGTAAAAGTACCCTTGATTTACTCAGCAAAAAAAAAACTTCAGTAGAAGTATTTTTATAATGAGGGTTTTCTGCCTCTTTACGTTGAACTTTTAACCCCTTCAAAGCCCCACTTATGCCAATCTCCACTGGTATAAACGGGGGGTTTTAATCTTTAGTATTCAAGTCATTAAAAGCCACATTTGTACCAATTGTGATTTTTATTTCTTCCCTGCACTGCACTTGGTGTGCTCCAGAATTGCTCCAATTTTTTTTCCTGCGCATATGGCCATTGCAGATACAATGCAACACATATCTACATACATATATCTATGACTGCATTATAACGAACTATTGCCTAAGTAAGTCCTTCTGTTAGGTTGCGCTAGGTATTCTACAGGTAAGGTTCCCCTTTAACGACTAGAAGGGTGCACAAGACATTGCGCACCTCTCTGGTCCTTAAACAGTTAAAATATTTAATTCATCCTTTAAAGGGACAGTAATGTCCCATAAAAATTTGTTAGCGTTTTTTTTGCGCTTAAAAAATAGGCTAAATGCTAATCTTATCTCTCAAACCGCTATGGTCTGAAAGATATCATCCGCTAAAGATCCCCTCTCCTCCCCTTCTGACTGTAAGCTGACAGCAGGATTTCCTGGTCCGGGGACCGACAGGTGGCTCTTCAGCAGAGCAAAAATAGCGTGATGTAACAAGAATTACTTCTTTGGAACGGTCTACAAAATGTGCCTGGTTTGCAAGCACACTTTTTAGACCGTTCCAAAGAAGTAATTCTGTTTAAATCATGCTATTGCGGCTCTGCTGAAGAGCCTCCTCATGTCGGCCGACACTGATCTCCTTCTGTCAGCTTTACAGCTGACAGAAGGAGAAGAGGAACTTTGGCGGATGATATCTCTCAAACCGCTGTGGGCTGAGAGATAAGATTCGTGTCATGTAGCTTATTTTTTTAAGCTCTACAAAACTCTAAAAAAAAATGTATGGGACATTATTGTACCTTTAATCAAAATCTTATTTGACTAACGAAAAGACATTTATTTTTATGATTAGCACAAAGATTGGAATTATATTGTGATGTAACCCGTTGGATCCAGCAGATCCAAATGATTAAATAAAACAATATATAGCATGACACTGATATACAAGTAGTGACCACCCCTCTTGGCACTCAAACAATTTAAATGTGACATACAGACTAGATCAATCCTTGCTCTGCATACAGAGGAATCTTTATTATATCAAGAACTCATGGCAGGTTTTATTTGGCAGGTGGGAGATTACAGAAATCCAAATAGCTTTATTCAGTATAAAACAAACACACATCAGCACAGTACTTAATACAGCAATCACAGAATTAAGCTCTAGCCATAAGGGTAAGAAAATCTTCAGCCAAGGTTGGAAGCTGCTCCGTTTAGCAGGGACACTGGGAGATCAGCTTGGCAAACTGCTTCTGTGACTCCTCTGTCTTTTTCTGTGTACCATGGATTAAAATGGAAATTAACAATTAGACGTGAAAGTGAGTCATAGCTTTAACTCTTTCATTGTCAGAGTGGTATCCATCACAATGTGTCTCTGGCACTTAAAGGGTTAAATATCCTGTACTCCCGATTATTGCTAGCTAACAATACATAAAAAACAACTATCATGGAGGCGGAGCAGAGTTTTGAGGCCCAGCCAGGAATGGGGCAGCATGAGTTTCTGAAAAGAGAGCTCCGTAGATTTCTTTATCCTGTGACAGAGACTGATCTATGGATTTGGCTGTGTGTAGCACTCATAGACCAACCTAATGTTTTTCACTTACATCCTATGTGGAACATAGAAACCACGGGGCAATGGATCCTCCTACAGAAGCGTAGGGCACTTGCCTTAACCCTTTGAGAGGTCACAGGGTATGCAACGCATTGCAAAGCAACACGTTGCGTACCCATCTGGCACTCACAGGGTTAAAAGGCTTTCAGAGGAGGAGATTTACCCCAGCCATGGAGTGTGTATGGGCAAGATTCTTAGTTACCCATTTATTTATTTTGTCTGTAGGATGGGGCTGTTCAGTCTTCCATTAGGCAGGCACCTATTTGTGTCCTTCATTGCTGTTTTTAACCAGAGAACAGACTTACTAGTCTAGGAGCTAGGAACATTCTGTTGGAATTTTAAGAGGCAGAAGAGTTTGGTTTGTTTTCGCTATTTCCACTATGTATAGTGTTTAAAAAAAAAAAAAAAATTGGTCACATGTTCTGAAGGGTGATCGTTTATTTTTTTTTAGAAATGTCCTCCATCTTGAATAATACCAGATTTAAAAAAAATGCACAAAATAGGGTTGTTGTATATCATTTTATGTTTTCAGACAAGCTAAGTTAAAAAAAACAAAAAAAACAAATTTGATACAAAGTGATGTTTTATACCTTTCTTAAATGAAATTCTCAAATAAACAATTCGCTATTCCATTTACATGACAAAGGAAAAGTAAAGAACAAAACTGCATAACTCTTTTAATTTTACGTTTATGTAAACCTAGATTCTTCTCTTTACATTTGAAGAATGGACAGCAAGATATCTTTTCAACTCTGCAAGGGCAAATATTAGCTCTTGCACATTTCTGGTAGGTGCAGTGAGACAGAAATTCAGAAAGTCTCAAATGTTCCATTGTTATGGCTTAAAAGCTCCTACTTCGTCTGTAGTTGGTCCAGTGATGGTTTTCCCTCCTGCACATTCATCCATATGTAGCATTGAACACTGTTGAGGAAGGTGGACACAGTTCATAAAAATGTGTAGTCTTTGCTTTTCCTTTGTGGTACTGCTCAAATCATACACCATCACAGTTTGTTTTTGATGAACATTTTGTATAATTTCTTCATCACGAGGAGCAACACCAAAATTGTTCAACAGTTTTCCGGATGAAATTGCTGTTTTACGTGCCATAAGTTTTCTACCTATCTTGCTTGTCGTATCAGAGCCAGTTAAACTGTGTACGGCAGGTAGAATAGATAAAATAATGTGGTCCATGTTTTCCATCATTTTGTGAAGCGGTATGTATCTGACAGATAGTAGTGTGTCTTTGATTATCCACAGTTCCTTAAGGCCACCTTTTTGAAAACTCTTTTAAGTGGTATAGAGCGGAGACCATGACATCTGTGCCATACAATGCATTTGCTAACTCTTTGTTACCCTCTAGCACTCAAATAATTAACAAATTCCATTAAACATAACTCCTCCTTGCTCTACACACCAAGGATCCGTTACCAGCCACGTTTGTCTGCCTGGGCACAGAGATGCACTGACACCTCCTCCTATACTGGCCGTGCTTCGCCGGCTCTTACTTACACAACTCAGTGTCCCACAGCTCTTAACCCTTTGAGTACCACAGGGGTACGCAACACATTGCTTTGCAATTTGTTGCGTACCCCTCTGCCACTCAAGGGGTTAAACAGTGCAGTGCTGTTGGACACAGAGCGCCTGTGGAGGAGGCTAAGGGCCCGCCGCATGATCCTATAGGACAAGGCCTGCGGGGAAGCACATTTTAAACCTTTGAGTGCTACAAGGCTATGCAACGCATTACTTTGCAATGTATAGCATATCCCTCTAGCGCTCAAAAGCTTACTACATACCTCCCAAGTGTCCCTCTTTTAGACTCAAATCCCACTGTCCTTCTTTCCCACCCTAATGTCCCTCTTTTTAGGGGATCAGATTGTATGGTGTGTATATAAGTGTATCACATTGCTCCACAGCAGTAAAACTCACATTATTATTTCTTTAAACGTCAGTATGTGTGTTTATAAATTTGTGTGCTTATATAAAATACTTTGGTCTTGTAAGTCATTTATTAGGTAACACAAGGAGGTATCAATAGGTCATGAAACAGCCTGAAAATTCTCGTTAATGCCCTGCCACACCCCCTAAAACACAATTGTCCCTCTTTAGCAATTTGAAATGTTGGGAGGTATGTTACTATCCTACTCTGCTTCTCCTCCCATCTCTGCACAAGTATCGCTGACCTCAACTTGCACACATTACATCAACAATACTTTGGAAGTGCGCAGGCACATTCCTACATTTTCTACCTTTCTTGAGCATACAATGTAACCAAAATAATATTGAGGTTCGCCTACAGATCTGCCATGTGTCTGCATTTTTTTATTTCATGACTGACACACACAAAGTATAAATGTATAAACTGTCAATTGAATCCATGTGTCACTTAGCAGGATTTCATGGCCAGAGTCGTCTCGCTATGAACGCTGTGTGGCTTCACTATTTACCCTGATGGAAGTAACTTCAGTCTGCAGCGATCACTATCAGCACAGAACATTTCATCACTTCCAATCTGTAAATACTACAATATGATTTGTACATATTTCTCATTTAATTTCAACACTGGAAACTGACTTAAATATCACCATCCTAAATATCCCCGCACTGCACTCTGTGGATACACTGAGGCTGGCCACCAACAATAAACATTGCACACGCTGACACATATTATGGCAAATTAAAGGGACTTTACCATCACAAATAAACTGTTTTTGTGCCTAAAAATTATGTAACGTTCCATTGTGACCACAGTACCTCTTTAATACAGCATAGATCACAGCACCCCTTTATTTCATTGGAACCCTGCACTAAGTATTTGTAAATAGTAATCATGTCCCCCCATTAAACATTTTTCTCTGATATAAACAAACCCAGTGTGACTAGTTCCTCTTTACAAATCTTCCAATCTCGTTAATAGTTTTGTTGCATGTCTGGGACTTCACAAATGATTGTGATCGTAGCGTGGCTGCATGCCTTGCTGTGATCACAGAACATGTTTCTTCAAAAATTGCAGTGGTCCTCTAGAGCACCCCACTCCCTGACTGCATGGTCAGGTATTGGGTGACTTGAATGTAGCTGTGATGATGCTCTGGTAAAGCTGCCTCAGTGTTTACATACTGTCACTTGTTAAAGCGGAACTTTCGCATAAACACAATTTGCTCCCAATCAATGTTTCCCATCCATTGTGTTAGGGAAACTACAGTATAAATGATTAATATCAATGACAAGTGTTAAATATTACCTCTGTTGTCAGGGAGAGATGTAGGGAGAGCACTACCATGTTGCTGACGTGACTTTTGATTGACAGCGCTCTCCCTCAACGTCCTTGTACATGGGCGTTCCTCCTCTCTGAGTGTGTGCTATTCGTCAGTGAGCAGAGAGAGGAGGAACTAAGAAGCTGTGCGGCACGAGCTTCGGACAACTAAAGAACAGTGAGTTACTCTGTAAAGCCTGAGATTTAAAAAAAAAAAAAAAAAAACACACAGGGTTTTGACACTCAGCTCTTGATTCCAAATGGATTAACACCTTAAGGACCCATGATGGTCTTGTTCCATCATGGGTTGTTATACCCTTAACGACCCATGACGGAACTGGACCGTCATGGAATTCTGGGTTCCCCTCGCTGCTGCACGCCGTTCTGGGAGTCCGGAACGCAGCCGCAAAAAAAAAAAATGCTCCGTGGTCCTTAACGGACCGCAAGGTGCATGCGTGGCTGTTGTTAAGGGGTTAACTTCAATTGGGGTGAAAATTCCCCTTTAAGGCGGCAATATGTGATGGATGCCCACATTGTTGAGCAGTAAATTTGTGAAGTGTTTTAACACTTTTGAGTGCCAGAGCAATGCACTGAGTTAACCTCCAATGTCTGCAAATAATCTGAATAGTGGTCCATATGTTGCAGGCTACTTTTTTGCAATTAGGTAGTTGCCTGTCAGAACAGTTTTATTGATGGGTATTTGTTTTGTTTTATTTTCGAGACATTGGAACAGCAATAGCTCAAAGCTCTATTGTCTCCTGTGAAAACAAGGCTTAAGAAAACCTTGCCTTGTACATCGATATTAACCTGTAGTCTGCTCAGCTACACAGATGATTCCATGCATAATGTATCAGTGGGGAATTATGCCCTAGGATTAAGTGACTTAATTTATTCAACAAACTAACTTGCCTTGGTACATGGACATCCACAGAAATTTTTCCTGGTGGGGCAACGACCCCCCCAGGCCAGCCCGTCTTGCACCTATGTATATCCAGAGGGAGGGGACAAGTTACCCCCCCCCCCCCCGCAGACACCCATGCCTTACTAGGTGTCTTTCAGATGTAGCTATCTATATATTATTTTGCATTCTATCTGCAGTTCCTATGTATATAATCATCTCTATAGAAGTCTGCCTCTAGAAAACAATTTACAGCAAACAATGGTCTACAGTGGACCTGAATGGCTTGTAAGGGACACATTTTTTTTTTCAGATCGTAAGCTGGAAGAGCAGTAGACTACAACTGAGATCAAAATAACTAAAATATATTAACTGGATCTACCTGCTGTTTGAATCATACATACCTAAGTCCTTGTTAAACAAAATAAGAGACACTTATTCCTAAGGTCTGTGTCGTCTGTAATACAGGATTTGGTAATATTCAATGATAAATATTCTGAGGCTTATGTACAGAGAAACTGGAGTCATTCTAAACAAACAAACTGCATCATAATGGAGAAATAAAAATTCTCCAAATTCCAACTGATTTAAATAGAGAATTAACCCCTTAATGCTTTGCAATGTGTTGGAAATCTCTCTAGCATTCAAAAAGGTACAATTCTCATTTAAATCAATTGGAATGTTTAGGTTTCCTCTATGGTGCAGTTGGTTTGTTTCACAATTGCTCCAGTTCTTTTGAGTGCATGAGCCTTGTTTCACCCTTTGAGTGCCAGTGGTGTACACAATGCATTGTGATGCAATGCGTACCCCTCTGGCACACAAATAGCTAACATGGACTCTTTTGGTGCCGTTGTGATTATCAGAGAATAAGAAATGCAGCTAGTTCTTTGCCTTAAGCAAAATAGTTAATTTATAACCGTTTGTTTTGTCAGTAACGCCAAGAAATGCCTTCTCAGTGCTGTAGATCAGAGGTTCTCAACCCATGCCCTCAGTGGCCACTAACAGGCCAGGACTTTATAATTTCCCTGCTAGAACACGTGTTGATCAGAAGCTCAGTCATATTGATTAACTCACCTGTGCTCTTAAAAGGAAATTCTCAAATCCTGGCCTGTTAGTAGCCACTGAGGGCACGGGTTGAGAACCACTGCTGTAGACTAATATGATTACAGTAAAATCCATTGAGGATAAAGCAATAGGAGATAAGGGAATGTTTCTGAACCAGGGTGCCGTGACACTTTGGTATGCCTCGGACAACCACTTAGGGTGCTACGATCTTCTATAAAGAGGTTGGAAAAAATCAGTGTTGAGTTTCAAAGAGAATTGTTGTGCACGATAGGTTTGGTTTTGTTATTCTGATTGGGAATACCTGTATATTTATATATTTGCACCCTTCATTAAACCTATGACAAATGACACAAAAATGTTAGGGTGCCCAGAAAATTCCAGACTGCATATTAAAGGTGACTTGAGCAAAAAAAACAAAAAAAAAAACGTTGGGAGCCACTGCCTTAAAGGGATAGTAATGTTTCACAAAAATGCAGCTCCAAATAATCTTCACAGTATTTGGGCCATGGAGAGTGTTATTTCATACTGTTAGTGTTTTAGTTCAAGAGTAATTGTATGATAAATGATACCCCTCCCACCCCTTTTACCTAGTGTAAGCCGTCTCCCGTCGAAAGCTCTGCCCCCCTTGACTGGTTTTTCCCTTATGCTAAGTTTGTCCCTCTCTGCGATCCATTTGGACACCATATTTCTGTTCTGAGGTGAGCAGTGTTGCATCAGTAAAAGGGAGGGGAGGGGGATACTTTAACAGTTAATTACTCTTGAAGTATTGAAATAACACTCTCCATGGCCCAAATACTAAGAAGATTAATTGGAGCTGCTTTTATTGTGAAACTTTACTATCCCTTTAACCCCTTAAGGACCATTGCTGTGCCAGGACCGACACGGCGGTCCGGCACTTAAGGACGGTCCTGGCACGGCATGGAGTTCAGGGCTCCCGACGCGGCTGCACGCTGCTCCGGAAGCCCTGAACCGGAAGCAATAATAAAAAAAATGCTCCATGGTCCGCAAGTGCCGGCCGCGCGCCGGTCCTTAAGGGGTTAAAAGGAACAGTACACAAACTGTGAAGCAGCATTATAGTAGAAAATATTTCTCCAGTAAACTGTATCTGATTTTTCATGGCTTTATGATCACATGTGTTAGGGCTGTATTTATATAAAAAAAACAATTCTAAAGCAAATTAAAAGCGAAATTCTGGAAGCTAGAGGTGCAGTTCTGTGGCAAATAATCATTCCTAAAAGTACTATTGATTTAACACCTTGAATGCTAGAGATGTCTCTAATGCTTTGCAAAGCAATCCACTGGAGACCTCTTGTTTTCAAGGGGATAACGGACACATTTAAAACAATCATAATTTTAATTTGCCCCTATGATTAATATGCTCTAGATCTGTACCTCAGATATGCAACTGTAATTGCACCTGAAGTGATCACAAAGCCCTTTAAATCCGGGAAAATTCCATTCTGCAGTTTTGCACAGGGTTCATTGGAATCCTGCAGTGTGTGTGTGTGTTTGTTTGTTTTTTTTAATATATATATATATATATATATATATATATAAGGTCACTGATTTAAAGAGATATGTGTTCACCTTTATTTGAATCCAAAATTATACCTGAAATGCACTACTGGGGACAAATGAGAATTACCCATATTCCCATTGATTGATTGAAATGGGGCTTTTAATCCATTGAATGCTAAAGAGATCTCCAACGCCTTGCTTCGCCTAGCATTGAAAAGGGTTAAGTGTCAGTGAGTTGAGCGGGTAAGTATGGTTAAGACAGGAGGTAGCTGCTTGGCATGCCTTAAAGGAATAATCACATCAAAGAATGAAATTAGAGATATCATATTAAACTGTCTCTAGTGGTAGTGCCAAGCTGTGGGAATCCTGGAACTAAATTACATAATCAAAAACAAGTGTGATGATATCAGTTATCAGTTTATTTTTTTTTACACCAGAAAAGCAGGGGATGATGTTCTTTAAGAGCCTAGATCTCAGCCTCCCACTCCAAATGGGCCCAGCGTGCATCCTTTTGAAAAGGGGGGAATCTCCTCTTTCAAAAGAAGGTACTCTTGTTATAATGTCGACTGAGAAGTAAGGAGCTCTTAATGGGATGGTAGTGTTTCACAAAAAAAGCAGCTGTGAGTCATAGTATTTGGGTTATGGAGAGTGTTCTTTCAATACTGTCAGAGTTGTAATTCAATAGTAATTGAATGATAAAATATACCTCTCCCTCCCCTTTTACTTAGTGTAAGCCACCTCCATTCAGATGTGGAATCTGGTCTTAAGACCAGACAGATCACAGCAAGGGACAATCTTCTTACTGTGAGCATAAGGAAAACTCTGCCCCCCTTGACAGGCTTTTCAGGTTTTTCCTTATACTCACTGAATATTGTTCTTCTCTGCAATCTATCCAGACAGTCTTGCTGCTCTGAGGTGAGCAGTGTTACATCAGTACAAGGGGTGGGAGAGGGATACTTTATCATTCAATTACTCTTGAACTACAACTCTGACAGTATTGAAATAACACTCTCCATGGCCCAGATACTATGAAGACTGAGTGGAGCTGGGGGGGGGGGGGTTGTGAAACATTACTATCCATTCAAAGAGCTCTGATTTCAGCCTCTTCTTGCAGCTATAATTTTGGAAGTACCCTTGTTTGAAAGAGGGGGGCCCCCTCTATCAATTAAGGGTAGCCTTTAACATGTACATATTGGGTGGTCACAGATCTCCCGTAGTGAACAAAGAACATATTGAGTGAGTATAGGGAGGTTGGAGGGCTCCTGATGAGCTTCTATCCCTCCTCCTCTTGCACAAAAATATTGTAGGGTCCCTTTTTACTAAAGAATGGACCCCCCCTCTTTCATTCAGGGGTACTCCTTAACCCTTTAAGTGCCAGGGTGTGAGCAGCGCATTACTTCACAATGCATTGCTACTTACCCATCTGGTACTCAAACAATTAACAATGTGCAGGCCTATTGATCACCCACCATGCTAAAATTGTTTAACCCCTTAATTACCTCCCATGCAGGGGTGGCTGGCCGTAGAGGACCACAGCGTTTTTTTATTTTCGTAATGAATTTTGGGATGGCGGAACAGAATGCAGCCTCACTGCCATCCCAGAATTCCATTACATGCCAGGGCCGTCACCAGTCCTTGTGTGTAGGACCAAGACTCTACACATGCAAACTAGTACATGCAAACATATACACAGGGATACCCACATTTGGAAGAGTGGGGACCCCTTTTTCAGGTGAGGGATCCTTTAAAAAAATACTTTTCTCTGTCGTCCAGTACAGGTTACTGGTAACTTCGGGTAGGCAATCCGCCCGTTTAACTAAGCAGGAACAATTCTAGAAGTGAATGCAGGGGGTGGAGCCTACCTTCCCTCCTTGGTTGCAGCTAGCCAGTCAGCTCCAGTAAGATTTTTCCTTGGTGAAGACACAGGCAAGAGAACAGTTCTGCTATAGTTTTAGTTAATTTTTTATTTTTCTGTTAGGTATGGAATACCACCATTAGGCAGATTACCATAACTGACAATGCCCTTAGGTGTGGCTAGCTCAGTATCCAGGTGCTTTTTGTAGATCTTAAGCCCTGGGGGGAAAATCTTGGGTTCAAGTTCTTCCCTCAGGAGTTCCCCACCGAGGCTTCTTCTTAGTACATGGTAGTCTGAAGACAGAAGATCTGCAGGAAGGGTGAGCAACCCTTTGAGTGCTGCAGGTCCACATGTCCCACAGTGCCCCTCCGCACAGGGGTTTTCCTTTGGAGTTCCTGTTGCACACTCCTGCACTCATTAGGTCTATCTTTATGTCTGTTGGGTGTTTTGGAGCAAGTTTCTGTGGTAATTTAACCCTTTAGCTGCTGGTTTTGCATCTTTTGGGGGGGGGAGGTTATTGGTACTTTCCCTACCGGGTTCAGTGTTTTTTTTAGGTCTGCTAACATTTTCTAGTGATGTTTCATGTAATTTTAATTCACAGTTTCAACATTGCAAAATTTGTGTTCCGCGCCTTTAAAGCTCGCTTTACCGCATAGACACTATTTCTCCTTTCACTTCTATGGGACTGTACAGATTAGGACATATCTCTGTACCGCTCAACATAGCGACTTCAGAGACGACTCATTTTAATTGTCTGCCCTTGCTCTGTCATCCGGTTAATGTTTTGTGTGTGTTGGGGGGCTCAGGGGACTTCGGGCACTGTTGGGGTACTTTTTCTGGGAAAACTACATTTCCCATGAGCGCTTCCTTCGTGCACTCGTTTCTGATGGCTCCCGCCGCGGCAGCCATTTTGTGCCTTTTCCTGAACGAGCATCCTACGCAGGACTTGGACTCCTTCTCTCCTCTGCAGATTAACCCTTCGCCTGCTAGATAAGTGCATTTTAGCGATTTCTGGGGTGAAATTTTAATTTTACACACTGTATTTTGGTGATTCCTTATACTTTAAATGTTTTGACACTGTGAGAATGTCTCTGTGTCCTCTATTGCACATTGCTCCTCATGTCATTCAGGGGTACCTGGGTTATGCCCAGCATGTTCTGATGTCCCTGAGTCTCTCCCAGGGACCTACAGCCATGCATTAGAGCCAGTTTGGGTGAAAGAGTTCAAGGCTGCTACTAGAGACCTCCGGTCTACATTGCAACTCTTTCCATCCCAGTTACAGGGGGTCTTCCACTCCTGGCAGACCCCATCTTCCGTCATATCTTCCCTGCCAAAACTGCAGGGTGTACTTGACGTATCAGATTCCTCTGAGAAGGAACTGTTGGTGGATTCAGATGCTGAGGAATGTTCTGCTCTGGGCGTCTCTCATTTTTTTGGGGACCCTTTTGAGGCTGATCCTGATGCCTCGGCTGAGGGCTTGATCAGAGCCGTCTTAAACTACCTTGAACATTCCCTTAGTTCAGGAGGTTTCTTCGGATCCCTCTGATGTATTTCAGGAGCCTAAAAGGCCCTATACTTGTTTTCCACCTAACCCCACTCTTGACCGCCTTGTGTCTGATGAGTGGAAGTCTCCGGACAGGAAACCTTCTGTTTCCAAGAAATTTGCCAAGCTTTATCCCTTCTCTGAGGTGGATCTTGCTCAGTGGGTTTGTTACAATAAGAGGTCTGGAATTTCAGAATAAAAATAAGGACAAACGCACTGCAGTGAAAACTATAAAACTACAGTTTATTAAAACATGCAATAATTAAATAGGTTATGAAATAAACATCCTGCCAGAGTTCACAAGCGTATGAGAGACATACCTCTAACAGGTGATAAAAAGTACAAGAAAACTATTGCCAGAGCGAACTCTACAATACGCAAGATAGGACAGATAAGAAATAACAAAAGGTACTTATCAACGAGACAGCCTGGTTACACGAAACCTCATAATAAGACACAGGTGCACGGACAGAGGTGAAAATCAGGTCACCCTCATTTGTCCCAAAAAACGGCTCTCTGAATCTATTGTGTTGATTACAGGTTAAAATACAGATGTCTAATACTACGCATGTGTATGTGCTTTGTTACAGAAGGCTGAATAGTGGAGACATCACTGCCTGTCTCTCATAAACACTACATAAGTTAGCATCGCCCGTCCCTCTGCTGTTGCCAGCCAAACTGCAGATAATTAACCCCCAACTAACCATGAGGAGAACACCAAAAAAAAAAAAAAAACATCCCTTACACTCCACCCTTGATCTCCTCACGTCAGATAGGTAAGTGGTGCATCTCTGCAGCAGTGGTACAACACGAGAAAGCAGGCACCCAATACATTTCCACACTATATACACAATAAGAACTATGATAAACACATGCAATACGATCTGAAGAGTGCCTGCAAACCAACCCCCCCCCCCAACTTTCAACCAGTCGGCAGGATTCAGTGTGATGCTCAGCTACAAAACGTTCCTTCAACTGTTCCACCTGTTGAATGTGAGCCTCAATTGCATTGGATACATATTAACATAATGGCAATAGAATGGGTTTACAACAGTACACATGCCCCCCTGACTAGCAGTAAGATAAGCTAGTACAAAAGTCATTTGAGCTATCTGTCTCTGGACCATTCTCAAATCTGCGATTAAGCGAAAAACATCATCATGTAGTTCAGTGATATCCTTGATTAACTGAACTAGATCTTGGATGTATATGCAGTTCATAGTCCCGTGGCATCCATAATATTCAGTCCCACCAAAATGGAAAACCACAAGTTTCATACACCAAAGCAGTAGACGCCGTGGCAAGCAGAGCATAATGTTTTTATTATATCAGATGTCCCTTGTCCTTTGTTTGTGATGCAGGTTTCCCACATGCATTCCCAATCATGGTAGTAGATAACCTATGGGATGAGTTTTAGTTACAAAACTTCCACTTAACTCCCAATCTGCCACTTGCATTATCTCATTCCAAGTACACACCTCCTCCTCATCTCTTCCACTCGCATTATCCCATTTCACGTACATATCTCCCTGATTCCACTTGCATTATCTCATTCCACGCACATACCTCCGTGATTGTGGGGTGGGATATGAAACACAAACAGGAAACACTCACAATGCCACACTACACCCCTTCCTCAATTGTCTTTTCTGAACCATAATCACCCTACTCTGTTCTTATGGGTCATGACCCAACATTCGCTCCAAGGGAGTAACATCCTGAACAAGACACCCTTCCCCAGAGCGTGTGTGGGAATCATCTTGCGTATTTGTTCCTTCAGCAAGCCTTGCATTCTTTCAAACATACCCGTTTCCTGCAGGTTAAAAGGGATATGGTACACCCAATGCACATCCCATGTTGGAACACACATCTTCAGCAACATGTCAGTATCGTCATTTTGTAGGGTTCCATAGAACTTGGTGCTCACAGATACTAGTTTCAGCTTTTGATCTTCCTGTGGTAGGGGCCCGAGGAAACTGATTTGCCCAACCTCACCACCTGTAATGCCTTGATCTCTTTGTTCAGAGGTGGTCTTTGTTTTTTCTTCTGTAAAGCCTGACCAATGAGACACTTGATCACAATCTCTTTCACTTGATCCATAGTCAGAGAAATTCCCTTCAAATCAGTCCACTGGTAGAATGTTAATGCTTCTCTGTGTCCACCCTTGGCTTGAGCCCAGTCCCCCAGCTTCAACAGTCCATTCATAGTCTGGAAGGGGATCTGTGCCACACTGTCAGCCATCTCATTTTCCAAGAGGCCAGTATGTCCATCAGCAATGGGCCACTTGTTGCTTTGTGCCTACAAGATCTGCCATAATCCAGTACCACCCCATGGGGAGTTTTCTTTGATCGTCCATTGGTCTTGCTGCTCGGTTGCCAGCCTGACAGTCACGTCTTCATTTGGCTGTGCCGGAACTTCTGTCTCATGGTATGTTGTTGACACGTACAGCCTCTTTGACTGACGTCAGTGCTTCATCCTAATAATACACAGTCTTTTTCCAGGTTACAGCACAGATGGGATGCAGTAACAATCCCAGGTAGGGCACGAGGCACCTCCAGAAAACAGAAGAGCCCAGCAGGACTTGTGCTGCATCCATGTCTTTGACCACTTGCTTCTCCATATCATCAGCGGAGTCCCAGTATACTTGACACTGGAGGTATCCCATAGCCTGTAAATCTCTGGCAGCATGCCATTGCGCAGTAGTCAGTGCAGTCTTTTTCACCAATATCAGGTCTGAGGCAGCGGCTGCTAGTGGGGATGTTACTTTGTTCAGTTCTTTATAGTCCATAGTTATATGCCCACTCCCATCTGGCATCTCCACAGGCCAGACCTGACCCTTGTAGGAGCTGGCAGCAGGCCTCAACACACCAAGGCCTTGAATAGTCTCTATTTTCTCCAGGACTGTGGTACTGCTGGTACTTGCTCAGTTCTCCTGGCAGTGGGATGTACACTGGGGTCCATTCAGTATGTCCCCAGACTATTGGCTGAAGCGCTGAAAGAGACAAAGTACGGACTACAGCACCGAAAGTGTAACTCCCTGTCTCAGTGTATAGGATCTGTCCCAGCACAATACCCATTCCCAGAATAATCTCTGCTGGGAATATGGGACCATTCCCTATCTGTATGCGGCACTGCACCCGGTACGCAAGTATCTTCTGTTCTACCACTCTCTCACCCATAGCACAACCTTTAGTGTACTTTGTCTGATTCACATTGCTGTGACACTTCTGCCCCAGTATCCAGCAAGGCTGTCACATCTTGTAGCCGCCTACAGTGTCCCCAATCACAAACATATGGGCAGCGGTCCCCTGATTTCAGTACTGCTATATACAAAACAGTAGTGTTTGGGGACGGGGACCGGCCTACATGTCATACATTTTCAGGAAACATCCACGTCTGCGTGTGTTCATGTAATGCATCAAATGCTTCCGTGTATGGAGTAGTCATTGGTGGGGGTGGAGCTGTGGGTGTCACAAAAAGTATGTCACTTGGTTCTACGTCACCCTACCCCCCTATTCCTACATCACTAGTCTCCACCCTTTGGAGTCTGGCTGTTTTGTAACTTCCCTTCCTGCTTCAGTCTCTTCCAGCATTTCAACCAGGTCAGAGTAACACATTCACCACCAGCATCCCAGGCACACAAAACCCATGCCAACAGATTTTCATGCATTGCAATAGAAACCTCAGCCCCATCAGCCACTGGTGCCTGAGGGGTTTGCGTGCAATTAGTCACATAGTTCTGCTGCCGCTCAGCAACAATAGGTTGTGCCCCATATATTGGGGCATCTGTGTGACAGTCTGATTCACTTTCCTCATCAGACAGCCCATCCCATTAATAAATTGCATCCCAATCATCCTCTGCTACCAATGTTCGTATGTGGACAGTGCTTTGGGGAGATATCACCCTTTTTTTCCCTCTTAGCCTCCTTCTCTCCTTTCCAGCACTTACCACACACGAAGCTGTCCGTCAGGGTGCTCCTACTTTGGATATGTTGCCGCTTCAAGCCAACATTTCTGAGGCCCAGCACTATGTTTCTGAGGCCACAGGGGCCAAGAGTACCCTTCTGCCTATGGTCCCCAGGAGGAAGGAGCCAAGCGTAATTGGCTTTTTCATTCCTTCCAGACTGAAACACAATTCAATAACTCTTGAACTACAACTCTGACAGTATTGAAATAACACTCTCCATGGCCCAAATACTATGAAGATTAATTTGAGCTGCTTTTATTGTGAAACATCACTATCAAAATTCTGACTTTACACATATTTTATATTTTTTAAATTAGTCACACTTTTAAGGACCAGAGGGGTGTTCAGAGCATTGCTTTCCAATGTGTTACACACCCCTCTGGTCCATAAAAGGTTAATATATTAGGTGGCAGTATATTCTCCAGCTGAATCTAGAATAATGTTTACACTGATAAAGAACCTTCCACCCTGTAATTTGTTAACTGAGATCCATAGGAACATTTATCTGTTTGTACTGCAATATAAAAGCTGACATTATGTACAGTGCATAACACGATAAAACGAGGGCTGATAAATTATCCCAGAAAGCTTTCTGTGTATTCTATTACAGATTGGCTCCAGGTTGTCAGGGACAATCAGCTCAGGACCTTCCCTTTTATTAGAAACCTAGGACTGTCTGAGCCTGTTTCTAAGTAATTGACGTCAAGATCCATCTAGGTGGGATCCAGTTTTTCTATTAAAATAACATTTCCCCCTTAAAATGAAATTGGTTGATATACATTTAAATGTCTTGTACTTAAGGTTAGCATCTTTAAAAGTATTTCCTTTAGGTTAGATCCCTAAAATATAATCCCGAACTTGTTTTTTTAACTCTTTGGGTACAGACGAGGAATCAAATTAATTGCAGCTCCCTCTTTTACAATGTGTTGGATTCCTTCCTGTCACTTAAAGGGATAGTAATGTTTCACAATAAAAGCAGCTGCTTTTAATCTTCATAGTATTTGGGCCATGAATAGCATTATTTCAGTACTGTCAGAGTTGTAGATCAAGAGTGATTGAATGATAAAGTATCCCCTTCCCGCCCCTTTTGCTGATGTAACACTGCTCACCTCAGAGTAGCAAGACTGTCCGGATGGATCGCAGAGAGAGACAATCGTCAGTGGGCATAAGGAAAAACCTGTCAAGGCAGCAGGGTTTTCCTTATTGTCACAGTAAGAAGATTGTCCCTTGGTACAACCTGTCCGGTCAAGAGACCAGATTCCACATCTGAGAGGAGATGGCTTACATTAGGTAAAAGGGGCGGGAGGGGGCTACTTTATCATTCAATTACTCTTGAACGACAACTCTGACAGTATTGAAATAACAGTCTTTATAGCTCAAATACTATGAAAATTAATTGGAGCTGCTTATTTTGTGAAATGTTACTATCCCTTTAAAGGGTTAATGTGTGTATACACCGGTATATTCTGACACCATTTTGTTAATTTTGTTTGTAATGAGAATAATATAAGAGCTAAGACAAATTAAGTTGTTGAAATTAATGTGCACCATTGTTGTATTCAGAATGTAGCTTATCTCAGGTGATTTTCAGACAATACAGCTGGATCACTTGAAACAAAAATAATGTGAGGAGGGACAGCACACATACTAGTTTAGGTAAGTGTAGTATGAGGAAAATATTTATTTGAATATAATCGTGAAGATGACAGTATAAAAATATACCTCATATACAAATTTGCACTTGTAAATGTAGACAATGGGACTCGGGTAGTAGTTTTACTGAAATATGGCCAATAGAACACAGTGCAGAAAAATGCATAGAGTGTGATGGAAACCTATATTCTCAATAGGATTTGAAATAATAGAGCAAGTAGGAGAAAGCTAGCTCATATGACTAATGTAGTCAATAAATATTCCCTCATACTACATTTAGTTACATTGTATGTGCACTGTTCCACCCCTTTTCTTTATTTTACCAAAGCCAGTGTCCCAGAGAATGTGAGTCATAGCGGTCAAGTTGCTCTACAGTATCTTAACATCTACCATTGGCCTCCTGGGATGCTATCAGGCTACTATTCCCTTATACCCTAATTTGATATTGACTTTGCCATAAGAACATATAATACCTGAAAACCATGCTAACAATTTAGTTAGGGGGTTTTATTATTTCATACTCATTGTACTTGATAGCACTCTTGGGTTTCTCTTCATCCCAGAGTGCCTTTGAAGAGGTTTAGAACACTGGTGTTTTCTTCAAAAATATATCACTTCTCAGACATCTGTCAAGATGGCTTAGTTATTGGGTGGCAGGGTGCCCTGTAAAATGCAACAAAGGAAGCTCTCATGGAACATACTGTATGCAAAACTAGATTTTAGGCCTCAGAAAACAAAATCCTCTTTTAGAGTAGTCCTCATCATTCTTAATGGGACACTATCACCTAAAAGTTTTTGCATTATTTAGATTGGTAGATTATGCTAATGAAGGCATGCCATGAAGGCACTTCCTGTCTTATCCCTACATAACCCCCCCACCACACGCACACTCACAGACACTGCTTAGCAATGCATTGCCCACATCCCCTTGCACTGAAAGGGTTAAATAACTCCTATTTATATAGTGCATCCTGATATATATGGGGTTTTCGCTACACATGAATCTCCAAGCTATTTTTTAGTTAATTTTATACCGTTTTAACTGTGTTCGTTATATCCACAAACCTATTATAACGTTGGTGGGTGTCTCAGGAGTTAACTAGAAACTTTGTAGTGGACCTTTGTGCTGAGTTATCAAAAACGTTATTGTGAGGAGAAAGTGACAAAAATTATTCCTCTTACAGAGTGTAGTATTCATAATACATGTTGCATATATTTTAAAGACCGATCAGAAAACCTGGTTCCATCCACAGTGCCAAAGCTGTCAATATTTTCGTTGCATTCCCAGAATTCCATGAGACAGCATGCAAATGAAGGCACTGTGGGCCTTATTCATCAAGCTAAAGAGGTGCAATTTCAAAGCAAACCAACTACACCATAGGGGAAAAATGAAAATTCTGATTATTTTAAATTAGGCTTTTAACTGCTTGGATGCTAGAATGTGTTGGAGACACCTCTAGCATTTAAAAGGGGTCTTAAAGGGATAGTAATGTTTCATAATTAAAGCAGCTCTAATTAATCATCATAGTATTTGGACTTTGGAGAGTGTTATTTCAATTCTGTCAGAGTTGTAGTTCAAGACTAATTCAATGACAAACTATCATCCTCCTGCCCCTTTTACTGATGTCACACTGTTCAGCCAAAGCAGAAGGGAGGTGCCCAGGTAGACTGCAGAGAGTGACAATCTTCAATTAAGATAAGGGAAAAACCTGAAAAGCTTGTCAAGGGGGACAGGGATTTCATTGTTTTCATAGGAATAAGAGTGTCACCTTCTGTTATCTGTCTGGTCTATGGACTGCATTCCACATCTGAGAAGAGATGGCTTACACTAGGTAAAAGGGGCGGGAGGGGGAAACTTTGCTTGTGAATATCTCATAAACCATAAAGGTTTGAGAGATAAGACTTATATCAGTCTTCATGCTTTTTTAATGCCTACAAAATAAAATAAAGTTAAAATGAAGTATTACTATCCCTTTAAAAGTTCCTTTTAAATCAATGGAAATTTTGTGAATTCTTATTTGTACACTAAGGTGCAGTTATTTCCATATCTGGGAACATTGACTTTTGGACTCTGTGGAGGGGAGGGGGGATTAAAAAAAAAGGGGTGTGGGGCTTAATATACATGAACAAAACAGGAGGAATAGTCTGGAGAAGGAGTAGAAGTGGGTGGGGAGTAGAAGGAACAGACTGGGACGTCACAGAAGTGGGAAAAGTTTGGTTAAAAACTCCCCACATCCAGAGAATCAGCCTCTGTCCTGGACACCCGGTAATTAGCAGCAAATACTGAAGTCTCCGGGGCAAATCCCAGCTATGGTTATTTCCCCAAGCATTTCACCTCCTTAGTTTGATGAATATGGTCTTCATTTGTATGTTATCAAGTTAATTCTGGGAATACAACTGCAGCTTTTAAAGCTTTGGATTCTTTGCTGGATACAGGTTTTCTTTTCTGTTTTAGAAATGTACACATAAAGGTATTATGTAGGTAGTGGATGTTTCATGCAGTAGCCTGTATAAAAGCTACTTGGCAATAATATAAACATTATTCTTTTGTTGATGGGTTCTATAATCATGTCAGCAGTGATCTTTTCAATTACAGTCACATCCAGATAATTGATTGTTGTCAGACTGCATTGCATTATAAATGTAGTAATGGGATAAACATGATTTATTGATCATTACCTCCCCAGATTTAAAATGTGTAAGTAGATCATGGGAATATATTTACTGCAGTATGGACCAAATCAAGTGAAATTAATTATTTCACCAATTCGCAAATAGGAAATCTTACGCATGTACAGAGGAAAACAGAACTGGTGCATTCTCTGTGCAGCTGTGTGATCAGAAGAACCAGACAATTTCCTGCCATTTAGGAAGGGGCTATTGAGAAAAAGAGAGGCTGGGTCTGTGTTTGTGGGAGGGGCCAGAAGACTTAATGTACCCCTTCTTCCCCTGCTCTCTCCGTTCAGTGATTTCAGCGAATGCAGAGACAGTGAGTGGTTGCCTGAGGTTCTATATCCTTAACCATGCACTTCTAAAACATAGCTGGCTTCTGTGTCTCCTGAGGCTACCTGCTTTTACTTTTTGATCTGTAACTACCTGTTGTCTCTTTTGCTTGTCTCTGACTAATCATCACTCGCTGCCAAATTCAAGATCCAGTTTTACTGTCCTTGTTCTACATAGTAAATTAGGTTGAATAAAGACACAAGTCCATCAAGTTCAACCTTCTCCGTACAGCCCAGTAATTTTATAGCTTTCCTGCTACCAAATAAGTTAGTCTTTATCAGACCTTCCTGATCTGCCTACTAATAAACAGTATAACTCTGTATGTGCCCTTTGGAAATAAATGTATCTAATCTTCTCTTGAATGTATCCATTGTATCTGCCATAACCACCTCCTTGGGCAAAGAATTCCACAATTTAACAGACCTCACTGTAAAAAACCCTTCCTCTGCTGAAGTTTAAACCTCCTTTTCTCTAATCTCAAGGGGTGTCCCCTGGTCATCTGATCAGGCCTTGGAATAAATAGCTCACCTCAGAGATCCTAGTATTGTATTGTTCTCATTGCACTCTTTCACTGCTAGTGTTCAATTACTATCCCCTCATTTTACCAACACTGCTTTCCCTGGCTTCCCACACAGACCATATCTCTTTTTGATAGGATTTAGCAGGTTTGCAAGTTTGGGCTCACATAACGTGTAACATTTTAAATGGCCAAGGAGGGACATATTTATCTTAGGTGGTATTGCTGGGTCTGCGAGTGGTAGGCGAGGCATTACCGAGGATGTTGTGGGTTCTGTTACTTCATGGCCTATTGACAGCTCTTTATGTAAGTGAAGAAATAATTTAGTCTTTTTCCAAAATATGTAATTTACACAGATTGGTTTATAAATATGTATTGACATTTAAAGAAATATAAATGAGAGTTTTATTGTTGTAGAGCACCCTACACATTTGGATCTCCTAAAAACACCAGGATAAGATAGAGGGACAAAGGGATTTTGGGCCTCAAAGAGGGGCTGTCCTTTCTAAAGTGGGATACTTGGGAGGTGTATCTCCCCCTCTGCCCTAATCATGATTATTGAACTCTAAGCCTTTATCGGGTGCTCCCTTTCCCATTGTTTTAGTATCTCTGTACTCTTGCTTATCTGGCCATACTTGCTCTGGGAACTCCTGCTGTCAGTTTCTTCTTTGTCCCTCACTACTGGCACCTCTCTACAATAAATACAGGATCTAGTTTAACCATCCTTGTCCTCTGCTGCCAGATTTGTTTTCAGTGAACCCTTTCACTGGTAGCTCTGGTTCTTCATTGGGGGTTTCCTCTTCAGGTTGCTAGGCAATATCTGTTTGCAAGTATGGTTTATTTTAATATTTTTGGCTTTCAACTCAGGGCGGCCTGCCAGAACATCCTTTGGCCAAAATGTATTCATATTTTTGGTACTCTTGCTTATTTATATCAGTCTGCAGTAAGCCCCTCACACAAAGAACACAAAGCACTTACACGATTTTTCAAAGGTGCAGAAATGTAAAGGATTATTGTTGTCAACTTTACAACCTGGCTAAGCTGGCCTTCCTCATGCATGCATGCTGCAGTCATGCACAGTAGAGACTGCCAGTGCCGCGGCTGATACAGAGCTGGGCGCTCCGAAGGAGCGTCCAGCTCTGTATCAGTCGTGGCGCGGGCAGTCTCTACTGCACGTGACTGGCCTGTGACCGGGTGGCAATGGCCCGTGTAACGGGCTGTTCAACTAGTATAACAATAATGCAGATACTTAAACTCAGAAGTTTGTTCAGTGAGGCATAGCTGAGCATCCGGAATCAAACTAATCTTTACTCTAAGAGAGCTTAAAATAAAAAAATAGCAGATTAGTTGGTCAGATACTATTTCCCATGATAATTAGTCATTATCTCAGTGCTCAAAAAAAAGGCAAAACATCTGTTTTGGACTTGCATATTATCAGGCAAAGAAATACATGAGCCATTGTACATTGAAAGTAGAAGAAAATAAGTTGAAAAAGGAGACATAATAAACCCATACCAACGCTGTCTGTGAAGTGGGTCTGTTCCATAGAAGATAGTCTAGCACATCTCAAAAGAGCTGGTATCCATGCCTAAGTGGCAACGATCCATTAACAGCAGTACATCGCAGGGATTAGAACAGATTAAATATAGAGATCAATAGAAAAAAAGGTCATAAAGCCAAAAAAGGGACATATCAACACAGGTAATGAAAGTATATTGTGAAATGCCTAGGGGTTTTAGGATTCGTAATATGCCAACCATTAGCCACAATAATCTTACATTTTGCTGTCAGTGATGTTGAATCTTAAATAAATGCTTGTTTGATTTTATGGTTTTGGTTATAGAGGAGGTGACGAGAATTCTTAAACAGTTGAGACAGGACTTAAATTCCTTTGAATTACAGCACAAAAACACATTGATCCATGTCACTGTCTCTGACTGGTATGGTAAATTACATACAGCTATTGTAAGATACAAGCAATAATTAATTTTCTTTAAAAAATCTAAATTAAAAAATGTTCAAGACAATTACAAAGAAAAAAAGAATATTCCATTTGCTCTTACACTAAGCAGAAAAGGTTCAGGCACAGTGGGACTAGATCTATTGAACCACCAGTTAGCCTCATTGCAATTAACAACAGCTTAGGGAATTCTTCACAGCCTGAATCTGAGTCTTCCTCAGCTCCTCAGCCCAATACCTCTACCTCTTAATCTTAGTGACTACTATAAGGATAAGCCACAAATGGTTATGTCACTTCTAAAAGCAACTTTGATCCACCCAACATTAATCCAGCAATCAAAGCATTCACCCACCACCTGCTGGATGATTCTACTAACTATGTAGCCTCTATGTCACAGTACCTTGTTTCCAGCGCCGCCGCTTCAGCGATGCTCGGCGTATTTCCATGTGTCATCTGCAGGCAAGAGGCTTCAAGCATGCTTCAGGCCTCTGTTATATGTGTGTTTGTTTCCTGTAATCTCCTCCTACCTACTTCCTCCCTCTAGCTGCTCCTCCTTCCTACTTCCTGTGGAGGGGTTTAAAGGGCCGACTGAGTCCTAACTCAGTCACCCTTATGTTGTTATTCTGAGCAGTTCTTTTCTAGTATTCCTGATTCCTGTGTATGATCCAGCTTGTCTGTCCATCCATTCTGGTGTTGACCTGTGGCTCTGTCTAACTACCCGCTCCGTGTATGACTTTGGCTTGTCTGAATATCCTATCTGGTGCTTACTAGAAGGCTCTGTCTGTTCGCTCAGTTTTTTGGTTCCGTTATTCAGACATCCTTCCTAGTACTGACCTGGGGCTCTAGCAGACTCCTAGCTACTGACTTCTGGCTGAGTCAGTATCTATTGGGTGTTACAAAAAAAGAATTAAATTCTGCTGCGCTTCACTCAAAGGTAAATGACAAAAGAAGGAAAAGGAGAATAAACAATCACAATATTAATCAATAAACAAGTTTAAAAAAAACAAATACAAAATAATTATAAGAAAACATAGACTAATAATAAATAGTCCACCAAAAAAAGAAGAAGAATCCTCGCTGCTCGCGAGGATTGTATGTTTTATTAAAAGATTTTTTTCCAGTCTATCCAGTGTATACCTGGGGTATTTAGTTACTGGTGTCATTGGAGATTTTTCCCTCTCCCCCCTTTCCCTTCTTTCTTGTCTGGTTTGGGGCCAACATATCCTATTAGTATCCAAAATAAGAGGTGGTGTTAAGTCTAAGCGCTGGGTTTTGGAATTATTCAGTGCTGGCTGACACTTCCACATTTATATTGCCTCTGGATTAAAGATTGGAGTTGTGCCAAGGATACCAGACTGGGGTGTGAGCCAGTAAAAGTGAAAATTCCTGGAGGCTGGATATAGCCTCAGTGAGTACATTTCCAAAGAATTCACACTTAAGGTGTTGGTGAAGGATCAAGTTATTTGAATACTGCACTTAGAGAAAATCCTCTGCGCCGCTTGTCTTTTTGTGTTTTTTAGTTTTCTATTGGGTGTTACCTTACCACGAGACTCCAGTGGGCTGAGGCCTAGTCTCGAACAGTGTGGTGCAGAGATTGGGAGACTGCTATTCCTGATACAGTGCTCGCCGTTTCATTCACCCACTGTGTGTATATTTATATATTGCATTACTGTCATTATTCTCATAATAAAGGTTCTATTAACTATACCGTCTGACTCCTGGTTTTGCTTGCCAACCGTAACAGTACGTAAGGGTCATGACAACAGACTGTGATAGTGATCCTCCTTTACAGAGCATATTTGACAGAATGCAGGATCAGGATCAACGTATTGATCAGTTGGCAGATCCCTTGCAGACCCTGCTTGGCAGAACTGCTCACTGGGAACGCTATAACCCGCAGCAGGTGGCCACCCCAGTTTCTCCTTCGGCACCTACAGCTCCTACTGTCTCTGATGCAGGACTGGTCAGAGGGTTAACTGGATCTGCTCCACTCCCACAACGCTATAGTGGGGAACCTGAATTATGTCGCGGATTACTTAATCAGTTAGGCATGTACCTCGAGATGCTTCCTCATGCCTTCCCTACTGTGCGCAGTAGGGTTGGACTTATGATTTCCCTCCTGGCTAGCAAGACATTGGCTTGGGCGAATCCATTATGGGAGACGGAGAGACCCATAATATATGATTTTACTCAATTTGTGACCTCATTTAGAAGCGTATTTGATGTTCCAGGTCGCGGGACCTTGGCTTCCAAACATCTGATGACAATCCATCAGGGTAACCACACAGTGGCAGAATACGCAATCGAGTTTGGAACCCTAGCAGCCGAAGTAGGCTGATAGCTGTGTTCTCCCAAGGGTTTTGCGATTACATGAAGGATGAGATTGCTGCTCATGACCTACCTAATAGTCTGTATGACATGATATCCTTTGTCATCCTCATAGATACATGGGTCTGGGAGAGACCGTTGTTTAAGGAGCGCCTGCAGAGGCATCCTACCAGCATGTCCTACAGCTTTTCTTGCCCACCCTGTCCGCCCTCACCTCCCATGCCTCCTGGTTCTGACACTATTGGTGGTGAACCTATGCAGGTGGGGGCTACCGGACTCTCTGTGGTGGAGAGAGCCCATAGGCGGAGGGAGGGACTATGTCTGTACTGCAGTAAGAATAGTCACTTCCTGAAATCATGCTCGGTACGTCAGGGAGAAGCTCGCACCAAAAGATCCTGTCAGAGACAGATCTTAGGTGGCATCTCACAGTCCCCTGAAGCCTCTCAGGCTAAACCCTTGCTGGACTTTGTCCTATCTTGGGCCAAAGAGTCTATCCCTGTGCCTGCTCTTATAGACTCTGGAGCGGCAGGTTATTTTGTGGACGCCGCATTCGCTGAGCTTGTTGGGATTCCTTTACTGCCTCGTGACACTCCTTTGGCGGTTGAAGCAATTGATGGCAGAACCCTGCTGCCAGCACATATTACCTACAAGGCGGCCCCACTTAACCTAAGCGTGGGAGCCCTGCATAAGGAAACCCTGAAGTTTCAGGTGATAAACTTCCCGCTATTGTATTTGGTTCCTATGGTTACAAAAACATAACCCTAAAATTGACTGGAGCACGTGTGAGATATTGTCCTGGGGGACTCACTGTGAGGAGTCGTGTCTTTCACGTCCCATCAGACTTGCCTGTGCCGAGTCTCAAGGCCTACCGGAGGTCTATTCGCAGTTTTCCGAGGTATTTACAAAGTCCAGGCCAGAGCATTACCTCCTCATAGACCGTACGATTGAGCTGCTGCCTGGGACTACCCCTCAGCGGGGTCGTACGTACCCTCTATCTGTGGAAGAGAATAAGGTCATGGAGGAGTATGTGGCTGATGCCTTGGAGAGGGGCATCATTTGGAAATCCTCATCCCCTGCAGGTGCTGGATTTTTTTTTCTTAAAAAGAAGGACGGAGAATTACGCCCTTGTATTGATTTTCGGGGCTTAAACAAACTGATGGTAAAGAATGCACATATCGATAAGCATATCCATACTAGTATTACCCTTAATAAGTTCAGTGTTATCAATGAATCCAACTCGTTCCCAGACGCACAGACAGGCATCAGTGCAGACATCTTGCCAAAGAGATAGCTGCAAGCCTGCGCTGTCCGTCCCTGTCTCCTGTAAGAGGAGTTGCATTGTACCATAAGGTACAGGAAGGGATTGGCGGCACAGATGCCTCTACAGCAAGCTGCTTGCTTGACCGTCTTAGAACGAGTTGGATTTCTCTACAACGGTGGACTTATTACAAGTAATATTAGTATGGATATGCTTATCGTTATGTGTATAATTATTTGGGTGTAACTTTAATTTGGGTGATAGTTCTTCTTTAAAACAATACATTATATATATTTAGCTTTACTTCTTTCTGAGCTAGTGAAAATCTGGATGACATGCCAGCCAGATACTAACATCCCATACTGCTTCCCAGGGACTTGACTAGAACTTATTTTGCAGTGGGATTAAATCAGAATTTTCCCCCATCGTCACCCAACATGGTCCAGAGCAAGTTTAAATAATGAGCATCGCAATAGACCTTGTTTATGTTTGAGTCATGAGCCAACAGACACCCGTGATGCTTTGGAGGATTTCAGGTCTTAGCGTGATTGGGAAAGAAAGAGGAAAATAAATTCCTTTGCAGTGACAGGCAGCTGCTGCTGCATTATGATACCTGCCCTACTCTCTGACAGTGAGCCCTTTTAGTGTCAGAGGGATGTTCAACCCATTGCTTGATGTTGATCCAGGGAAATATCTGACTGCCTTTTGAAATCAAGAAGGCTTTTTTCTTACGTACTTGGGGCTTAATTGGAAATGACTTCAATAGGTTTTTCTTTTGCTTTCCTGTGGATCATCATGGATGGTGATGTGGTATTGGCTGAACTTTATGGACGTGTGTCTTTTTCAGCATCATCAGCTTTGCTACAACGTTACTATGCTTTGCAATGTACCAAAAACCATTCTGGTGTTCAAATGATTAATAAAGAAAAAAGAAGGGACTCACCAAAGCTATTCTTATATTCCTGGCTGGCACAGCCATGTGTGATGATGCCAGTGAGCACCAGCCAAGATAGGACATTGGTCTGGTTGTAAGGGGTTGCAGGACAGTGCATAGTTGATAGGCCCTGTGGAGGTCAACAGACACACAGGCTCGCTCAGTCGACGGAGTCCCTCCGTGGGTTCTTGTCCTGGATATTCTGGATCAGGTAGGAAGCAGGAACAAATGGCCGCCACTCCACAATAGACTGGCAAGGCAAGTGAATTTAGCTCTTGCAGTGGCTACAATGCGAATCCCCAGGCAAATCCCCTCCAGAAATAGCCTCCAAAAATATAGCCGAAACATTTATTAAGGAGGGTAGAACAGCACTCCTTTTATTGAGGAAATACATTTCAATCTGGCATCCATATGTACATACAACCTCTCCTCTCCCCAGATAAGTGAGTTGTAGGGTGGTCTTCCACACAGACTGACCATATTTCCTTGAGACAAAAACGGAACGGGGTGTGGGGCAGACGGACAGTGGGACTCCAGGTCCAATTGCAGAAAGCTGCAAGCAGCGGGAATGCATTTGCTCCATCTCTTACTAGCGGTGTTCTCTCTCTCTGACCAAAAAGCCTGCCCTTAAATTAAATCGGAACTTCCTCTCTTCGTCACTCACACTAGTGGTTTTACTGTGTTTACTGTACGCATTGATTGCCATAGAATCTTATGACTTGCCATCATATCACTGTCTAAGAGACTCTATGGTAATTTACCATAGACTCGAAAGTCTTAGAGAGTTATGAGTCACTCGAGTCATAAGACTCTATGGTAATCAATGTGTATTGTAAAACCACTAGTGTGACGAAAGGAAGTTCCAGTTTACTTTATCTTATGAGAAATAAACAAGCCACGTTCAGTTTTTTACTAAAAATTAAAAACTATATATGTTATATTAAAAACGGAACAAAATTGACATTTATATTAAAAAGATGGGACAGTCTGGAAATATGAAAAAACGGTACTGTCCCGTTTTAAAACAGTACCTATGGTCAGCCTACTCCCACATGCCCACTGATGACTCACAAGTTTTACAGGCAGTTAACAGTACAATTACTCTGCCCATTCCAACAGTCTTGAAAGAAGGCAAGTTTGGTGAAATAGGCACAGGCACACAGGGTCCATCCCACCCCTCCAGCCAAAATTTAAAGGTTCGAGGAACAGTGGAAGTCCAGATAGTCCCTGAAGAAAAGGTCCATCTAGGCTCTGAAATGGGGGCCCCAGAATACAGTTGGGGGGCTCGAGCCCTAGGGCAACATGTGAGCAGCCTATCCCCCCAAACATGGTCCTCAGCAAACATCCAACAGGGCCAAGGAAAATAGCAGGGGGGAAACTCTGTCCTTTCCAGGAATCTCCTCCAAAAATACAGTCAAACTTGCACTAAGGAGGGTAGAGCAGGAATACTTTTATTGAGATAATTCACTGCTTTTATATACTTCCAGCTGTTATCTTTGTTTACATAGTCAAATGAACTCCTTAAGGACCACATGGTCTGGGGTGGGGAGCTCTAGAGGACCACAGAACTTATTTTTTTCACCACTGCATTCTATGTCATGTGAAGACCATCACCAGTCCTTAACTCCCAGACAATTGTGGCACTCCTGGCAAGTGATCGGGCATGTCTAATCAGGAGGAGCCCCAGGGGACCAATCAGAGACTGTATTTTAGTCTCCAATCAGAGCCCCCTTTTTCAGTCCAGGAAAAAGTCCTTAAATACTGATACTGATTTGATTATAGAGAAGTTTTCAACACATTTCTAGGTGTCACTAAGTAAATCCTTGTTTATTACATAGGTTAGCACCAGCATGCCACTCTCACTTTCACAGTGGCTCTCAGCAACACCAAGCATGATGCAGTTAGAAGAAATGGGGCAATCCTTACGCAAACCAACTGTAGCATTAGGAACAAATATAAAATCCTCAGATTCCCATTGAAATAAATGGAGCTTTTAAATATTTCAATTCCCGAGGGGTACCCAATGCCTTGTAAAGTAATACTTTGGGCATTCCACTGGCACTGAAAGTCTTTTAACCTGTGTTTGCTAGAGAGATCTCAAACAGTGTTCAGCCAGAACCAACAAACTAGTTACTTAGGGTGGCTTGTATGAAATGCATACATTCACAAAATATATTGTGAAACTATGCAAAAAGTTATCGCCTATTTAATAGCGAATTGCGCATGATTTTTTTCAGTGACCATGTTTGCTTTTTTGCAAAAGAGCTCCATAAAAAGTGGTCATAGTTTTTGAAAATGTCAAATAGTTACAGATTCAGCAAATGGGCCATATTCAGGAAGTGGAATGGGACGAAATTCCTGCGTCTATTCCTACCAGACTTTAATTACATCTTCACTCTTCCATAGTGGACTAATTCTAAGACAAACCAACTGCCCTGTAGGGGAGAACTAAAAATCATACAAAAAGAAGGAAAACAGACGATAAAGCACCAAACCTACATCAATCAAAATAGTGGCAATGAGCAGGATCAATTAGAGAAGACAATCAGTGAAATCTAAATAAAACTTAACTTTTATTATTACAATTAAGACCTTCTAAAACGTAGGACAATTAAAAAGTAAAAGGTCATAGCAGAGCAAGATCAGGACCTAGATGCACTAGCGGGGGCTTACATATGTCTGTACTGCTAATGTTCTATCTGTTTGCAATTATGTTAAAGTTCAGCTTTTTTACTTTGCCGCACATAGCTTTACCGCCCTTACTGTAAAGAATACCTGCCCTTGTTTTAGTTGAAAGTGCCTTTCCTCTTGTCTTAATGGATGACCTTTTGTTCTTAGCTCAGCTCTTTGTGTAAATAATTCGTTGGATATTTCTTTGTATTGACCTTGAATGTATTTGTAAATGGTAATCATATCACCCCTTCACATCAAAACAATGATTTTTTTGTTGGCTATAACACTTATCTGGGCGATGTTTAGATAGTTATGTGCACAAAGCTCAGCCACATTCTACTCCATGTAGCAGCGTGCTGAATATATTAGATACTGAGACGTAACAGGTTTAGGGAATCCTTTAGATTTCAATCTCTTTGACGGTACTAATTGCTTTATCACAATCACTAAAGTTTCTTTTATTGAACCCCTCATTCAAATTGTCATACATGGGAACTCACAGGATCTGCCCACAAACTTGGTTTTTAAAGTTAATTACCTGGACTCCAGAGACAGAGGCTATTTCTCCGGTGGTTGTAAATTTCTTATGAAACTCTGCCCACTTCTCCTCCTTTCCACCCTGTTCCTCCCATTTCCTGCCCACTTCTCTTTCCCTCCTGTTCTTTCCACTCCCAATACCATGTTGATTAACACTGCCCACCAGATTAAGTCCCACCCCAATTATGACATGAATTGCGTCAGAACATAGGCATCCCTGGGGGTGGGCACTTGCTCCCTACTTATAAATCTAGGGCTGGGGACTGGCTTGGGGGTCATATTAGGGCTTTGCCCCCCCCCCCTTCCTTGGAAACATTTCTGCAGATGCCCCTGCTGATCACAGAACATAAGCCCTCTCCAGGGGGCTCAAACTGCTGAAGTATGGTATGAAAGTTGCTACTGGTACATTTTTTGTATTCTCCAGTTAATTCCTGCTAGTTTTAGATCAGGGTTGGTCAATCTGAGGCCCTCCAGCTGTTGAACACTACCATTCCCATCAGGTTAACCAGCCCTGATCTATGTACACGTAGTGCTGGATGAATTTCAAGAAACACAGAGTTATGGATGTTAGAAATTCACTTGTTTTGTCCTTGTTTTGATATTCTATGTACAAATATGTTTTATATGGTCCTCATAGCTGGCTCCTAAAATCTACTAAAATCTAAGTGTCAAATTGGTTAGCAATGTGTTGCTCACCAATCTGGTACTCAGAGACTGGAATTAATCAAGCTGCAAGTGGCTCAATGTGCAAGTAAAGCAGAGTATTTAATTACGTATTTGCCTTTTCTCCAGTGGCTGGATCTTACCTGGCAATTGCTTATCTACCAGTCAGTAAGTGTCAGACCGATAAGCCAGCTTCCTGCTGTAGGATTCAGTAGAATTCAATGGCATAGGACACACACACACACACACAGACATACACTGCATGTGTTTGTGTTTCACAAGCACAGTTGCAATTTCACCAGGTTTTTTATATCGTATTTCTTGGACTCGCAAACACAAGGCTGAGAAATATGATCAAACATTGATGAATGCCCAAAGGTACTGATCAATGATATTAGTGATAAGGTAGCGAAGAACAGTGCATTTGATAAACCAGTTTTCTTGCCCTTGATGAATATCTGCCTAAGGTTATGAATGTTTTGCCTAAATAGAAGTTAAGCACAACACAGGACAGCATCTATTAGTAAGTCTGAGCTGGAGTTTTTGAACTTATGCAATGGTCTCCTCTTTTTGCCTACTGAGTAAATCTTAGTCTGCATGTCATTATGCTTAGTTACCCTTATGGTATCTATAGTGTGCTAATACCCTGGGTTGGATCTGCATATTGAGTACCCATAAGCAAAACGAGTTAGGTGCTCTTAAAAGGGATAGTAATTTTTCAATATAAATGCAGTTCCAATTATTCTTTATAGTTTTGGGCCATGTAGTACAGTATTATCATTTTCTACGATGTGTAACTACCTAGTGTAAGCCACCTCCCCTCAGATGTGGAATCCGGTCTCTTGACTGGACAGCTCACAGCGAGGGACAATTGTCTGGCTGTGAGTATAAGGAAAACCCTGCCCCCCTTGAAGAAGTTTGTCCCTTGCTGTGATCCATCTGGACAGTCTTGCTGTGCAACTTTACATAGGTATAAGGGTTGGGAGGTGGACACGTTATGATCCAATTACTCTGGAACTACACATCGTAGAGAATGATAATAAAGCTCTACATGGTCTAAAAACGATAAAGAATAATCTGGGCTGCATTTATTTTGAAACGTTACTAATCCTTTAAAGAAGCAGTAAACTAATATAATGAAAATATTTTTTAGGGCTTTTCCTGCTGTTAGTTGTTTTATTCAAAAATTATAACTTCTTAAATTGTTCAGGTTGTCACATCCTGAAAGTTCTTAATGATGGAAAATGCAGTCATGCTATGAAATTCTATAGATAAACCTCTCCCATAGAGTGCAACAGAATAACTAATTGAAATCCAACTAATCGAGGGCACCATTAATGTAAAAATCAAGTGTTTACATTGTAATAACTGGGGAAATATGTATGTGTCAGTGGTAGGAGTACTATTGTTTTACTAAACAGGAAAAGTCCTACAATGTGTTCTTTTTCGTAAAAAGTTTACTGCTTCTTTTGCCCTGCTCATAGTGACACCCTGCTTTTATGATGAATGTGCCCAGCCTACTTTCTATTATGTGGTGCAGAAAATACCCTTTTACCTATTGGTTTGAACACCACCCTTTCATCCAGTGAGTTAAATAAACTGTTCAGTATTTGGTATATAAACTGGTAATACACTAATCAATTCGGTGTACTGAACACTAAATCAATATATATATAAACTGTCTGAGTAGTGAGATTGGTATTGAATTGTCCACTCCCACTATTTAGTGTGGTGGGTGTGTCCTGCAAAGATGAGGCTTCCCTCACAATTAGGCTTCCCTAGGCCAGTGGTTTTCAATCTCTTTGTAGTTTAGGGCAACCCTAACATTTTATCATCATTTGTCAAGGGTATTAAAGTGTTAGTAATGTCCTAATATAAATAGACTTTATGTTGTAGAGCTTCAATAATTGAATATAATGCAAAAAACATATCTCTTAAACTCAGGGACGTGCACAGACATTTTGGGGGGCAGGGGCTCAAATGAAAAAAAGGCACTTCTTATAATTATTATTATTATTTTTTTTTTTTGTTAAAAGAGCACGAGGGCACTTTGGACAAAAAGGGCAGGTGCTTAAGCCCCCCTTGGTGTCTATGTGTGCATGTGCCTGCTCAAACTGCTATGTTTTGAGAGATATCGGCATTCAAACTTTGATGTGTCCTGCTGTCAGCTGTAAAGCTGTCAGCAGGAGATCCGTGTCGACCGACATGGAGGCTCTGCAGCAGAGCTGCAATCGTGTTTTTTAAACAGAAGGACTTCCTTGGAATGGTCTAAAAAGCATGCTTGCAAACCAGGCACACTTTTTAGACCATTCCAAGGAAGTCATTCTGTTTAATAAACGCGATTGCGGCTCTGCTGCAGAGCCAATCTACCGTTGACAGCTTTACAGCTGACAGCAGGACACATCAAAGTTTGAATGCCGATATCTCTCAAACTATAGCAGTTTGAGATATATGATTTTTTGCATTATATTCAACTATTGAAGCTCTACAAAATAAAGTCTGCTTACATTGGGACATTACTAACACTTTAAGAAGGGTACTAGTAAGTAATTTGTAGTTATTCTTAGGTCTCACAGTCAGAATAACCAACACAAACATATTGTGCATAACATTTTCCATATATACATCCAAAACTCAAAAATCACATTTTTGTCAATACCTTTAGGGAAAACAAGGGGCACCCTAAGTGGATGTCCGTGGCACACCAAAGTGCCACAGAACCCTGGTAAGAATCAGTGCCCTAGGCTTTTCCCTACTGTGCCTTAAGGTGACACATATCCATTTAAGTCATTGGTGCTCGGGTACATTTCATTCTGCATGGCATTTGGACAACATATATGTATAAGAAATCCCTATTTAAATAACTTATTTTTTTCTTTTCATTTGCTACATGGCATGCTATTGTATTTCTCCATATTTTCAAAACTTTTCTTGATATACCAATTATTGAAGGTTCCTCTTGCAAAAGTGACCATAGTTTTCATAATATTACTGATCTGACTGGAGACAGAGTGAAATGTGTAAATGTGGCAGACAGTGCCACCTTGTGTTCAAATGAAGGAACTGAAAACATGGAGCGATATGCAACAGCTTCACACCATTAGAATCACTGATCTCTTCAGATTAACCCTTTGGATCAGTGTTTTCAGTAGTTTTGTGCTCAAGACACCCCTAACACCCAGTATGGGATTTCTGGGAGTCCCCTTACATCTTATAGATCAATAAGCATGGAGTAATGGAACGTACAAATACATAACCCTTTGAGTGCTATAGTGGTGTCCAATGCATTGTGAAGAAATGCGTTGGACACCCCTCTGGCATTCAAAGGGTTAAATGTATAATTATTTTTAAGTCTGTCAATGAAAATAGCAAACGTTGTGCATTACAATTTCCAGAAAATACATTTCATTCTCAGCATTCAGTTCCTGTTAGTCTTTATAGAAAAGAAAGAGCACCCTAAGTGCGTGGCCATGGCACACCAAAGTGCCAGGTACCCTGCTTGAGAACCATTGCTTTGGATGCTAGACAGGTCTCCGGTGCATTGTTGTTTCTTTGGAGAGCTGCCTAGTATTCAAGTGGCGAAAATAAAACTATGATTGATTGCATTTTCATTTGAAATTCTGTTTACCTTTAAATACCGATTTAACCTATGTAGTAAAGTGACCATATATCCCTTTAAGTCAGGACGCTTATAAAAACACACACTGCAGGGTTGCACTGATTCCTGTGCAGCCCTGCATACTTGTCCCTGAACTAAAGGGATACGTGGTCACTTCAATGCAGTGTAGTTATGTATCTCATAACATTGCCAATTTGTACATCAAGTGCATCTAACATGTCATGTCTTAAGGATTTCCCTGCTTGTGCACAGGTGAATTAATCAGACACACAGTCAATTAACCCATTAACGACCGCCCGATCCAGGGCTTGGGCAGCCGTTAAGGACCACAGAGCTTTTTTATTTTTTAACTTTTTGAATTCTGGGCTTTCCGCCCTGCCATCCCAAAAGTCTGTGATGTGCCAGGACCGTCATTGCTGCTTAAGTGCCAGAATCTGAGTGACTGTCCTGGCATGTCATGGGTCTTTAAGGGGTTAATTAAATAACCTGTGTACATATAATGAAATCCTAAAGGCATGGCCTGTTTGGTGTTCCTGAGAAGAGGGCTGGGCACCAACCTACTAGCACGTCTTAGTTTGTGACTGGTGTGTATTCTTCCTTGATTTGATTTTGTGTAACATTCTTATCTTCATCACTCTAATAAATAAAGTATAGGACTGTTATCAGAGCAGGGAGTGGGCCTTACGTTAAGATGATCACACCTTACCTGTAACCGGGGACACAGAAAGTATGTTTCTCTGTTGTCCAATACAGGTTACTGGTAACTCTGGGTAGGTGATTAGCCCCTTTAAGTAGGAAGGAACAAATTTTAGAATTGTATGCAGGGGGTGGAGCCTACCTTCCCTCCTTGGCAGCAGCTAGCCAACCAGCTCCACAAAGATTTGTTCCTTGGTGAAGATAACACAGGCAACAGAACAGTTCTGCTATAGCTTTAGAAGTTTTTTATTTTTCTGTTCGATATGGAATACCACCATTAGGTGGATTATCATAACTGACAATGCCCTTAGATGTGGCGATCTCAGTGACCAGGTGCTTTTTGTGAACCTTAAGCCCTGGGGAAAATCTTGGCTACCAGTAGGGTTTCCACCCATCCGGTATTTTACCGACAGGCTGGTAAAAATTTGGCTTCTGTCCAATGTTAAGTCTATGCTACAAGTTCTTTCCTCAGGAGTTGCCCACTGAGGCTTCTTCTTAAACATGGTAATCTGAAGACAGAAGATCTGCGGGAAAAATTAGGAACCCATTGAGTGCTGCAGGTCCAAATGTCCCACAGTGCCCCTCCGCACAGGGGTTTTTCATTTGGAGTTCCTATTGCACACCCCTACACTCATTGGTTATATCTTATGTCTGTTGGGTGTTTGGAGCAGGTTTATGTGGTATTTAACCCTTTAGCTGTTGGTGTGGCATTTTTTGGGGTGGTTCTGACACTTTTCCTACTGGTTCAGTGTTTTTTGGGTATCCTAACATGTTTTAGTGATGTTTCATGTCTTTTAGTATTACACCTTCAATTTTGTAAAATTTGAGTCCCAAAGGCGCTCTTTACCGCATAGGAGCCATTGCTCCATTCACTCCTATGGAACTGTACAGTTTGGGACATATCTCTGCAACCGTTTAACCTAGCGACTTCAGAGATGGCTCATTTTACTTGTCTGGCCTTGCTCTATCATCCGGTTCATGTTTCTAGTGTGTTGGGGGGCTCAGGGGGCTTTGGGCACTGTTTGGGGTACTTTTCTGGGAAAACTACATTTCCCATGAGCGCTTGCTTTGCGTGCTCATTTCTGATTGACTCCCGCCGCGGCAGCCATTTTGTGATCTTTCCAGAACGAGTATCCTACGCAGAACTTGGATTCTCCTTCTTTCCTCTGCTGACCCTTCGCCTGCCAGTTAAGTCTATTTTAGTGATTTCTGGGGTAAAACTTTATTCATACACACTCTATTGGGTGATTTCTTATACAAGTTATTGACACTGTGAGAATGATTATACCATTGGAGCTTGGGGCCAGACCTAAGACTAAGGATGCTAGGATCTCTGTATCCCCCATTGCTTATTGCTCTTCCTGTCATTCAGGGTTACCTAGAGAATTCTCAGGTCATTTATGCCCAGCATGTTCTGATATCCCTGAGAGTCTCCCAGGGACCTCCAGCCATGCATTAGAGCCAGTTTGGGTGCAAGAGTTCAAGGCTGCTACTAGGGACCTTAGGTCCAATTTGCAACTCTTTCCATCCCAGTTTCAGGGGTCTTTCATTCTTGGCAGACCCCCTTCTTCATCAAGCCTTCCCTGCCAAGCCTCAGGGTGTACCTGATGTGTCAGATTCCTCTGAGGAGGAACTGCTGGTGGATTCAGATGTTGAGGAATGTTCTGCTGTGGGCTCCTTTCAGTTTGGGGATCCTTTTGAGGCTGATCCTGAGCCCTCGGCTGTTTTAAATACCCTAAACATTCCCTTAGTGCAGGAGGTTCCTTCTGATGTATTTCAGGAGCCTAAAAAGCCCCTTACTTGCTTTCCACCTAACCCCACTCTTGACCGCCTTGTGTCCGAAGAGTGGAAGTCTTCAGACAGGAAACATTCTCTCTCCAAGAAATTTGCCAAGCTTTATCCCTTTTTTGAGGCTGTGCTTGCTCAGTGGGTTGATCCTCCTAAAGTGGATGCTTCTATCTCCAGGCTATCCAAGTCTACTGCAGTGCCAGTGTCTGATGCGTCTGCTCTAAAAGACTGGACTGACAAGAAACTTGAGGTGTCCCTCAAGTCCATCTTTGGCAATGCTGGTTCTACCATGCGTCCAGCATTCGCAGCAGCATGGGTGAACCGGGCCATTGCAGTCTGGACTGAACAGCTCACTCTTGCTGTCCATCATGGTGCTCCTACTTCGGGTAAATTTCACATCCTTGCCAACATTTCTGAGGCACAGCACTATGTCTCTGCTGCCTTATTTGATGCCATCCGTTTGGTGGCTAGGGTTTCCACCATGTCTGTGGTTGCCAGGTGGGCTCTTTGGCTCAAGATCTGGTCTGCTGATACTGCTTCTAAGAAAGCTTTGCTCTCCTTGCCTTTTCAAGGCACTTCTTTGTTTGGACCAGATCTCAAGGATCTGATCAGTGAGGCTACAGGGTACACTTCTACCCTTAGTTCCTAGGAAGAAAACACTGCTTAAGCGTAACCAGTATTTTCGTTCCTTTCATAATGAGACACGTCCGGTGAACTAGATGGTTCCCTCAGCTCCTCGTACCACCAAGCCCAAACAGCAATGGAAGCCCAAGGTCTCCTCCAAGCCCAAGGCTTCCAAAACTTCTTCAGCATGACTCGCCAAACCCAGGTCCACACTCTGCTCTGGGTGGTCGTCTGTGTCACTATCACAGCATTTGGGAGGATTCAGTGATGGACCCATGGGTTTTGCAGGTAGTGATGGAAGGGTACAGGATCCCTTTCGTTTCTCTTCTTCCCTTTCTCTTTCTTCCTTCTCATACGCCACAGGGAGCAGAGAAACGCTGTCTCTTCGACGGCGCTGTTCAGGCACTTCTGGACAAGGAAGTCCTGGAGCCGGTTCCAGTTCAGGACATAGGTATGGGTTTTTACTCAAACCTCTTTGTGGTCTCCAAGAAGGACGGTGGCTGTCGTCCCATTTTGGACTTGAAGGATCTCAATTCCTTTGTGACCCAGACTCATTATCACCAGGAGTCTCTATGGATGGTGATTGCTGCCATGTCCCCGGGGGAATTCCTTGCACCTCTGAATCTTCTGGACACGTACTTACACATTGCTATTCATCCAGAGAGCCGGCAGTACCTCTGGTTTGCCTGTGACCGGGGACATTTTCTGTTCTCAGCTCTTCCATTTGGTCTGATGACAGCTCCTCAGGTTTTCAACCTTGTCCTGGGAGCCTTAGTGTCTGTCCTCCATCAGGACGGCATCAGAGTTACTCCATACATGGACGACCTTCTTCTGAAAGCCTCTTCTGCTGAACTTCTTCATCAGCAGGTTCAGCAATGCATTCATACTCTCACCCATCATGGGTGGATCATCAACTTGGACAAATCAAATCTTGTCCCATCTCAGTGTCTGGTCTTCCTGGGCCTCCTCTTCGATACCCAGAAGAACATGGTGTTTCTCATGGACGAGGTGGCTCACCAGATCACCCACAGGGTTTCTGCGATACTGGCTCAAGATCCAGTTCCAGCCAAGAAGCTGTCATCTCTATTAGGGAAATTAATTTCCACCATAGAAGCGGTACCATTTGCCATGGCGCACACCAGGGAACTCCAGTGGTTTGTGATCCAGGTGTGCAGGGGTCAGCCAGACCTCCTGAAGTTGTCAGTGTCCCTTCCTCTTCAAGTGGAACTGAGTTTATCGTGGTGGCTCGACCTCTCCAATCTGCTGAAGGGTAGGTCCTTCCTGGTATTCTTCTGGACCACGATAACGACGGATGCCAGCCTCTCCAGCTGGGGATCGGTCCTGGGTCGCCTGAGTGCTCAGGGTCGGTGGTCTCCGGAGGAATCTCTCCTTCCCATCAACATGTTAGAGCTTTGGGCGATATTTCATGCCCTTCGTCATTGGACAACTCAGCTGGAAGACTGTCCAGTCCGGTGGAGTCAGACAATGCCACGGCAGTGGCCTACATCAACAAGCAGGGAGGACCAAGAAGTCTTGCCGCTTAGTTAGAGGTCAAGTCTATTTTGTCCTGGGCAGAAGAATACGTTCCTGCCATATCTGCAGTGCACATTCCTGGCATAGACAATGTCATGGACATTCCTCAGTCTACACACAGTGTACAGCGGAGAGTGGGAGCTGCACCCAGAGGTGTTCACCCTCATTGTTCAGAAATGGGGTCTTCCTTACATCGACCTGATGGCAACAAGACAAAACAGGAAGGTTCTGAGGTTCTGCTCTCGATGGAGGGACCCTCTAGCTCTGGCAGTGGATGCAATGTCCATTCCTTGGTTATTCCCTCTGGCCTACATCTTTCCTCCCCTTCCCATGTTGCACAGGGTGTTACAGAAATTATGACTGGAGCGTTGTCCAGTCATTCTGATTGCTCCATACTGGCCTCGCCAGGCTTGGTTTCCGGAGCTTCTGGATCTGTCCGTGGCAGAGTCATTCCGTCTCCCTTGCTGTCCGGATCTTCTACAGGGTTACCTGTGGAAGGAGGATGTTCATCGTCTAGCCTTGGCGGCTTGGAAATTGAATCCTCAATATTGAGGAAGAAAGGGTTTTCTTCTGGTGTGGTGGCTACTATGCTCAGTGCCCGCAAACCTGTTTCTTCCAAGATCTACCATCGTGTCTGGACGACCTTTCCCTCGTGGTGTGATGACAGGGACCTGTCTCAGCAATTTGATCTACCTACTGTCCTGGCCTTTTTGAAGAATGGTGTGGATAAGGGCCTCAGTTTGAGTTCCTTTTAAGGTCTCTCTCTCTGTTTTCTTTCAGAGACGCTTTGCCATATTTCCTGATGTCAAGGTTTTCTTCCAGCGCGTTGCTCATACTCATCCTGCCTTCAAGATTCCTGCTTCTCCTTGGGATCTTAACTTGGTTTTGGGTGTTCTTCTGCACCCTCCATTTGAGTCTTTGGCTGCTATTCCTCTACGCCTGTGGACGTGGAAAATGGCTTTTCTCCTGGCAATAGTGTCTGTCAGTCATGTCATGGAGTTACATGCTCTGTCCTGTAAACCACCCTATTTGGTGTTTCACAAGGACAAGGCTGTGCTTCGCACCTCTCAGGAGTTTCTCCTGAAGGTGGTTTCGGAGTTCCACATCAATCAGAAGATTGTGGTGCCCTCTTTCTGCCCTGACCCCACCTCTGACAAGGAGAGGGATCCCCACTTGTTAGACGTGGTGTGTTGTCTCAAGTTTTACATACATCGTACTGAGTCTATCATGCACTCTGAGGCATTGTTCGTCATTCCTGAGGGTCCTAGGGCAGGAAGACCTGCATCCAAGGTGACTATTGCTTCTTGGATCAAGTCCAGTATTCATAAGGCTTATAAGCTGAGGAAGAAGCCTGTCTCCTTCAGGGTCATGGTTCATTGTACACGATCTATTGGGGCCTCTTGGCCTTACAAGAATCAGGCCTCTGCTGATCAGTTGTGCAAGGCTGCCACCTAGTCATCTGTGCACATCTTTTCAAAGCATCACTGTGTTGATGTGCTGGCATCGGTTGATGCCAGCTTTGGGAGGAAAATCCTGGAGGCAGTCTTGCCTGTCTAGGATTTTCTTCGTTCTTGGTTCTTCCTTCACTTTTGAGCCCGGTAGGGTCTAGTTCAGTGTGCTGTGTAACAGTTGGGGTGTTATCCCTGTTCAGCGTCCGTTGACACTTCATTAGTTGTTGGGCTGTCTTTGATCTGATGGTTCATATCTGCTCTGGGGACTTTGGGGGCCTTGCTCCTGGGCCTTGCCTTACTTCCTGCCTCTGGGAAACTCAGTGGTTGGACATCCCAGAGTTACCAGTAACCTGTATTGGATGACAGAGAAAAGAGGATTTTAGTCTTACCTGTTAAATCCTTTTCTCTTAGTCCATACAGGTTACTGGTCTCCCACCCTGTCAAGGGACCATGCTTGGCTCTCCTGTGGCAGACTGTGGGGGTTCTTCGGGGTCATGCTCACAGGGGTCTTCTTTCCCTTCTACTATCTAGTCAATAGTGTCTCAAATCTTTCTGGAACTAAAGAAAAAACAACAGCTTAGAGCGCTAACTCACCGTGTGCAAGATTATATATGTGTATATATGTATAATACTTTTTGATGAATTATTTTACATGAAGTGTCCATTAATAGAATTAGAGTCACTGAAGTGTGCAGCAAGGAATGTAAGGGTTCTTCAGTCCCCCAAACATCAGGCCAAAGCCCAAAGTGCAAACATAGAACAGACAGCAAACCTTCGCTCCTCCAGTCTAAATGTGAATAGTGTGCCCTGTATTAGGCATATTATAATACTGTGAATAAGTTTGAGGCATTAGTGCCTACATTTTTAGGCCCAAAAACGAGGTTTAAGCTTACCAACTGCGCCAAGGTTCCTCAAGTGTGGCAAGTCCTACGCGTTACTACAATTCTTCAGGAGTTATTAGTTTTTAATTTTTATTTTTAATTTTTCTTTTATTTTTAGATAGGGATTTCAAGTGTTTAGAAACTTATTCACAGTATTATAATATATGCCTAATACAGGGCACACTATTCACATTTAGATTGGAGGAGCGCAGGTTTGCTGTCTGTTCTTTCTGGAGCTGGTTGGCTAGCTGCAGCCAAGGAGGGAAGGTAGGCTCCACCCCTGCATACAATTCTAGAATTGTTCCTGCCTAGTTAAAGGTGCGGATCGCCTACCCAGAGTTACCAGTAACCTGTATGGACTAAGAGAAAAGGATTTAACAGGTAAGACTAAAATCCTCTTATATTTCAGGGTTTCTCTGGAATCAGATCTAAAGGTGAGGTCTGGTCAACCCATACATCCCAAGTGTCCCTCTTTAGGACACAAATCCCTCTGTCCCTATTTCCCATCCTGGTGTCCTTCTGTTTAGGATATCAGACTGTGTGGTGTGTGTATGTGTTTCACATTGCTCTACAGCAATAAAACGCTCATTAATGTTTGTTTAAACTTCAGTATATGTGTACCTAATTGGTCCCGCCTTCTCCTACTCCTTTATAAACCTCTCTGGGCCTGTGTATCATTACCCTTACTTTGTTGTTAGTGCAGTTCTAGTTCCTGTTGTTCCTATATCCTGTGTATGACCCGCCTTGTCTGACTATCCATTCTGGTGCTGACCTGTGGCTCTGTCTGACCATTCTACCTGTGTGCTCCTTTGGCTATAGACATCCAATCTGGTGCAGACCTGTGACTCTGGCTGACTACCTGCTCCGTGTATGACCCTGGCTTGTCTGACTATCCAACCTGGTGCTGACCTTGGGCTCTGTCCAACTATACTCCCAGTGTTACCTACTATTATTGGACATCCTATCTGGTGCAGACCTGTGGCTCTGGGTGACTCTCCTCTCCATTATGACCCTGGCTTATCTGACTATCCTAACTGGTGCTAACCGATGGCTCTGTCTGTTTGCTCCACTGTGTTGCCCGTTTTCCACAGACATCCATCCTGGTGCGGACCTGGGGCTCTGGCAGACTCCGGCCTTACTGACTGCAGGTGTGAGTCAGTAATCTACACTGTTGCGATCTTTTATTGGAGACAAGCTCTTCCTAACTGACTGAAGGCTTGAGTCAGTGTTCTCTGTTGTAGCTACCTAGTGGGAGACTTCGGGTCATATCCGGTACTCCACTCACTACCATTGAGACTACCAGTTGGCTTTGGCTTAGTCTCCAGCAGTTGTGGTTGACCCATTGGCAGACTATTTCTGATAGAGTATCTGGCCTTTTCCGTCACCCTCTGCTTTTTCTCGTTATTCTAGCTATTTGCATTACTACCTATTATTCTAATAAAGGTGATTTTAAGTATGCCATCTGACTCCTTGTCTTGTTTGAGAACCATAACAATTACGTAGTTTATTTATCATGAAAATTACCATAGAGTCTTAGACAGTTATGACTCATAATACTCTATGGTAATCAATGCATACAGTAAAACCACTAGTGTAATGAAGTTCTAATTATATCGAATACCTCTTGCTCCCATACTGCCTCAACTTCCACACCCTGTGTCCACCTCCACACCCTGTGTCCACACCATGTGTCCACTTCCACACCCTGTGTCCATCTCCACACCCTGCCCATCCTGTGTCCACCTCCACACCCTGCCCACTCTGTGTCCACCTCCACACTGTGTCCACACTGGCACTCAGACCAGTGCTTACCTCCGATGAAGTCTCCTCCGGTCCAGATTGTGCTCACTCTCCTCCACCTCAGGCTACTGAAGTGCTGCCTCTGGCCTCCCTCTAAGCGGCTCAGCCAGGAGGGCCTTTGTAATGCTGGTGCCAGTCCAGCATAAGATAGCTGCTGGAGAACTGGCTTGGAGCGCTCTGTTCAACCCCGCGTCTTGCATTTTTGTTAGCCCAACCAGACTCGACATCACGAGCCCCTGCGAGCTGTGATGACATCACTGTGCACATGCATGCTGAAGGGAAGCTGTAGGTGCCGGAATGCAGAGCGAACTGCAGGGCACTTAGGGCAGCACAGGAGGGCCCTGGCAATGCTATTGATTCACACTTTTCAGAGCCCCTTCGCTGCGGCTCCCTAAGGTGGCGCCGGCCCTGCAGATGATTGCTGATATCACTCACGATGTGCAGACCCTCGCTACTGCCTGAGTATCTGACAAGCATTCAGAGTTCATGAGACAACAGTGATAATCACTGTTTTGTCTCACGAACTCTGAATGCTTGTCAGATATTCAGGCAGCAGCGAGGATCTGCACATCGCAACTCGATCCGCAATGTGCTAGAGATCCGTCTCTGGATCATGCCGTCTCTATTTATGTCCCTGACTTCTCAATTTAATTTCAACTACACATTCTGTGAGCTTGCAATTACAAGGTTAATATGTTATGAGCATACCTGGGAACTTTCAAGATGAGCTGACCCTGACATCTTTGAAATATTAACCCTTAAAGCTTCCCATAATGTAGATTTTATGTGATATGTGCCTGCTTGCTCTAACACAGAGGTGCTCTGGTCCGTGTGCGAGGGACCTTTAACATGCTACAGTTTGGATAACTCACTGCCTGAACACAAACAAGACAAGAAGGAAATCTCCCACTGTCTTTCTGGTACTAATGGTACCAGTTTAGAGGCTAAGGAAACATTTAATTGGGGAAATTCATATAGTAGGTGACACAGACCTCTCTCACCCTGAGAATTTGGCGCTTCACCCTGAGACCCTGAGATTTGGGTGAAAACCCTGAGTCTCAGGGTCAAACCCTGAGAGTTCCCAGGTATGGTTATGAGCTTTATTTTTCACCATATGTTACTGTTGCCTAAAGCAGTACGGCAGTATTCCGTAAGATAAATATGTGCTATTCTACAGCAATCCAACTCTAAGGGGACAAATACATTTTCCCAAATCAGGACAAAATATTAAAATGACGGGACGGTCAGGAAATAGGAAAAAATGGTCTGTCCCGTGTAAAACAGTACATATGGTCAGCCTAGTTATGAGGCAAAGGTTGAACTTGATGGACTTGTGTCTTTTCAACCTAATTTACTATGTTACTATGTGTGTGTGGGCCCTGACTACATTCATTCATAGCACAGTGTATGGAAATCTTGACTCCGCACATAATATAATTAGAATAAAGCGCTACAAAGTGCCACCAACAAATAAAGGTTAATTTCTCCAAAAAAAATTATATTACAAAAAATGGCTATGAAAAATATATGCAATTTTAAATTTTCTTTTAAAGTGGAACTCTCACCCTTATACAACTTTGGCTAAAAAGTAACTTTATATAACTACTAGCTGGCATACACGTGTTTTGTTTTTTTTAAATTCTTGTTTGGCCAAATTACATGTTTAAAGCTTATCCTGTGCCTTCCTTCCTGACGCACTGCCGGTACAGCTCGCCAATGAGAGAGCTCCAGCTTGCAAGAGAGGCTGGATCCAGACTCTACATGGCAGCTGTACCGCAATCTGTCCAGAAGGAAGGCACAGGATCAGCTTTAAATGTGTAATTTCGGCCAAACAATACTTTAAAAAAATAAAAAATAAAAAAAATAACACTAGTGTGCCAGCTAGTCTCTATATAAAGTTACTTTTCAGTCAAAGATATATGGAGGTGATAGTTCCACTTTAAATGCACTAGACTAATCTTAGGCTGACAGGACCACTAACACTTTAACCCTTTGAGTGCCTGAGAGGTATGCAACGCATTGCTTTGCAATGCATTGGATACCTATCTGAAACTCAAAGGGTTAATTAGACAACAAATACATATCGTAAAGTTTGTAGCCGTCTTAACCCATTATGGACCAGTGAGGTGCCAGGACCATCACCAGTGGATGTGTGTTACGGACCGGTGACAGTCCTGGCACGTCACAGAATTATGGGATGGCAGCACAGCTGCATGCTGCTCTGCCTTCCCAGAATTCATTGCGGCCGCCCAACCCCAGATTGGGCAGTCGTTAATGGGTTAAAAAGAAGTGGTAACTAATTTTTCTGATTGTATCAGGTAGTCATGGAGAAAACTGAACCATTATCTTGTAGACAATATGAAATGTTTATTGAAACTAAATTTTCACATTTCAACAAAATTACTTGCATTGGTGATTCCACAGCAGTCTAAGTGGTACCAGGCTCAGATACTCAAAGAGAAAGCATCACCCTGAGACTAGTAATTTTACATTTTTATTTGTCCCCTATTGTGGTTTGCCCCAGAATTGCTCTGGTGTTTGGACATCAGTGTCAGTGCTGTGAACGTACAATGGTGATTCAACAATAAATCTGGAGTTTGAATTCCTAAGTCCCTATGCTTGCTTAACACCAATTTAATAAGCTACAAATTCAAAAAAGGCTCCCCTTAACTTCGTTTGCACTAAGGGGAGAGCAATTAGGACAGTCTGTGGTTGTTTCCAGGGAATTGTTTTATTTAGCTCCAAACGCTACGCCATGAGTAGAAAGTTTTTTCACCACCACAATGAATTTCCTTGTGCATGCAATGGGAGGAGGCGTATGGGGGTTAGTGACATTAAAGTCCTACAGTGGAGGTATATGTCTTCTGATATACACTGCAGACATACACTGTAATGAATACCCATAAGTGCAGCCACTGGAGTTAGAGGCTAATGCTTGTGGCTGCACTGGAACATTCTTACATTCACCCCAGTATCTTCTCCAGACAACAGGGGTTTCAAGTGAATATGCTACACTAGTAGAACCAAAGTACGAAAAGCCAATTTCTCTTCTCTCCGTGCATCACTGATGCAGTGGGAGTACAAAGCAGGCACATGCATTTTTTCTTTAAACCTCCTATTCACTTCCTGTTTCTGTTTCATTCACTGGTTACCATCATCCAGCAAATATCTTCCTGTGATAATGGTAACCAGGGAGGAGAAAGCTTTAGGAAAATACGAGAACATACTCGGTGCTTACACTCCATTGGTGATATAAGGAGAGTAGAGACAAAATGACCTGTCCTTTTTCTTGGGAACATTACTCTTTGGGAAAGAATGTATATTTTTTCATGGCGCAACAAATGCTTTCAAAAGCTGATCAAGGGGATACTGAGACTGATGTACTAATAATAAAACTGGGACAATTCTGGTGCACCCCAGCTCCATCATAGGGGACACATCAAATTTTCTGTTGCTTTAAATTGAGCTTTTACTTCGTGAATGCAAGAGAGGTGTCTCACTAGAGACTTCTCTGGTATTAGAGAGGTTAAAAGCAATATTTAACATACATTTCTTCTTAGTACATCAGCTTTTCTATTTAACAATATTATTTTATAATTTTTGGAAATTGAGCAATATCAAGTCAATCAAAATGACTTATTAAGCTCTGGTAAGGTTGTCCTTAAATCAAGGCCTGTTAGACGGTGTCTAGAACTGGAGATGAGATGGTATCTTGCACATTCCATGACTTAGGATGAAGAACACAAATGAAAGAAGCAGAGTGATGTCTTTACCTCTCACAGTTCGAGGTGTTGAAGATCAGACTTGGATTCAGCAATGACCCAAATGTTTAATCTGAGCTTTGTCACTTCTCATGCTGCAAAACAAGCAAAAGAATGAATTAATTCCTCGTCACCTCTTCACAATAATAACATGTCAGGTCTGTTTAATAGTCAGAGTGAATCCCACAGTGAACTGTACTGGGGGATTTGTGTTCAGTCGCCAAGTTAAAGTGAACATGACTGAACAATGTAACAGATATTGTGCATATTCAGGAAGCTAAAGATGAGCAATCTGATGCAGACCAACTAAACTATATGTGAGAGAGCATAGTTCCAGTTGATTTAACCCACTGAGTGCCAAAGGATGCGCAATGTATTGCTTTGTGCTTCACTGCATACTCCTCTGGTACTCAAAGGGTTAAATGAGGCTTTTAACAATTCCTTGAAGATGTGTATAGCATTCAAGGGTTTAAAACCCAATTTAAATCAATGTGAATTTGCAAGACTTTTACTTTTCATCCTATTGTGCAGTCTGCTATAGAACTGCTCACCTTTTACTTTCCTATGGTATATCCCCCCTTGGTAAATAGGGGCCTATATTGTTTCTAAGGAAACCTGGGGCATGAGGTCCACTTAATACATTAATAGTGGTTTGAGCAGTCTAGTTGCATCATTAAAATCAGGGAGATAAGTAGATGCCTCAGGTTTGCAAGGAGACTTGTAGCTTTAAACATAAGACCCAAGACTTAGGCCATTTTAACATGGGAAACCTTGTAGTAGCGACAGCAATGCATAAAGAAAATTAATGACCTGTGAACTATTGTGGGCAACATGTGCTGCAGTTGTTTCAGAGAAATGCTGGATGCTGCAACTTTCCTCTGACCATGTACTAACACAGCTACAAATGTTGTGTGGGTTTCAGTGGAATTGCACTGAAACTACACATTTAACTGAGTTTTCCTGTGATTATGTCACTTTTGTGTATATTGAAAAAACTATCAAAATAAGTACAGCATTGACTGTGTGGGAAAAGGCACCTATGAATTTTGGAAGGTTTTGTCTTCTCCCTCATCCTGGGTTAGTAGGTCCCTTTACACAGGGGCAAGTTGTAATTGGGAAAGGTATAAATACCACCTTTATCTCCCTCGCTCGGCTTTTGCTCACATCAGAGGCACAATAGTATCACTGCTTTAGAGCTAAATTATAGTAAATACATTCTTCACTTCAGATTTGTGGCATCTGGGGACTTGCCCAGTCAGGGGTACCCTGTCACAGTGGGAAATATACACATGAGTTTAGTTATAAACATGTCACTAGACCTTTCTGCTTGTTATGTGGTCAGTCACAGGTTATTTATTGGAAAATGTTAGGAGCTGATGAATATATATATATATATATATATATATATATATATATATATATATAATTTTTGTGTTTGTACCAATGTATATACATGTACCTATATGAATAATAATTAGGACCTAGCTAGAGTTCATTCAACAAGATTTATGTATGTTTCTTTCACTGATGGTCACATGACCATGCATACACTGATAACTCAGCTTGTTCAACAGCCTACTGGTTGTCATATATACACCGTCTTAGAGTCCAGATTTGTTCCTCCAAATTGAGGATCTTTTTGGCTTGAAAGGACTGGCAGTTAGCATAAATGGTGTTATGGAGGGGAGGGCAACTACGAAATGAGAGCAGACAGTGGAGTGGGGGAGATGGAGGGTATGTGAGACTGAGGTATGCTCGTAAATATGGAGCAGGTCTGCAGATAATGTTTTGATAATTTCATGCAGGCTTCTCTGCCCCTGGGGGTACTTGGAACCCAGGCATGGGGTGTTTCACAGTGTGGAGTTGCTGGGTTGGTCCTCAGAAATGTTATACAGACCAACAGATTTATAGTTAGGGTATAACTTCTAGATTAATTAACCTTCTGCAACTGCTCAGATGTGCCCCATAGGTGTCTCTTTTCAGTCTGTAGCATTGCCAAAGACAAACCATGATAAACCCTACTAATTCTTATAATTATATTTTTGCAGCCATTACAAAGTAAGTGGTTCTAATTATTAATGTTACTTACTTATTTTCCATGCACAAACTACATTCGCTGCCATAGGTGTTCCCATCTGTTCCACAGACTGGGTTATACTCCAGTTTACATGGCTCCTTTCCATAGCTGGAACACAGAGGCTATAAAGACATTAATGACATATACACTTGATCAGAGGCATTCTGATGCATGGACATAGTCAATGTTCACCTGGACCTCACCTTGAGTTACCACATATCCCAGAATTTTAAGCAAGGAGCCAATATAAAAGGGATCTATACCCTAAAAATAAGCTTTTCATTCATTTAACAGCTTAATGAAGAACTAAAACCTCCCAATAATAACCCCTTCTTAACTTACCATGGCCAAAAAATCCTAATGGCCACTATGAATTTTTCCTTACTCCTTGGTTCCAAAAATAACATCTTCAAACAGTCCTGGATGTCATATCCGTGGAGGCATAGATAACAGTTACAAGCAGGAACATAAGACCTCAAACTCTTTAAGGACCAGAGGGGTGTGGAATGCATTGTCTTGGAATGTGCTGTGTACCCCTGTGGTACTTAACAGAGACGGGTGAAAAGTCACATCTTTTTCCTGCAGGAATTAAAAAACAAAACAGCAATTGGCCAGATTTTCTTTGGAAACTCCCACATTTAGAACCCCCCCCCCCCAAAAAAAAAATCCTCCTATTTTTTTTTTAACACCCAAAATTTCCCTCTGGAACTTTGCCAGGCCCCACCGAGGATTTAAACTTAGTATGTGAGGTTCTGGGTATACCAGTGCAGTTGGACAAGGCTGGAGGTCAGTATGTGTGTTTCAGTGGTTGCTGAGGGACAATGGTGGGGGGGTAGTGTGTGTGGGACTAGGGCTACTGTTGGACAACACTGACGGGTAAATATGTGTGGGTCTGTGGCTACCGTGGGATAAGCCTAATGGGCTTATTATCTGTAAGTTTATGGCTATTATGGTACATGGTTGGATGTCAGTATGTGTGGGTCTATAGCTACTGTGGAGTAAGGCTGAGAAGTTAGTACATGTGTGTCTATATAGCTACCCTGGGACAAGCCCGGTCGGGTTAGTATGTGTGGTTCAAAGGCTACCATAGGATAAGGCTGGGGAGGTTAATATTTATGCTTCTATGGCTATTGTGTGACAAGGCTGGGAGGTCACTGTATTATGGCTACTATATGACATGGCTGGGGGGGGGTTATAATGTGTGGTTCTGTGGTTACCAGTGCAGTGGGACAAGGGTTGGGGCAGATAGCATGGTGCTGGGCTTCTGTGGGACAAGGATGGGGGGAAGTCAGTATATCTGTTCCTAGTGCAGTAGAACAAAGCTGGGAATCGCAGTGGAATAATGAGGAAAAACTGCACTTTTCATGGGAATTATCTCAGTAGACGAAAAGGCAGCTTTTCTTACTTTTTGGGTGAGTGCTTAATGGGTTAAATAAGCTCATGCACTATACCTGATTCAGTTAAAAGAGTACCAGCAACTTTCATGTATGCCTCCATGGACATATTATCAAGGACTGATTGAAGATGTTATCTCTCGAACAGAGGTAAATCGGCAGAATGCATAGGGAATATTAGGAGTGTATGGTCACAATAAGGCAAGCGGGAGATTATTATTAGGAGGTGTTAATGTTCCTTTAACTTACCTGGGTATGTGTTCTTCTTACAGTAGTCAAGTATATGTATTTTTGCATACTATCTACCATTGCCTGTATATAGTTATCTCTGTTGAAGTCTCCATTTAGATCACACCTCCTTCCATCAAACAATGGGCTTCAATAACCCTGAAGGGGCACTAGTTCTTAACAAATTATAAAATAAAATAATTAGCAGTGGATCAAGACAAAGAAAACTAAGAATATTATATAGCTATACCTGACTGCTGTTTTTAGAAAAACTACCTTGCTAATTCCATTGGATAAATAAATTTAGCCCATTGAGGAACAGACTGGTGTACCGTGCATTGCACTGAACACCCCTCTGGTGTTAATGTGGTTAAGAACCACTTATTCCTGGGACAGCATTCCCCGTTAATTTTATATGTACAATACAACAGTTTGACCATGTTTCCCAGAAAGTAATAGGTCTAAGAGAAGACCACATTGACCACTTACTTCTTGCTGGTGCTCTTCTCTGTTCTCCCTATTTCTGTCTCCCATCTGTGCCACTCTGTTCCCCCCTCTCACATTGCTTTCCCTCTCTCTGTCTAACTTGCCAATCTCTTCTCTCCATCTGTCCCATCTCATCTCATATCTCTCTCTCATGCTCTCCTCTGCTTTCCTCATCTCTCTCTCACATTCATTCTCTCATCCTCTTCCTGCTTCTCTTTCTGACTCTCTCCTCTTGTCCCCATCTCTTTCCTCTTCTTCCCATCACTCTCTCTCACTGACTTTCACTATTCTTCTCCTCATCTCTCTCACTGATTGTCTCCTCATCTTCTCTATTGGTGACTGTCCTCTTCTCCCCATCTCTCTCTGATTGTTTCTCTTCTACCTCTCTCCATCTCTCTCTCTCTCTCTGTTTGACTCTCTTCCTATCTCTCTCTCACTGATTCACTCTTTTTTTCCTTTTTCTCATCTGCTGACTCTCCTTTTTTTCCTATTTGTCTCTTGCAGACTCGCTTTTCTTCTCTCCATATCTCTTGCTGGCACATTCTCGCCTTCTTCCCAATTTCCTCTCTCTCAGATCTCTATATCTCTGTCATTCTATCTTTCTCCCACACTCTCTCTCACTTGAGCCTTCTTAAAATGGCAATGCATGACTTCCACCTTTTCCCTCCCAAGAGACCTGCATGGTCCAATAAAAACACAACCAGTAAAATTAACACAGGACACAATATTAAGGTGGCAATTAAAGAGGTCACAGCTTTATTAACATTTTGGATTTACCCTTGGAGGCCCCCTCCACATCTAGTGCAGGACCCCCAAGCCCATTGTCAAACCAAACCCTTCGCCTGGACACCAGGCTATGTTACTGTGGCAGTGTGGACCCATTCCCAGCTGCCTTCCACCTGAGGTATGTAGGGGATTCTCAGGCCTTCACTGGACCTCTGCAATAGCACCATTCCTTCACTGTCCAAGAGGGCATCAAAGGTTGTTATTAATATTAACGCTATTAAAAACAGCCTACTTTCTATGCTACTTTCTCCTCCTCCCCCCTTCCCACCCTCACCCCTTTTCCTCTAAGTGATTGGCCACCCACCATCTCTCCTCCAGCAACACCATGGGTGCAGGGAAGGAGGGCAGCCCACTACCCAGGGGACAGAAGGTAGGGCCTGCCTGGCATCCTAATTGGCCTCAGGGATAAGAGTTCCTATGTTATATTTTTCTCCCAATTTCTCTCTGAATATTTGCTTCTCTGTATCTCTCTTTGTCTTGCTGACACTCTTCCCTTTCATCCCATCTCTCTCACTCAATGCTCCTTTTTCTTAGTCTCTCAATGAGTAGCTTCTTCTCCCAATTCCTCTGTGTTGCAGACAATCTCTCCCTTTTCCCCATCTCTCACACGCTCCTCCTTTCTCCCAGTCTCTCTCTTGCTGTCTCTCGTATTCTCCCAATCTATGTTGCTAACACTCTTCCCTTTCCCATAATTTCTCTCTTTCCCCGTCTCATTATTTCTCTCAATGTGCCCATTAGAAACACAGTTCTATTGTTAAACCTCCCAATGTGGAACCAAGCGATAATGTCTTTTAGAAGAGAAATGCCAACTGTGCAGATATTACCAGAATTAACTGGATGTATTGTAGGAACTTACTTCTTGTGGACTCAGCACGTTTGGGGCTGTGAATACCATGCCTGTAAATATAAAATAAGGATTTGCTTATAACTGGACAATAAATACACACTAGTAAAGTAATAAACTGTAAAATAAATCATTACAATGCCATTAAATATTATTTCTAACTGAGGCCTGAATTACATTGCTGATGATAACTTCATCAAGGGGTTTCAGCTACAAATGTATCCATAGGCGTCAGTGGTAATCTGCTAGACAAGTGTTTTAGCTGGGTTTTATCAGCTGCAGGCTAGACCTAAATGTACTCTTTTTGTCTAATGTGCTTTTCCCTCTCTGTCCCAGCAATGGCATTTTCAGTACAAAAATATTAGGTTTCAGAAATACCATCAAAACACTAACCCTTTGGATGCCAGTGGGTTGTGAAATGCATTGCAGAATATTAATCCTTTGAGAGCCAGTGGGTGCAATGCATTGTGTACCCCTATGGCACACAAAGGGTTAAAGGAGTAATAACTCTTTATTTTGACTTTACATATTGTGCAAGGGCACAATATCATGGTTCTCAGCCAGGGTTCCATGGCACTCTGATGGGCCATGGACACCAGTGTAGGGTGCCCCAATTTTTCTATGAAGACTTTGCCAAAAAAGTTAAAGTATAAAGTGTGTGTGTGTATTTATATGTGTGTAGAGACAGATGTGATGCACTCACTCAAGCTTGACAAAGGTCCTGTAAGGAGGACCGAAATGTTGCTGCATAGCATTTGCCTCTATACTATATACTACTATTGCACCTGGCAAAAATATACCAATCCTTTGTGCCAACTTTATATGTAGGATATCTCTCTCTCTCTCTCTCTATATATATATATATATATATATATATATATATATATTAGTGTAAAAGCCCGAGTACATGGGCCAGGGTCCGGGTGATGTTAACCCTTTGAGTGTATGCAACTTATTGCTTTGCAATGCGTTGCATACCCCTCTGGCACTCAAAGGGTTAAGAGGCCAGTCCTGCTCTGCGTCCTGCCGCAGATGCAGTCATGCACTGTAGAGACTGCACGAAAGCAAAGAATGCTCCCAGCACAGAACTCACAGCATTCTGTGCTCCTAGCATTCCATGTTCCCAGCATTTTACACATTCGGGCAGTCTCTACTGTGCATGACGGCTCTATAGGCACATAGTGGTCTTTTTTGTCATTCTGACCGAGACCTGAGAATAGCTATGTAATTCTAGGTTTTCCCTTTCATTAAAGGGATAGTAATGTTTCATAATAAAAGCAGCTCTAATTAATCTTCATAGTATTTGGACTTTGGAGAGTGTTATTTCAATTCTGTCAGTGTTTTAGTTCAATAGTAATTCAAAGACAAAGTATCCCCCTCCTGCCCCTTTTACTGATGTAACACTGCTCAGCCAGAGAAGAAGGGAGGTGCCCAGGTGGACTGCAGAGAGGGACAATCTTCAATTACGATATGGGAAAAACCTGAAAAACTTGTCAAGGGGGAGAGGGCTTTCATTGTTCTCATAAGAAGAAGATTGTCCCATGCTGTTATCTGTCTGGTCTATGGACTGCATTCCCCATTTGAGAAGAGATGGCTTACACTAGGTAAAAGGGGAGGGAGCGGAAACTTTGCTTGTGAATATCTCTTAAACCATAAAGGTTTGAGAGATAATACTTATATCGTTCTTCATGTTTTTTCAATGCCTACAAAATAAAATAAAGATAAAACGAAGTACTACTATCCCTTTAAGTTCTTGAGAAATGACCTTTAAAATGTTAGGGATGCCCTGGAAGTCCACAGTACCATGTTAGGGGTGCCTTGAGTTGAAAAAGATCGAGAACCACTGACAGCCTTTATTTTTTTTCATCTCCACCCATTTCTTTTTTACATTTTCCTGTCAATGCAGCGAGGTTTGCATAAGGAACAAGAAATCAGGTCAAGTTATACAATGTGAAAAGGATACAGTGTGAACAAGATAGCACAGAATGCTCAATGCTGCCGGGAGCGTGTAACATTGTATTACCAGAAAACTCTCTAGAATCAGAGATCCAGTGAATTTACTGTCATGAAATTAGGTCCTAAGAGTGTAATAAATAGGTGAAGACAGTGTAGGTAATATGACTATACATATGAAATACTTGCAGAATATATAAAGTGAAAATAAAGGATTACTATTCCTTTAAAAATATGCAGTCTTTAAATGTATTGGGACATATGTTTAGAGACAAAAAATGGTGCAATATCAGCTGCACCATAGGGAGCAAATAAAAACTCCTGAAATTGAATGGGTTTTTTAACCCCTTGATTGCTAGCGTGGTATCCAATGCATTTTGCATATTATTGCATTGGAGACCTCTCTAGCTTTCAATGGTTAAAACCCCCATTTATATCAATAGGAATATTTATTTGCACCCTAGGAAGCAAAAGGTCTGCCCCAGAACTGCTCTACTTTTACATGTGAGTTACAGAAGGATGTGAAACATATTGCTCTTAGCTTACCTATAAAAATGCCCACAATCAGGAATTTAAGCAGCACGACAGTCATTGTGTTCCTCTGGTGCAGGTCTCTGTCCTATACATTTCAGCAGAGCGTCTGTCTTTATATGGGCTGGATTTATAACCTTCACTTCCTGCTTGGTCAATGTTCAATTTTGACAGCCCTGCAAAAGGAGCAATATTAATTTGTTGGGAGATTTATTGCATCTATTTAATTGACTTATTACAAAAGAGATAAGCATGACCTTCAGTTCTATAATCATACACAAATTCTTGATGATCTCAAGCTAGCTTATCAATAGTTTTCAAATAGTTACATACATGTATAGTTAGGAGAGAAGCAATAATTATATATTGGCTGAAGTGAAGTTTAAAGGTTTGTGGCCAAAACCATGTTAAACTTACCTGCCTTGTCAAAACACCTCAGATTATGCAAGTCCCTGTCTTCCTAAAATCTGAAGTGAACTGTTTTTAATATAATCATGTTTAGTCTTGAGCTATAATCATATTTAACCCTTTGGGTACCAGAGGAATATGCAATGCCTTGCTTTGCAATGCGCTCGTACCCCTCTGGCATTCAAAGGGTTAACATAAGAGCATGATATCATCCAAAATATATGTATCAGTTTGTACTTTCCAAATAGAACAGGAGAAGTACATAGAGGTCACTCAACTGCTTTTAGTTTCATTTATAGTATATATTTAAACTGTCTATAACTCATGCATTTTGTTTTTCAGTCATTGTAATGGTTTAAGAATATTTTTGGTTTAGTAATTTGGAACTCTAACTGCACCGGAGCTGAGTCCTCTGACCTGTTTCTCTGACCTTCAAAATTGATTACTCACCTGTTCTGAAATTGCCTTTTTCCCTTCTCACTACTACTTCTGAAGCTGGTAGATCATGTATGTATGTATATCTTTATTTCTCTGTCGTCCAATACAGGTTACTGGTAACTCTGGGATGCGATCCGCCCCTTTAAGTAGGCAGGAACATTTCTCCAAATGAATGCAGGGGGTGGAACCTCCCCTCCCTCCTCAGCTGCATCCCAGTCAGCTAACTCCAGAATGATTTGTTCCTGGGTGTGAACACACCAGGTGGAGAACATCTCTCATGACAAATGCTCTCTCCAAAGTGGCTAGCTCAGTGTCCAGGGTCTTTTGGTGGACCTTAAGCCCTGAAGGGGGAATATCTTGGTTTCAAGTGCTTCCCCGGGGATTACCCACTGAGGTAATCCTCCTTTTACACGGTGACCTGAAGACAGAAGATCTGCAGGAAAGGTGAGCCACCCTTTGAGTGCTGAAGGTCCACTTGTCCCACAGTGTCCCTTAATTGGGCTTTTATTTGGGAGTTCTCATTGCGCACTCCGGCACTCATTGGGTGTTTATATATATCTATTTGTATATATATGTGTATGTCTGTGGGTTTTGGAGCAATCTATGTGGCACTTTAACCCTTTGCCTGCTGGTTTGACTAGTTTAATGGGGGTTTTATAACACTTACTTTTGGGGTTAGTTTTTTCTCATGATGTATATGTGTTTCCTATGTGTTTTTAACCTTTTCACTACTGGGGTTAATTTTCTTAAAATGTATGTACCGCGCCTTTAAGGCGAGCTTTTACTGCATAGGCTCCATTGATCCTTTACTCTCTATGGGCTTACACTGTTTGGGACGTATCTCTGGAACCACTTCACTTAGCGACTTCAGAATGGGCTCATTTTGATTGTCTTCCCTTGCTCTTTCATCCGGTTTTATGATCAAGTGTGTTGGGGGACTTGGGGGGGCTTCTGGCACTGCTTTGGGGTACTTTTTGGGAAAAACTACATTTCCCATGAGCGCTCGTTTTGCGCCTCTTTTCTGATTGGCTCCTGTTGCGGCAGCCATTTTGTGTGATTTTCTCAGCGAGTATCCTACGCAAGGACTCTCCCTCTCTCCTCCATTGATTAACCCTTCGCTTGCCAGATAAGTTTAAATTTAACATTTCTGGGGTGAATCTTTAATCTCTCACACTTTAATTGGGTGATTTATTGTCAGTGGGTTATTCTGACACTGTGAGTATGTCTATACTGCTGGAGCTTGGGGCTAGACCTAAGACTAAGGAGGCTGGGGTCTCAGTATCCCCCATTGAGTATTGCTCTTCCTGTCACTCAGGGCTGTCTATGGAATTCTCTGGTCATTTATGCCCAACATGCTGAGAGGGTCCTGACAGCAACCCAGGGCCTTCCAGCCATGCTATTGAGCCAGCTTGGGTACAAGAGTTTAAGGCTGCAACTAGGGACCTGAGGTCCACTCTTCAACTCTTTCCCTCTCAGGTACAGGGGGCACTGCAGTTATGGCAGGCCCCCTCTACTATCAGGACCTCCCTGCCTAAACCACAGGGAGCACCTGACGTGTCTGATTCTTCTGAGGAAGAATTGTTGCAAGATTCAGATGTTGAGGATGGTACTGTTTTGGAGTCTTCCAGGTCTGTTGGGGACCCTTTTGAATGTGATCCTGAACTCTCTGCTGAGGGCTTAATTAGAACCGTACTGACCACTCTCAACCTTCCCTTGAGTCAAGAAGTTCCCTCTGACCCAAATGATGTTTTTCAGAAACCGGCCAAAGCTGTTACTTGTTTTTCTCCTAACCCTACTCTTGACCGTTTGGTTTCTGATGCTTGGAAAAATCCAAAAAGTTTGCTAAACTTTATCCCTTTTCTGTGGCTGAACTGGCTAAATGGGTTCATCCCCCTAAGGTGGATGCACCAGTATCTAGACTGTCTAAATCTACTTCTTTACCTGTGTCTGATGCTTCTGCTTTACAGGGTTGGACTGACAAAAAGTTAGAGGTTTGCCTCAAGTCTATTTTCGCCTCTATTGACACTGCTATGCGCCCGGCCTTTGCTGTGGCGTGGGTTAACGGAGCCATCGCGGTCTGGACTGAGCAACTCACCACGGCGGTCCATCAGGACGCGCCTATTTCTGAGAAATTGTGTCTCCTTGCTAATATCTCTGAGGCTCAGAACTATGTTTCTGATGCCGCCTTTGATGCCATCCGCATGATGGCGAGGGCCTCCACTTCTTCTGTGGTGGCCAGGCGTGCGCTTTGGCTTAAGATTTGGTCTGCTGACACTGCTTCCAAGAAAGTTTTGCTTTCTTTGCCTTTTCAGGGTACTTCCTTGTTCGGATCTGAGCTCAAGGAACTAATTAGCGAGGCTACTGGGGGTAAGAGTACTCTTCTGCCCTTGGTCTTTAAGAAAAAGTTACCGGCTAAGTGCAACCGGTCCTTTCGCTCCTTTCAAACTGAGACACGTATGACGAACCAGGCGGTTCCATTTACTCTGCGCTCCTCCTCCAAGCCCAAGCAGTCCTAGAAGCCCAAGGCCGCATCCAAGCCCAAGACTACCAAGACTGCTTCAGCATCACTCGCCGAACCCGGGTCCGCATCCCGCTGTGGGTGGGCGTCTCCACCTCTTTCGCAGGGTTTGGGAGAATTCAGTGGCGGACCCATGGGTTTTGCAGGTGGTGTCAGAGGGATACAAGATCCCTTTCTTTTCTCTTCCTCCCTCTCTCTTTCATCTTACTCGTTCTCCTCAGGATGCCGAGAGAAGCCATCTGTCTGACGCTATCCAGGCTCTTTTGGACAAAGATGTCCTGGAGCCGGCGCCTCCTTTGGACAAAGGTTCAGGATTTTATTCCAACCTTTTTGTAGTGACCAAAAAGGACGGCGGGGGTCGTCCTATTTTGGGCCTAAAGGATCTCAACACTTTTGTAGTGAAGACTCACTATCGACAGGAGTCTCTGCGCACTGTGATCGCTGCCATGTCTCTGGGGGAGTTTCTTGCTTTTCTGGATCTTCAGGATGCGTATCTTCACATCCCAATTCATCTAGAGAGCAGGTTGTATCTGAGGTTTGCCTGCGCCAGAGGTCGTTTTCAGTTTTCAGCTCTTCCATTTGGTCTGACGACGGCTCCCCAGGTTTTCCAACTGGTTCTGGGGGCATTGATATCTGTCCTCCATCGGGATGGCATCAGAGTGACTCTGTACATGGACAACTTGCTGTTGAAGGCTGCATCTGCGGACCTTCTTCATCAGCAGGTCCAGACCTGCATTCAAGTCCTCACACGTCACGGTTGGATTGTGTACTAGGACAAGTCGGACTTGGTTCGTCCCAGTGACTCATTTTCTTGGGTCTTCTATTCGACACTCAGAGGTGCATGGTGTTTCTACCAGAGGAGGTAGTTCATCAGATTGCTCAACGGGTCTCCAAGATCCTTGCCCACGATCGGATCCCGGTTCTAAAGTTGTCTTCATTGGTGGGGAAATTCATATCTATGATAGAGGCGGTTCCATTCACCATGGCTCACACCAGGGAACTTCAAAGATTTGTGATTCAGACATGCAGGGACCGGCCAGATCATCTGAAGCTGTCGATCTCTCTTCCTCCTCATGTCGAGTTGAGCTTGGAGTGGTGGTTGGATCTTTCCAGTCTCCTGAAGGGGAGATCCTTCCGGATCCCCTACTGGACCAAGGTTACGACGGACGCCAGCCTCTCGGGTTGGGGTGCTGTCCTGGGTCACCTCAGCGCTCAGGGGAAGTGGTCCTTGGAGGAAGATGGCTTTCCTTCTGGCGATTGTGTCAGTTTCGACAGAGAAAAGAGGATTTTAGTCTTACCTGTTAAATCCTTTTCTCTTAGTCCATACAGGTTACTGGTCTCCCACCCTGTCAAGAGACCATGCTTGGCTCTCCTGTGGCAATCTGTGGGAGTCCTTTGGGGCATGCTCACAGGAGTCTTCTTCTCTCCTATTTCTGGTCAGTTAGTAGTGTCTCAAATCATTCTGGAGTTAGCTGACTGGGATGCAGCTGAGGAGGGAGGGGAGGGTCCACCCCCTGCATACATTTGGAGAAAGGTTCCTGCCTACTTAAAGGGGCGGATCGCCTCCCAGAGTTACCAGTAACCTGTATGGACTAAGAGAAAAGGATTTAACAGGTAAGACTAAAATCCTGTTTTATATGGCACCACACAGTGTACGCAGCGCCTTACAATAGACACATGTTACAATAAATAAGAGGGGATGAAATAAGTGCAACATTCATAGAAACAATGGGAGAGGGGTCCCTGCCCCAAGGAGCTTACAGTCTAAATGGGTAAAAGGAGACAGACAATGGGGTAAGAGGGTGTTAAGTGCTGAGATTGGCCAAAGGCAGTGCATGGTCCTAGTGCTCCAGAAGATATCAGGGTAGACTTAAAGCGCAAAACGCGTCAGATGGTTTTCATCTAACCAAGCTGTATATGCATGTAGGATCTCTGCCCTTTTCACACTGGCCTCTTTTAGTTCTTTTAAGACATCAATAAATATTTCAAGCTTTATATACAATGAGTCACAGCTGATTTTATTATAACGAAGAAGCTGACTAGAGGGTGCTCCTGGACCTTTTGTTTTTCACATTATTTGCTGCATCAGTATTGGAGAGCTGATTTCGGTGTAGCACCTCGCAAGCTTTGGTGAGTTAACTTCTTTTAATATCCCCATGCGTGTGCTCCTACAATATGTGGATTGTGTAGCACCTGTTTTCTGATTTTCAAATGCGGTTGATTTGCCCCAGATCCCCTTAGTACGCCAGCCTCAATGTTTTTATAGTAGTAGAAGAAATTATTGAAATTGTATTACATGAAAGACCATTGTGTGCTTTTTACATCACACTCACGTCAAGATTTAAGGCTATATGCTTATGCTGTAGAGTGCTGTTGGTATGTTGGAGATGTCTGTAGCATTCAAAGGGTTAAAAACCCCATTTAAATTAACCCCTTAAGGAGCGGAGGGCTTCCAGAGTGGTGTGCAGCCGTGCCAGGAACCCTGAACTCCATGACGTGCCAGGACCGTCACTGGTCCTTAAATGCCGACCAGCCATGACGGTCCTGGCACACCAGTGGTCGTTAAGGGGTTAATGGGAACATAGGGAATTTTGTTTGTTCCCCATGATGCAGTTAGTTTATGCCAGTATTGCTCCTCTTCTTTTTTGTGCATATGGTCCTCAGCTAAAGGGACTTTCTTATTGAGTAAAACAAGGCCACTGCTGGGAGATCTTTCAAAAGTCATTGCAGCTCAAAATGTGTTTTTTGTTTTTTTTTACAATGAAATTGCAGTTTTGAATTATGGTCACAAAGTGGTGATGTTCTTACAGCTTACAACAGGTAGCTGTAATGAGTGACTCTGACTCTCTCTTTTGAATGCTAGCTGGAGCCACTGATTAGAAAGAGTTTGTTGAAATAACTTTTGAATGAAACACTTAGACATTTTTTCTGTCAGTCGGTAGCCAATGTATCCCTACTGAACGTTTTACTTTACACAATTGAATCGAGACCTTAATGTGAAAAGGAAAGTTAGAGGAATGAAAATACATGTCATACTTATATGTTATTCTCTATAGTTAAAAAGGGAACAATAGGGTCTGACACAAAAATAGCCAAAGACAGATGTTATAACAACGATATAATGGCAATAATAGCATGTGAAACCATTTTCAATTATACCAAGTATTTCTTATAGGTATATTGTAACTACAGGAAAAAGTAGTTCTTAAAGGGCAAATGACATGAAATAATAAACAAAAGAAATGTTAGTCTATTTTTTTTGTACTAGTTAACCCCTAAGGACAAGGGTTTTTTTTTTGCACTCAATTATGCATGTTAAGGGGTTAATCACGTGCCCAACCTCTGATATAATTAAACTTACAGCAGTAATTCTACCTGTGAGTGCTGACACTGCCAGGGGCAGGCTTATTTCTATTGCCTGTGCAGCTGTGAGGTGACAGTAGCCAATAGGAATCATTATCTGCCTCACTATAGCTGACATCACCAGCACTGGGGAGAAGAATCCCAGGGGGACCAATTCACTGAAAGTTTATAATGCTGCTACTGCAGCAGTGATTAACTTGTAAATACTGAACTTTAACATATATTTTTTTATTTTATTTTTTACATGCTAATTGCTATTTAATTTGTTTAACTTGCCTATGTAGGTATCCTTCATACTGCAGTATCTCTATATACTTTTATTCCCATTAGAACTTTTTCTCTCTATAGTTCATTGATTCACTAGACCATTTTTTGTAGTAGAACCTTTTATGTTCATATAAAATCTTTGTGGAACCCTACAATTAAAATCATGTAACCTACATGGATGTCTAGAGAGAGAGAGAGAGAGAGCGAGAAAGGAAAATGTGCATACCAATGGAGGAGAGAATGAGGTGTCTATATATTTGTGCCAAATTTTCACCTACACTTAGGTATGAATAGTAGAGCACATTTTTTAGCAGCAACATCTAGGAGAGCATCCCCTTTAAGAACTTGCAAGATCTGCCCAGGGACTTTTTTACCTGGTATCCTGGGTCAAAACTGATTCTTCAGCTTTGATGAGTTTCCTGGGTAACTCCTCCCATTTTTTATGTGATCTGCCCACTTCCTACCATATTCCACCCACTTCCATCTCCTTCTGAAGTTAAACCCCACCTTTCCTCCTATAAAACCTGCCCTGATTAAGCAACACCCACTTTATGATGAGATTCACGCCATTTAGACATTCCTATTCCCGGCCCACAGGGGCTCCAAGGAAGAAAGATCCCATGGAGCAGGTGAAAATAAAGTGACAAGTTCTGCACTTCCATTATGCCCAGTTTGTACATATTCTGTGCCTGGGTGCAAATGTTTGGCACTCACTTAAAAGCCCACACACTACTACACTTCCCACCCTTTAGTGCACCCAGTGTAAAACAGCCATTTAAAGGGTTAGTAATGCCTGAATTTAAGTTGATTCAGTATGGTAGATTAAAAAAATAAAGTATCTAGAGAAAGTCCTATCTCTCAAACCTTTATGGTCTGAGAGCTATTTTCCACTAAAGTTCCCCCCTCCCTCCCCTTTCCCTGATATCAGCGGCTTTTCAGCAGAGCTGAAATAACGATCTTTAAAAATAATTACTTCATTGAAATGGTCTACAAAGGTTGCCTGATTTGCAAAACAGTTCTTTTTAAATATCGCTATTTCGGCTCTGCTGAAGAGCCTCCTCTAGTCGGCCAACACAGATCTCCTTTTATCAGCTTTACAGCTGACATGAGGGAGGGGGAACTTTAGCGGCGAATACCTCTCAAACCATAAAGGTCTAAGAGATAGGACTTTCTCTAGATACTTTATTTTTTTTTTTTTTAAATCTACCATATTGAATCAACTTAAATTCGGGCTTTACTAACCCTTTAAGTAACATAGGGCCCTATTCAGGAAGCTACAGATGAGTAAATCAGATGCAAACCAGTTGCATCACTGGAGAAAAATAAAAAATTCCCCAAACTCACATTGATTTAATTAGGGCTTTTAACCCCTTGAATGTTCAAGAAGTCTCCAGTGCATTACAAAGCAATGAATTGGTGCTGTTTTTTAGCATTCAGAGGTTTGGACTGCATTTAAACCAAATCAAATTACTTATTGTTCCCTATAGTACAGCTGGTTTGCTCCAGAATTGTTCATCTTGAGCTATGTCAATATGACCCAAAGCTTTGCACATATATGTTAAGCAGGAGCAGGACCATTCAACACACAAAAACATTTATCTGCGTTTATTGTGGGGCAGAAATGATTTTGTACGTCCTCCTCAGGATATCCAACAGCGATAAACCAGTCTGTCACAGTTTAATTTGTTAGTCAATATATCTTTTAAGAAACCTGCAGTGGGAGGTCATAGAGTCCTGCCATAAATAATAATGTCTACTTCTGTGCATAAGATACTCAGTACTAATTAAAAATTAATTTTAGAAAAACAGTCCAGGAAGAATTGATTTATAGGAAACATTAGAAGTGTGGGCTCAGATTAAGATAAGTGGAGCTTTGCTATTGGGGGTATTCAGTGTTAATTTTCAATCAGGACAAGCCAGATCGATAACCCGGCAACCAATTAGCAGAGTATAATGTGCTTAAAAGCCACCAGCAAGGTGGCATACCACTATATAATGAAAAGACCTGTTCCAATTATTTTTTGGAAAACACTCTGGAATTTTTAATGTTCCATTAAAGAGATTGTAAAGCTTGATATGTTCTTCCATTTTAAATATATTTGAATGTGTTAGTTGCCAGCCACACTATTTAATGTGAAGGGGCTGGCCTGGTCAGCAAACAGTCCGAGATGTTTGAGTGCATCTTGAACTCCATCACTGCTGAGGATGTACTAGAACAACAGTGAGCTTTACGTCAGGTTGCCATGGCAACCTAACTCCAGCACTTAATCAGTTGGGTCAGCCCCTTCACAGGAGAAGGGGATGCTTGGAGGAAATAGGAGGGAGTGGGAAATGTAAATCAATTATATGTTTTTAAACTATTGTGCATTAAAGAGTGTGACTGACATGAGTTACACTCTTTAGTACTTTAGAATGCGTTTAAGGGGACAACATTCTAAGCATTAAAATTACTAGGGAATGATGGCTTTAAATGCTCCAACCCATCATGAAGAATAGCCCATCAGTGTGCCCTAATCTGATACCTCTCCCAGGTCATGGCCATCCTCTTTGTTTTTTCTGTGTTCCTTGATATTTAATGATGTGTTATAAATTATTTCCACCAGCAAATCCTGTTTTCCCAGTCCCATATCTGTAATAAACATGTCACTGTGTGATGGTTTATAGCGTGGCTCACATAAAGTGCTGCCATCTCTCATGTTAATGAAAGCTTGGAGACATTGTTTTGATTGTTCTCATGCTTCAGTGCTTCACTGTAATATACTTCCCCATTTCTAACAGTCCTGTATACACATAATTAAGCATTTTACATGCCAATACAACATTTATGGAGATAATTATTTTAGATCAGTTCTTCAAATTAATATTAATGTTACTGACCCCTTGGATGCTCTAGCATCCAAGGGGTGAAATAATGACACATTGCAGGGAGAAGCCTTACAGAAACCAATGTTTCCATAACAATAAAATCAATAATTTTGCATTTGGATTAACCATTTAAGGATCAGTGTGGTATACAATGCTTTGGGTATTATTGCATTACACACATCTCTGTTCCTTAAAGGCCCCCATAACTTGGGCAGCATTGCTGCAATGACAACATTGCATAAAAAAATGCATGAGTTAATGATCCCAATCCCTACGAGCGGTCTAATCCTCCTGATATTTAAACAACTCTGCAGAAACAATTACAGCAATAGCAAATGCCAGAATGTCAACAGTGGCATTGACAATGCCCAACACCCCATCATGCACGGCTAGCACTAGGCCAGTAGGGTATTTATTTTCCTCAGGGCTTGTTTATGACAAGCCCAATGCTTGCAAACCAATTTCAATCAAGGTTTGTGTTTGGCAATGGCAAGGCTAAGTCTTGCAAAACAATTTCTAACAGGGCTTGCGTTTGGCTAGCCTGAGTCCTGCCCACACAAATATTTTCACAGAGCTTTTCTCTCTGTATGCCCGCTGCTATGCTGGCTAACCATTTTTTTTGTAAAAAAAAAAGGTTACAACCTACAATGAATGTGAACGATGTATATGGTGGTAGTGGACTGGTGTGGTGTGATTGGTGTATCTATCACAGTCTGTGGAAAATTTCTTCTAAACAAGCAGAAAATAGTTTTGAGGAGATTGTGTCTCCTTGTCAGATGAGTTTTCTATGTTGATTAGGACTTTTTCATAATGCATATTCATATGCATTTTCATATATTGATTGGTGGATATTGATGTAAGCTCTCTATATTCCTTGGTTGATCAGGGCATTGATTGTCACTTTCTTTTATACTGAGTCAAAGGCCTTTATGTAGTTAATGAACGCTATGCATAATGGAAGGTCGTATTCCTTATGTTGCTGTATATTTTGTTGCACTGTCTGGGTATGGTCCACTGTATTGAAACTGCTCTTTAGGTTCCGCCATGTTAAAGGAGCACTAAACTTTTTTTTATGAAAAATATATTGTAGGGATTTTCCTATTGAGTAAAATAAGGTTACCCCCAATGCCCAGATATTTATATTTCCAGATTTATTACAGTTTAAACCCATTTTTTTTACATTAACAGTGCCCTCTAGTGGTCAAATTCTAATTAGTTTTCCTGTTAGATTCTAATAGAAAGGAAAGTCAGAAAAGTCAGAGACATACAGTTCTTCATAGAATGTGATAGAAACTAGTTAGAACTATCAGGAAGTAAACACAGTAAATTCACTTCCTGATTATTTAAACTGCTATAAATTTTTAATAAAACATCTGACAGCGATGGGAGTGACATTGTTTTATTCAGCAGGAAAAGCTCTATAAAATGTGTTTTCATGAAAAAAAGTTTACTGCTCCTTTAAATATTTTGTCCATTCTTCTTGATAGTACCTTTGTGAAGATCTTGCAGACCACTGGCAATAGGCTTATTGGCTGGTAGTTTTTAGATCCATCTTACCACCTTTTTTGTGCAGTAGGATGACCTGCATTTTTCTATGTTTTAGGCACTTTGCTGACTAGTAGGCATTTTGAAAATAGTTTAGCTAGGGCTTTGAATAAGGGTTGATCTCCGACTTTCACCATTTCAATAGTAACTTTATCAGGTCCAGCTGCTCTGCCGTTTTTCATTGATTTTATTGCAGCTTCTATTTTTTCTACTATCACTGGCACAGCTTCAGCATCTGGCACTGTATTCAAATGTTATTCTTCATCCTTAGAAAGATCTGAATTAAATTTTTCAACTCGTTTTAGTATTAGTTGTTGACTTTTTTGCTGTTGTACCATCTTCAAGCTTTAATGCAAACATGTGGCATCTTTCTGTTGCTTTCTTTAGCCCTTGATTTTCTCCCAGTGTCTTTTTGATAAGCTCAACATTGAACTTCCTCATTTTGGGCTCAATACTATTCCTTTAAAGTGTTAGTAATGCCCCAATATAAATATACTTTATTTTGTAGAGCTTCAATAGTTGAATGTAATGCAAAAAAAAACCGTATCTCTCAAACCGCTATGGTTTGAGAGATATCGGCATTCAAACTTTGATGTGTCCTGCTGTCAGCTGTAAAGCTATCAGGAGGAGATCCATGTCGGCCGACATGGAGGCTCTGCAGCAGAGCCGCAATCATGTTTTTTTAAACAGAACGACTTCCTTAGAATAGTCTAAAAAGTGTGCTTGCAAACCAGGCACACTTTTTAGGCCATTCCAAGGAAGTTATTCTGTTTAAAAAACGTGATTGGGGCTCTGTTGCCAGCCTCCATGTCGGCCAGCTGACAGCAGGACACATCAAGGTTTGAATGCCGATATCTCTCAAACCATAGCGGTTCGAGAGATCCTTTTTTTTTGCAGCAATACATTTATTGAAGTTCTACAAAATAAAGTCTGTTTATATTGGGACATTACTAAATTACTAAAAACAAAACTGGTTATGATGGTTTTGAAAGCACAGTTTAGGATTCTATCAAGTGTGTTGTCAAAAACTACCAATGGGTAAAAATGTCAAACGGGAGCAAAATTTCCACCCATAGGCCACAATAAAAAAAGTAGTTGAATTTGCCATGCAGTGGCTTCAATACATGCAGTGGCTTTAACACACATTAAAGAACTCACTTTTTTGGCATAAAAATTGCGCCTAAAAAAGTAAGAGCAGAGTCACTAATGTGCTTTGAAAACCACCTTTGTGTATTAGAAAGGTGGCTTCCAACACATGCATGCGTGGCTAGTGATCCCTACACTAGTCACATGTGGATGTATTGATATGGGGCCCTAAGCACCATATAAATACATCCAAGGAACTAAAAATGTGAATCAAAACAAAAGAATATTATCCCTATGAGTGCACAGCATTACATACCCCACTGACACTCAAAGGGTTAATCCCCCTAAAGGTAATACATCCCCTGATAAGAAACACTTACCTGTAATCCTGATGTCCAGTGGGCTCCTCAGCACCCTGGTCAGCTACTGTCCATCTTCTTCTTCTTCAATCTTCTCTCTTCCATCTTATTTTTTTTCTGTAATCATCCTTATTCTTTTTTCTAATCTTCTTCTTCTTTCCAAAAATCTGTATTTGAAAATAAAAAAAAGTCCAATGATTGTTGCATTTAAAAAAATGCTGCAAAGATATGTTTGTGTTAACCCTTTGAGTGCCAGCGGGGTACCCCTCTGGCACTGTAAGGGTTAAATACTTGCTGGCATTTCATAAAAATAAGACAAAACATATTGCTGCTGGCATTCCTTCCCCCAAAAGTTAGTCAGTCATTCCTTGTTTTCCATAAATGTTGGGGATATGGTCAGAATTAATGGTATCCTCAATGCTGATATGTACAGATAGATACTTATCCATCATGTAATACCATCAGGGAGGCATCTGATTGGGCCCAAATTTATTTTGCAGCATGACAACAACCCCAAACATACAGCCAAAGTCATTAAGAACTATCTTCAGCGTAACGAAGAACAAGGAGTCCTGGAAGTGATGGTATGCCCCCCACAGAGCCCTGATCTCAACATCATAGAGTCTGTCTGGGATTACATGAAGAGACGGAAGCAACTGAGTCTGTACCTAGTGTACCTAAAAGAATTGATAAAAAGAAACTATTAACATGTCTATTTTTTAAAGCATTCTTACTTTACAGCATTTTTTCACAACTGACTAAAACTTTTGCACATTACTGTGTATAAATATATATATATCTATATATATAAAAGAATAAGCCTCATTGCATAATTTATGGTACCTCACACACAGAACATAATTTATGTCTCCTCAGAAAACAAACACACATTGAACAGAATGCCTCATTACATAATTTATGTCTCATTAGGAGACACAACTCGCATTGGGTGATTCAATGGGGACATTACTGCTCCCATTGGGTGATTCAATGGGGGTGTGTTTATCACACAGGGAGTTGGCCGCCCCCTCCAGCCCGCCCGCCCACCACTATCCAACTGACAAAAAAATATAGCTGCCACTCGCTCCTGAAGTAGGGGATATCAAGAACTTCTCCTGGTCCACACACACGGTCACTCAGGATCATGACCCCACAAACACACTGTTTCACCTCCCACAGATAATTGTAACCCTCCATACACACTGTGTCACCTCCCACAGATAATTGTACCCCTCCATACACTCTGTTTCAGTACGAGGGTGTAATGTGCTTCTGCTGCAGGAAGCCCAGCTGCTTCATGTAGCTCGGAGGCAGGCAGGCTCAGTACCAAATCCTTCATGTTCCCCCTTCATGAAGCACAACATTCCACCCCGCAACAGCCCTGTCATGCGGCCCTTCAAGGAGCTCTCTACAAGCAGCAGCTGGATGCGGCTATTACCCGTGGCTGAGGTGCTGGAGACAGACCATGCTGGGGCCACTCTGTAGTACACACTCTTACACCCAAGCTTCTTCACCTCCGCTCTCTGCCCGCTGTCACACACCTGCATTGTGTAAGTACCCTGGCACAAAAAATATACATGCCGCACTATAGCTGCTCCAACAACACACACCATCCCTGCTCCAACCACACACACCATCCCTCCTCAGTTCCTGCTCTTGGTGCCCGGGCTGCGTCCCTAGTAACGCTCTTGGCCAAGGCCTGTGGCAGGAGGTGTCTTCCTGGCCAGGGAGCCGGCCCGGCGGTTGTCTGGCAGCCTCTGAGTGTGCATGTACAGAGTCCACTTCAGGGACTGTGGACTCCATGACTCTCGCTACATACTGGGACAGCTGGTTAACCCTTTCAGTGCCAGAGGATTAAGCAACACAATGAGCAATGCCTTGCCTACCCCTCTGGCACTTACAGGACCGTAATAATATCTGTATATGTGTGTGTGTGTGTGTGTACGCATGTATGTACGTGTGTATGTATGATCAATGTCTGTATATGTCACTGTATCTGTGTGTGTCTATGTATGTGTGCAATATGATTCGTTCTGCTTCACACAGTACACAAAAAAAATCATCAGTCAATACAGCTAAATGAAATGTACAATACAAACAAACACAAAAAATTATTACAAAATACCTTCAACATGCCACCTACAACATTTCCAACAAAAAATGCTACATAATACATACCCTACTACAATGATGGGCAATGCTGTCACATATTGCTAATATATATATATATATATATATATATATATATATATATATATATATATATATATATATATATAATATTGTGACAGAGTCCAGGACCATGTATACATCAGCCATAGGCTACAACAAGCAGTTTATCCCAGCTATTAAAGGGTTAAGTTTTTTCTTTTGCCTCTGCTACCACACTTGCTCCTAGTTAATTAGCTCAGACCTATATGGTAGGTCTGAAAGAGCAGGGTGGGGTCAGACTGCACTGGGATAGTGTGTTTGGAGACCTGCAAGCTGTCTGTCTGTCTCTGAAACCAAGGAATGGTGAGCAAGCTTCTGAACTGAAAATATTGCATGTCTGCTTATTTTACTTTTTTGTACTGGAACCCAGAGTAGCTGGGTCAGTAACTGGTAGTGAGGGAACTACTGTGAGTTAGCCTTCTGAAAGGAGTAAGCCAGTTTATTTCTGTACTTTTTATTTGGTGTCAAAAACCTGTTAAATTTAAAGGGGAAGCATACCCTAAAACTGGAAAGAGACTTTTCTTTTGTTGTTGCTGTTTACAATAAAATGCATTGAAGTTACAACCTCCTGGCTGTCCTGACCGTGTTTGAAGGGACCTTACAACAATATATATATATATACACAATATAAATAAATGTGTTTCCTGAGATGCAGTAATCACACACACGTCTTAGTATTCTTCCTTTTTTTTAATGTTTTTCTCAACAGGTTCTAGTGGAAATCGGTCTCTGAATGTGAACACATTGATCGTGTCACTGTCTGGAGTTGCTGTTGTTGCATTAATTGCATTAATCATGCACAACTGCATAAAAAGATCCAGTATGAGAAGCTTCCAATGCAAGACTTCTAAATCTGCTTTTATATAACTCGCTAGCAGCAATGAGATTTCCTTGTCAATAAAAATTCACCTGTTCTTATGGAAACCATGTGCAAGATAACTGCAAGATATTTATAAATAAGTCTCCACTCAATATTTCAGTACTGCCTGTTTTAGGCTTTGATTCAAATGATTGAGTTAGAAAAGCTGGGAGGGCAAAATGGATACTGACTGACAAAAGCAAATGTCTAAGTCAATATTCAGTTGTTCTACCAGCTAAAAAAAAAGTCTTGTGGCCAAATGTCCATTTTGTGCACTGAGTTCCCAAAACGGCACCAAATAGCGGCAATATCGGGAACATCAAAGTAAAAAAGCTGACACACTGTCAGTCACCGATCATTAACTTATATGTGTTAAACATACCTGTCATCCGCTGTCTGTCTCCTTCATTCTATATTCTCTTCTTTCTTCTAGCTGTAAAGAAAAAATAAAAACATTAATAAAAGTTTTGCTCCAATAACCCTCACACTTATACATTGTTTAATCCCTTGAGTGTCAGAGGGATACTTAATGCACTGCAGAGCAATACATTGCTTACCTCTCTTCCGCTTAAAGGCTTAAACCATGTATTAATGTCCTGTTGAATATCAACATGCCTCCAGTTATTAAAATGTTTCCAAATTGGTAAAAATAAAGATTCTGAAATTTTAAAAGAAATATACCTAGCTTTTAGTTCAGTCTCTGCCTTTGTGTGCAGCCACAGAGGCTGCGGCACAGACAGTGATGTGTGGCACAGACCCCCCCCCCCCCGTCCTTCCCTCATGGGCCAATGACGTTCAACACTTAGGGAATTTGAACAGAGACTGCCTTTATATATGGGCAGTCTCTGTTCCAATTCCCTCACAGCCATTGGCCATTGTCAAAGTCCCCTAAAAACACTGAAGACAACAATGAGTCACATTCCAGTGTTGATGGCATAGTGCAAGAAGGTGTAGCAGCACAACCACCTGCTCCATCTGACATTGAGACAACAAAGCACAAAAACACCTATCCCGAAAATAGTAGCAAACATTGTGAAAATCCCTCAAAGGAGAAAAGTAAAAAGAAACATTGACGCAACAAATTTCTTCACCCTGCACAAGTTTGCAAAATATGCCAATCAGCAGACTGAAATAAGAAGCCAAGCAAACATTAATAGCTCAAACATTGAGCTCAGACTGCTACAGATGCAGCCATAATGATTGTCCATGATTTTCTTCTTTTATCTGTAACTTTATACATAAACATATAGCCCTATTCATGTTAATGGATGTTGCTTATAAGATCAAAATGGCTTAACGCAGAGAGACATTTAAAGGGATAGTAATACTTTGTTTTATCTTTATTTTATTTTGTAGGTATTAAAAAAACATGAAGAACGATATAAGTCTTTTCTCTCAAACCTTTATGGTTTGAGAGATATTCACAAGCAAAGTTTCCCCCTCCCGCCCCTTTTACCTAGTGTAAGCCATCTCTTCTCAGATGTGGAATCCAGTCTATAGACCAGACAAATAACAGAAGGGGATAATCGTCTTCCTATGAGAACAATGAAAGCCCTGCCCCCCTTGACAAGTTTTTAAGGTTTTTCCCTTTTCTTAATTGAAGATGGTCCCTCTCTGCAATCTACCTGGGCACCTCCCTTATCTGGCTGAGCAGTGTTACATCAGTAAAAGGGGTGGGAGGGGGACACTTTGTCATTGAATTACTATTGAACTACAACTTTGACAATTGAAATAACACTCTCCAAAGCCCAAATACTATGACGATTAATTAGACCTGCTTTTATAATATAACATTACTATCCCTTTAAGGACTGTTATATCTGTTTATGTATAGCAATGGGTATTACCAGTCCTAATAAGGGCTATTGATTATATTCAAGAGTACTCAGTTATTTGTGAGCAGTGGTGCTAAAAAAAAGTTAGGAGGTTAACCCCTTAACGACGCATGAAGTGCCAGGACTGTCACGCCAATGATGGTCCTGGCATATCACAGAAGCTTGTGATCACAACATGGCTGTATTCCGTGCAGTGATCACAGACCATGTATTTGGAAAAAAAATTTACCCTGGCCCTCCAAAGCACCCCACCCCTGGAACGCGTGGCCTTTAAGGGGTTGATGGTAGTTAAAACATTAATTGCTTAAAGGGATAGGAATACTTCATTTTAACTTTATTTTATTTTGTAGGCATTAAAAAAACATGAAGAATGATATAAGTCTTATCTCTCAAACCTTTATGGTTTATGAGATATTCACAAGCAAAGTTCCCCTCCCCGCCCCTTTTTCCTAGTGTAAGCCATCTCTTCTCAGATATGAATCTGGTTGTATGACAGGACAGATAACAGAAGGGGACAATTTTCTTTGTATGAAAACAATGAAAGCCCTTCCCCCCTTGACAAGTTTTTCAGCTTTTTCCATTATCTTAATTGAAGATTGTCCCTCTCTGCAGTCTACCTGGGCATCTCCCTTCTGATCTGGTTGAACAGGGGGGATACTTTGTTTGTGAATATCTCTTAAACCATAAAGGTTTCAGAGATAAGACTTATATCATTCTTCATGTTTTTTTAATGCCTACAAAATAAAATAAAGTTAAAACGAAGTATTACTATCCCTTAAAAAACTGAGCTGAGGCTGCTGAGAGAGTAGTGGAATCTAAATTAACCAAAACAACCTATTACCTTCCCTGACAGGGGAACTACTCATAAAAGCTTGGTAGTTTGCAACTGCAAATGTTCTACAAATTATATCTGAGAGATAACTATGCCCATAATAGTGAAGTACCACCATTGCACTTAACAGAAAATCAAAAGACGTGATAGGTTGTCTTCTTTGTGCAGACAAATTATTACAGTCCTTATGGAGAAAAAAAAACACTGAAATGTTTACATTTGGAGTTTTTGTCATCAGCAAAAATGTTTTGTAAAAAATATCTAATATCACATTTGATATTTAATTTCCCCAAACTATGTGTATTTGGACTAACTCAGCTGCACAAGAAACATACACACAAAAAAAGTTTCCAGTCTTCAGTTTTAATTTGGGATGGGCAAAAAGTCAGAGAAATTTCCTGTGGGAATTTTGTAGAAAAAATGTGAAATTTACTCATAAATATTTTGTTTTCCTCTGTGTCCTTCCACGGCAATGTACTGTGGGTTTATCACCGCCCTCCAGCGGGTAGGACCAAATTAAAATATTTAAACAACCGGTACACCTCCTCCCTTCAGTTAACTTATTGTCCGAGCTGCAAAACACAAGAAGACAGTAGAATACCAACAAAGTATGCTTTATAACAGCTAATATATGACAACAGTGTACAGAGATACCAAAACAGGAACAATACAACAGTTTACCTATATTCAAGGGGAGGGGTGCCATGGAAGGACACAGAGGAAAACAAAATATCGGTGAGTAAATTTCACCTTTCCCTCTGTGTCTAACCCACAGCAATGTACTGTGGGGCTTACAAAAGCAGTTCCCCAGACATAAGGAGGGAAAATCTCCATGTCTTTGAGGAAGGGCTACTTCTAGCACCTTCCAAATCTTGCATCTGCAGAAGCAAGGAGATCAAATTTGTAATGTCATGTGAATGTAGACATTGAGGATCAAGTAGCAGCCATGCAGATCTCTTCAGGTGTGGCTACTGCCTTAAAAGCCCCGGTGGTAGAAATAGCTCTAATGGAATGGGCTTTTATGCCTACAGGTGGTTCCTGATCCGGTGATTCGTAGAAAAGGTGGAATTCAGATACCACTTTGGACCTAAAAGATGTAGGTGGCCTAAGAACAACTTTGTATTTGTGAAATATCATGTGGGGAGGAGTGCACAATAGGGATTGTAGTTCTCCTACACGTCTAGCAGATGTGACTGCCGTTAGAAGGATGGTCTTGAGTGTTAAACTTCAAAGAGACTTCCTCCAGAGGTTTAAAGTATCTCTTAGAACTCAGTTGTTTCAAAAGCAGATTTAAGTCCCATGGGGAAATTATTTCCCTGATAGTAGGTTTTATTTTCGTAATTGCTGATACATAATGTCTGACCAAGTATGATTCTGCAAATGGAGTAGCAAGTATAGCGGATAGAGCTAACAACTGGACTTTTATAGAAGCTGGCTTCAGGCCTTTATTGAAACCATTCTGCTAAAAGTCTAGGATTAGCTGATGGGAAATATGAGACCTGTCAAGGTGCCTTTCCCTGCACCATCTATAGAAAATGGACCAGACCCGAAAATAAATCTTAGATGAAGGATGATGTCCAGCCAGAATGGACTTAATCACTGTCTCAGATAAACCTTTAAGCTTTAAAGATGCCTGTTCTGCCCTCCATGCCTTCAGCCTCAAGAAGGCTGGGTTTGGGTGTAGAAGAGACCATTGTGACAGTAGTTCTGAAATCTGGGTAACTGGATTGGAGGGGCGCTGTACATTCTTTGGCAGTCTGCATGCCATACTTTCCTTGGCCAATCTGGTGCTATTAGAATCACTTGTGACTCTTCTCTTCTGATCTTTTGGATCACTTCTGCGAGCAGAGGAAGAGGGGGAAATATATATGCTAACTGGAACTTCCATGGAATTCTCAGAGCATCCTGTGCTATTGCTTTGCTGGATTTCCAGCGGGACAGGAAGTGTGGACACTCTGAGTTTGTGTCGGATGCCATCAAATCTTTCGATGGTTCCCCGAATACAGAGATCAACTTGAGGTATACTTATTGGTTGAGAGACCTCTCCCCCGGCTTCGCTGTCTGACGGCTGAGGAAATCCGCTTGGTGATTGAGATTCCCTGATAGATGGACTGCTGTTAGAGCCTGTAGGTGATTTTCTGCCCAGTGAAGGATTTTTAAGGCCACTCTGTTGAGTGATTTCTTGTTCCCCCTTGGTTGAGGAGATGCTGAACTGTAGTCATATTGTCTGATCTTATCATTACAGATTTTTGTCTTAGCTCAACTGTAAGTCTTCTTAGCGTAATTCAGACTGCCATGAGCTCAGAATGTTGATATGAAACCTTACTTGATTGTGGTTCCATATCCCTTGTTCGGCCTTTGTGCCCGAAATTCCCCCCATCCGGTCTTCCTGGCATCTGTGTAAACAATTTCCCATTCGAGATCCTGTAGAGATTTTCCTTTCGCCAGGTTGGATGGGTGACGCCACCATTCCAGTTCCCTTTTTGTGGAGTACTACAATGGGATCTTCTGATGAGGTTTGTGTGGCAGCTTTTTGAAGAAGGCTAGGTAATTGTGTTGGATAATATGACTGTGGGATATTGCCCAAGGAACCACCTGCTGTGCCGAGGAAAGTTTTCCTAGTAACCTTGAGAATTCTTTTGCTGTCTGGAATCTTCTTTGACGGAAGGTGTTTTTGAGAGGGTACCACCTGATGCTTGACTGTGTCGAATTCTATTCCCAGGAATACTAATCTCTGGGATGGTGTTAGTTGACTCTTTCTGAAGTTGATTATCCATCATAGTTGTTGTAGGAGATCTGTGCACTGACTGGTGCTTGTTATGGCTTGATCTTTTGATTTGTCTATCATTAGTAGATCTTCCAGATGTGGTAAAATCTGGATCTTACAATGGCATAATTCTGCCATGGGAATTGCTAACATTTTTGTAAAGACCCTGAGTGCTGATGCCAACCCGAATGGAATGACCTTGTATTGGAAGTGGTGTCCGAATATGTGGAACGCAGAAATGTCCTGTGTGCTGGTTGTATCTTGATGTGATAATATGCATCTCTCAAGTCTATTCTTGTGAGGAAAGCATTTTCCTGTAACATCTTGATAGCTGATTGAACTGTTTCCATTCTTGAATTTCCACGTTCGCAGGAATGAATTGATTTCCTTCAGGTCCAGATTAGGTAGATTTCTGTTGATGGTTTTGGAACTGGAAAGAGCGTGGAATAAAACCCATGGCATCTCTGTTTCAGTGGGACTAATTCTAGGACATTGTTCTGAAGTAGTAGATCTAGAGCCTTTTCCACTGCCTTTACCGTGATTTTGTTCCTAATTCTGTAAGTCCTGAATATTTGTTTTGTAGGGACAGTGTGGAACGCTAACGCATACCCCACCTCTAAAGTCTTCAGGACCTACTTGTCTGAGTTGATGTTCTTCCAAGAGTCCTGAAATAACTCCAGTCTGCCCCCTATTGGAGTGAGAGATGGGGGTGCGCAAAATTTCATTGGAAACTTCTTTGAAATCTGGGCTTCCCCTGGAACTCCTTTCTTGTTCCAGACTTCGCCCCTTGGCCAGCTCCACGCTGTTTCTGGTTTTAGGTCTTGTCAGGTCTGTATCTTTTGGCATCCCAAAATGCTTGCTTCTGAAAAGTAGATCTAGTGGTAGATGTCCTGGTTCTGAGCTCCCTTGGTAGAAAGGGGCTTTTCCCCCCAGATGATTGTTTAATAATTTCTTCTAGTTGGTTGCCAAACAGTTTTGTCCTGTGAATGGCAAGGAGACCAGCCTGTTTTTTGAAGAAGCATCCGCTTCCCATGACTTGACCCATAGTGCTCTTCTGACAATGATGAAACACATGCTAGAAATTTGATGTTGTCAAGCGATGCATCACAGAAAAAGGTGACAGCATCCTTGATAGAAGACAGATCTTTTAAGAGATCTTTTCTTCTAATTCTGTCAACCAGTACTGTAAAGTGCAGAATGCTCAAGCCATGGCTGTGGTGGTCTTGAGGTTTTGTCCAATGGCTGTAAACTGCTTTTTGAGTTCTCTGTCTGCATGTTTGTCCATATTATCACACATTGTGGTTCTGTCTTCAAGTAGCAGGGTTGTTCTGCGTGATATCTGCATGACAGCGGCATCCACTTTTGGCGGTGCAGTCCAATGTCCAGTATCTTCATCTGAAAAAGGGTAAAGTTTTTTAATTCATCTGGACATGGTGGATCTCTTTATCGTGGTGCCCGTGCTATTGCTGGCAACATTCTGTCAGTTTTACTTCCTGCTGCCTTTTAATGGTTGGAGTGGCTTTGCCCCGCCCAGTATTTGTCCTTAAATACTGGGCCTTGTCACTTCTCCGGTGCCCTTTCGTGGTGTTTCCGTTGCCAGCGCTTGTTCCAGTTATTCTTGTGATCTCCGTGTATGACCCGGACTGCCTGACTACTCTGCTGTGTCCGTTCCTGCTCTGTGTACCGACCCGGACTGCCTGACTACTCTGCTGTTTACGTTCCTGCTCTGTGTACTGTCCTGGATTGGCTGACGTTCCTGCTCTGTGTACCGACCCGGCCCGGCTGACGTTCCTGCTCTGTGTACAGTCCTCGTTGGGTGTTCCTCCGAGCATACAGTTGCAGTCCTCCGTTACTGCTACGGCAGTCCACAGCTTGTCCTGGGCCTCCGTTTACTCCTGTGGCATTACTCACTATTCCGTCACTCTCTACAGAGTGAGAGTCTTGAGGGCCTCTCGCTATTTGGTCCTGTCAGCCTTCCTGGCTTAATAGTAACCATTTCACTGCTGTCTCATTTGAGTATCACATGAACTATACCTGACCTGTGTCAGTATATTATTGTTGCTGATATATACATATACTGGACCAGTGTGGGTACTGATTACTGTAACCTGACCTGTGTCAGTACTATATTGTGTACATATATTACAGGACCCGCGAGGGTTATTATTATTATTCTATTTCTTTTCAATAAAACTGTGTTTTATCTAATCTACTGTGTCTGAGTGTCAAATAAGACCGTTACATTCTTATCACCTGCTTTCCATTCATTGGTGATTAACTCTTGAATGGAGCTGTGGACTGGAAATAAAGGAGATTCTTTTTCATACCATATGAAGGCAGAATCCATAACATTTAATTATTTATTTGTTTTTGCTAATCCTAATGTCTTCCTCATCAATTGTATAAATCCATCAATTTTCTCTGTGCTAAAATTACCTGGTTCATCCTTAATTTCTCGTTCTTCTGCAGACGAGGGAGCTGATTCCAATTCTGCCATACTACCCTCTTATTCATCTTCCACCATGTGTGATGGGCCTTGCTCTGGGTCTGAGACCCTAGGGTGCTTTTTCGAGGATTCCTGTATGGAAGAAAGGGTTTTCTGCATAGAGGAGCACATCCAACCTAAGAATTCCTTGAATGGAGCTGGAACGTCAGGAGTGGCTTTTTTTTGCAAACACTCATGGCATAACTTAGCAGATTCAGAAACAGGTAATTTATTATCACAGCCATAACCTTCTTTAGGGGCATCAGATCCCACCTTAGACTTGTCCCCTTCACTTTTCTTAGACCCAGACATGCTAAATGGGCTAAATATCAGAATATCAAGGAATACTAATACTTATGGAAGAAGAAACAAATAATACAATGTGGGAGATAATAAAATGGATTTACGTATTTTCCATGCATTCTGGTAGTGGCTGCATTTAAATAGGGGTCCAGAAATAGCAATTTTCCTGATGTGCGTTCATGCACCCGCACTTCTGTTTTCCCCCAGGCTTGAAATGCGCGTCATTACCCAGTGCCTCTGTTTACTGGGGGGAGCTGGGTTGAGGCAGACATGGCTGGGAAGGTCATGAAGGCAAGGTCTCGCTGGATACCACACCGTTTGAGGACCCATGCAACCTCAGAAGAGGTATCTGGTAAAAAACGCAGAAATATCATCAATACGGCCCGCATTTAAGGCAAGACACATAAGGGATAAAAGAAAATAATAAATTTGCTCTCAGTAAGAAGAAGAGAGGGAATAGAGAGAGAGACAAAATATCTCTGTCCTCCAGCTTGGTAGGACAAAATTAACTGAAGGGAGGAGGTGTACCAGATGTTTAAATATTTTAACCCCTTAGTGACAGCCGAGTGCGTACGCGGCTGTCACCTTAACGCCCGGCTAACGTTTTTTTTTTTTTTTTAAACGATTCCGGAGTCCCCGAACGGAGTGCAGCCACATGGAGACCCGGACTTCCAGGACTTACCAGGTACGTCCTCTGTCACGAAGTGACAGTTTTTGCGGGATGTACCTGGTAAGTCAATTGTCGGGATGGGGTTAATTTAGTCCTACCAGCTGGTAGGTGGAGTTAATCCCACAGTACACTGCTGTGGACTGGACACAGAGGAAACAACAATTTCACACTTTTTTGAGAAAATCCCCACCAATAGATAATACATAGACTTTTCTATAACTGCACTTTTGAAGTGGCTGAAAGTAAAAGTTGTGAGTCCTGCAGCATCATAAGCCTTGAAAAAATTGTTGGCAGGCTGAGTGCCTTTGTCCACAACACTTACTTACACCTGCTTAAGTAACAATGGCACAAACATCCTTGACAAATAATTGCACTTTTAGATATTCTAGCAGGGTGCAACACATTATAGCAGTTCTTCTTTAAAGCCTCTGTTTTCAACAAAAGGAAAGGGCAGCATGCCAACCACCAACATCTTGGCAAGTATATTATTCCACAGACGTACTTTTGCATTCTTTTTGTGCAGATTTTGACTTCTTTCTAAGAACTTAGTAAGTGTGGAATGGCAGTACATAATGGAAGAACTGTGTAAGTTTATTGTTTTAACAACATCACTTGTGGAGATTGTGGGAGTGGTGGCTATATGTGTTGACACTCTATGGCTTTTCCCATCTCTACAAACAAGCTCAGAGTCATACTTCTGTGCAGCAGGAGCAGAAAATCTTGGCATACTATCTGACGCATCAACAGCACTTCTATTATGTACCCCAGAGCCCCCGGAACTTTTAGGAGCACTTCTAATGCTGCTAGTTGTGTCACCTCTGACCTACTGATTGTGTGTCTCCCAGTCAGATCTATGGCTGTGCTTCAGGTGGGATTTCATTGAGGAGGTACCTAGATGTGTGCCCTCTTTCCCTCTGCTCACATGCTTCTTATACAGACAACAGATAGCAACATACTTAGCTTTTGGATCTTGAGTGAAGTATCTCCATACTATGGACTTCATAGACTGTAGGGATACTACTACAACTGTAGCCAGATGTTGCTGCTGCAATTCTTCTACTACTAGGTGTCACAGATGCTGCACTTTCAACAGCAGTAGAGGCACGCATCATAGTAAGGTTGTGGATGTTGATAACCCATGTTGTTAATGGACAATCAACACTAGTAGACTAGTATTGTGTGTGGCTGAGTGGAGTGTGATGATACTGATGATGACTAACAGGATGACTGTGTATTTTTGTCATCTTTGCTTGTCCAGGGTCAGACATTACAATTGTTTTCTCAAACAGTTTTTAGACAGCCACAATGCTCCTTTTCAGTGGTGGAAGACTGAGCCTTTACCTTTCAGCTAACGTTCTTTCCATGTCGTAATATATATCTTACTCTCAACATCACCTTTATCTGAAGAAGGGGAGGTTGCTGGGAAGATTTATTCTAGATCAATCCTCGGCATCTCCCACTACTTCTTTCGCACTACTTTTATATTTTTCTAGGCATTTAGAAGTCTCAAACAACTTCTGTTGATTTTTCCCCTTTGAGGGGTTTTCACAATGTTTGCTACTACATTCAGGGAGTGTTTTTGTCCTTGTTTTCTCACTGTCAGATACAGCAGTTGGTTGAACTGATACACCTTCTTGAACTATTGTATCAGCACTGGAATGTGACTCATTGTCATCTTCAGTGTTTTTGGATTGTTTATTAATAGTACTGGTGCTGGTGGAACTTTTGGTGGGACTCTGACAAACTGCATCGTCATTGTGAGGAGAGGGATCACCATCATTTATTGCACACACTGCAGTAACCATGGCTGCAGTCAGTTTTTGGACTACCACTTTAATACCACATCCCTGCTCTACTCCTTTGCCCCCCCCCCCTTGTGCCTTCTGTGTTTGTTGGACATTACTCTACTTCTATGTGTGTTCTTTCTGTAAACTACACAATAGAACAGATTGTGCGTGATGTCTTGCCTTGACCCTCTACAAAATACTCTATCTGATCTAGTATCAATCTGCTTCAGTCACAGCTCACACTATGGTACCTGTCTTTGTCATCTATCATTATTTTTTATTTTATTTATTTATTCTTTATTAATTGTCACCCTATCCTTTTCACTGCCAACAAAAACATACTTCCTATTCAACTGCTTCTTTCCCCAGGCTCCCCTAACACAGAGATAACATCCAGCTCAGGATAAAACTTGGAACTTGGATCACCTTTGATTGTGTGTTCCCAGTCAGCCTCACAGAATTTTGGGTATTTGGGGTGCTTTTCCTTTGCTCTCTTCTCACCATTCCAGACTCCCCTAACAAAGAGATAACTGCCAGATCAAGAAGGAGCTTGGATTGTGGCTGCCTGTGTCTTTCCAATCAATCACACAATATTTTGAGGTATTTGGGGTAAATCTCCTTTGCTCACACCCCATACTCCCCTATGACAGACATAACAGATCAGGAAGAAACTTGGATCATTACTGCCTGTGTCTTCCCAGTCAGTTACACAAGATTTGGGGGTATTTGGGGTCAACCTTCTTTCTCCCTTACTGTCCCCTAGACCCCCAGACTCCTCTAATACAGAGAACAGATTTTCTGTCTACAAGTCTTCCTAAACTAATCTTCAACTCCACTTTATTAGCCTGTCTTCTTTAGCCCAAAAATGTGCTTCCTTCTCTTCCTCTCACAAACACAGAATGGAATGCTGTGGGAACCTGACACCCATTTTATACTAAGCCTGCAGGAAAAGAAGAGAAACTTGCCAAGTGATGGAGATTAATTCAGTCTGTCCATTGATTTCAATGTAAGGAACTAAGTGAAAAAAAGCAGAAACTGAACTGTTTGAGAAAAATTTTCTGTTCAGCAAATATTGCCGTTTTTCTCTTATTTCTCTTTTCAAACTTAAACTCCCTTTTTATAGTAATTATGGAGGATAATTTTTATTAATAAACTGATTTAATGTAATTTGACATTTGCTGAGTTTGGAATCACAATGTTTGTGGTATATGAGTAATATCATTGTTCCTTTTACATTTTAGAATATATTGTATTATCTTAAGTTACATAAATAGTGACAGAAGTGAGATTTTAAGATATTCTAAAACTGAAATCTGATATCTGCCCTTACTCCACTTACCTGTGTTTGAATTAAATATCATGATTCTGTATGTTATGTTTTCTAAGAAAATATATAATACATGTAACATTTTTGCTCAAACTTCTCTTCACACCAGGCCATGGATTCTGCTGGATATACATCTGTATGCAGGGAAGTCTGCAGAATGTTTTCTTTGGGGGGGGAGGAGCCATAATATGACCTCCTGGCCCACCTGCTCAGCCCCTATGTTTATATGGAGGGGCAAGTGCCCCCCTTGCCCCCCTGCCGGACGCGAATGTTGGTCGAGTGTGTGCATGCGTGTTTGTCATTATTAATGAGCACGCAATTGGGTGTTGTTTACTACTATGGGTCCTGCTTCCCTTACCATGAGGATCTATGCTGCATTGCTGTTGAGGAGATTCACCCTGGCCCAAGTAGAAGAACCAGGTCCTTCACCTCTCTCTTTCTGTGCCTGGATATAGACCTATACTTACTTCAACACATTAGGGCACCCCGAGTTGTTCCTGCATGGAACATTTTTATGAAGCACGTGTCCCTTCTCTCACAGGGACCCAGAACACTACATATCAGCCTCCAATATACCCCTCTGCTAAGCCATGCCTATCCCTATGACATCATATGAAATCTCCCACTACCCAAAGGGGGCGGCTACACTATACCACTTTGAAAGTAGGAACCCTGTTACATACATTTTGAACATATTTACTGTATCTGCTATCACAGCTTTCTAAGGCAAGGAATCCCATATGCTCAGTACCCTTTCTGTAAACAATACTTTCCTTTATAGTTATCAGAATATAATTGTAATGGATCCCCCCTGTATTTTCTGTACAGACTTTTGAATGAATAAATAATAAACAAAAACATAAATAAACAAACACACAAATATAATAAGCAAATAATCTATATCAATATAGAATGTGCCATAGAATGTGTACAATCAAACTTAAAAAAAAAAAAAATTAATGATACATGCTATTTACCAGTCTGTATTATGTTGCTCTATATTTAAAGTGGTGAGTCATTTTTTTTTTTTTACAAAACTCTTCGGTCTTTATTCAAATGCATTACAATGCAGTACACTGGATATTCTCATGTATAATAGGTTAACCTAGGGGTGCGCAATTGTTGAACTTTCAGCTTGGGAACTAGAACTCCCATAATCCCCAACCAGCCAATGAATGGTTGGATGATGGGGGTTGTAGCCACTGATAGCTGTAGGTTTGACAATTGCTTTAATATCCATTGAATATTCTAATCTAGCCAGTATAGTTACTATCTGTTATCTCAGGGATTAAGTAGGGGTTTGCTTAAACGTAAACTGCTAAGGTGTCTGGAGGATATAGCTGAGAATCACTGCTTTAGAGCAGTGGTGGGCAACTCTCATCCTCAAGACTTACCATCAGTGCATGTTTTCAGAATATTCCTGCTTGATTACAGGCAGATCAATTAAAGTGACTGATCCATTGATTGATCCAACTGTACTTAAGCAGAGAGAGCCTGAAAACCTGTACTGTTGATGGTTCTTAATGGTAGCAGTCATATTGGTAAAATTTTTCTGGACTTGTCAGGTCACTAGATAATTTTGGTTGAAACTTTAGAATATTATTAATTTCCTATTCTCTAGCAATTTTCTACAATTCCTTTATTAATTGCCCCAACGACTTTCAAACACAGCTCAAAAAACACTCTATACATCACAGCATATTGGCTTCAATACTGTGTAAAGCATCCTCTTGACTGCATTACCATTTCGTTCAGTCACCAAAAGGGTTGACATGGTGTTCAGATATGAGAAACTTGAAGCTCTTCTAAAATGATGAAATGCTCAAAGTTCTTCATAATATGAAGGTAAACTCTGCCATCATTAGAAACCACCATAGCACTTGGTTGTCAGCAAGTAGCCCACGGGTCAAATGAGACCCATCTGACTTCAGGGAGGGGTCCACCTGATATTTATGTTTACACATGAATTAGTAGGCTATTAATGTTTATGTATCCACCTTTCTATTCCTACTATTGCGTAACTGATACCCTGCAGTTCTCAAGAATATTTCAGGCTTTTAAATATCAGTATTTTCATTGACTTGATCAAAATATACCAGTAACTAGCACTAGGTATATACATTTGCACTTTTGTAAGAATAAATTTTTTTCAACACTTTTATATATTAAAATGGGACATATCTGCAAAGTAGAGTAATTCTGGGGTACACCACTGAACCATATTGGACAAGCAAAAATTCCTATAAATGGTGCTTTGAACCATGAATGATAGAGAGACCTCCAATGCATTTTGAGGGGTTCAATGTCCCATTTTAATCAATTAGAATTTTTGGAGTTGATTTAAAGGGTAACTATCACCCCTATAAACTTTGTTTAAAAAGCAACTTTATATAGCGACTAGCTGACATACTGGTGTCATTTTTTTTTTAAATGTGTTGTTTGGCTGAAATTAAATGTTGAAAAATGATCCTGTGCCTTCCTTCCAGGCAGACTGTCAGTACAGCTCTGCACCTCAGTCTGTCACACTTCTTCTGCCTCCCTCCCAAGTAGCATCTCAATCCAGCCTCTCTTGTAAACTGGAGCGCTTTCTGGCCAATGAGTGTGCTCCAGCTTACAAGAGAGGCTGGATCCAGACTCTATGTGGGAGGGGAGCAGAGGAATAGTGACGGACAGTGGTACAGAGCTGTAATTGCAGTCTGTCCGGAAGGAAGGCACAGGATCATCTTTCAACATTTAATTCCAGACCAAACAACAATTTTTGTTTTGTAAACATGACACTAGTATTCCAGCTAATCACAATATAAAGTTACTTTTTAGCCAAAGTTATATAGGGTTGATAGTTCTCCTTTAACCCACCATTATTCCAATTTCACCTTTATACACTGGCCTCCATGTGTCCCAATATCACCATTACTACGCACAACTGTAGTTTTATTAAGTATGTGAAAATTCCTCTTATTTGTAAGTACTGGGAAAGTACACTACAACCATGTTTATAGGATAAGATAATATGATATTAATTGTGTTTATAACTCAAATTAGCTTCCTCATTTAACCTGTGAAGAGTCAAGATTTGTTTTTTATGAACCTATAACTAAACAGGCTTGTAATGGAGTACAGTTTAAGTGTCCTTATCTTTAAAAAAAAAAAAAAAGGTTAAATGCTGCACTTCCTTGATGATGCTAGATATATAAGACCTGACTCATGGAAACTGTCTGACATTCAGAGGCAGAACAAAAATGGCAGCTCCAGTAGTGCTAGTTCTGTGTTTGTCTTATTTGGCTTCAGTTTTTGCATCCCACATGCAAGGAGGGATCATGACTTTCCGGCCAAGAGATAAGAATCCTGATGGTTCATATAGGGTAAGCAGAAACCAGTATTAACCATAACTATATGCATGCAACCCCAATTATGAGTGTGTGTATAATATATATATATATATATATATATATATATATATATATATATATATATATATATATATATATATATATATATATATATATATATATAATATATATAGAGAGAGAGAGGCTGCTCACTCACGGGTGCGCAGCCTTTCTATGTTGCAAAATCCAGAGTTGACTGAGGCGCTTCTAGATTAATGTGTGTTTTTAGATACAGTATAACCACCTCAAAGCTTTATAAATGATAGTAGCTAATTATGAAGTCTGCCCAAAATTAGTCTAACTCTTATAGACTTACAATACACAATATACAACCAGATTTAGATGTTTTCTTACTACTGTCCAAAGTTAATAAAAGGTTCAGTATAGTTGGGATCAGATGATATATCTGGAGAGTGATTCCATGCTTTTGGGTGTAACTGTCCACTTTATCTTCCAATCAGTCCTGTTGGTAGAAGGAAGAAAACATCCAATCAAAATATAAATAGTGTCACACTAGACAGATGATAATATCCACTTACTGATTAAGTGCTGGGTGTCCAGTGGATTTCAGTATTCACTTAGTAATGGTCTCGCGTCTCCAGAGGTCCAGTTGTATGCAAATATCCACAATCCAGTAGCGAAATATAAGGAAATAGATAAACAGCAATAAGGCAGTGAATTAGGTCACTACACCAAATTTAAGTATGTACTCACTCCTTAAAAAGGACGAGTCCAGCGTAGTCAAGTATTTCTTATTTTGTATCTTCTATGTCCAATCACACCTCCAAGGGTTAAATCTGATTCTCCAGATACCTCTATACTGACTATTCTGCTTGCTGAAATCCTATATAATAATTTGCTAAACCGTGTGTAACGACGAAGTCCTGCGCAGTACAGACTACCCGAGCCACGGCTGATACAGAGCTGGATGCTCTGAAGGAGAGTCCAGCTCTGTATCAGCCGTGGTGCAGGCAGTCTCTACTGCACATGACTGCCCCGCGACAGGCTGGCAGTGACACTGTGGCACGTGTAACGGGCTCTTCAACTAGTACAGAAATAAAAGCTAGGCGAGGTAAGCGCAATTATCCTAATAAATCCACAATTAACGCACAAGTGAGAACCTCAAATTACTGCAAATGCTGTGAACGGTAGCCAAGTAAATTCTCTCTATGTTATAACTTTCTATGGCACCCGGTACCAGATTGCTTATAAGTGTGAGTGCATATCCATATATATATATATATATATATATACATACATACATACATACATACATACATACACACACACACACACACACACACACACACACACACACACACACACACACTCATAAAAACTGCCAATGGTTTAAATTGATATTTTAACCCCTTGAGTGCAAGTGAAGTTTCTAACACATTTCTTCACAATGCATTGGAGACTTCTCTAGCTTTCAAGGAGCTAAAATCAACAAAAATTTCTATTTTTATTAGTACTATTATCTTTTAAGTGTCTTTTAAATATTGAGCACCAACTTATTCAACAGTGCTGCACAAAGTTGGGGTGAGAACATACAATGACATCCTAAACAAAGTGTAGTGAAAGCCCTGCTCGCTAGAGTTCTCCTATGGTGCATTTGATTTGCTCCAGAATGACTCCAGGAGGAGATGCACTTAGGTGTGATAACGAGGGGATAGAAAGGTGATAACTTGTCCAGAGAAATACATTCTCCAGTTCCTTTGTTATTCTGTGAAGCCTGATTGCACTAATGTTGTCTACGCACTAAGATTTATCAAGTGGCAGAGATCATAGTATATAGGTTCTATAGAATGACATAGGAATTGGACAAGTGATATCATTAGAGAAGGTATCTCCTTTTCATCACCTTTGCAGTACACCTTAGTACATAACCCCTAAATTCTTCTTAGTACATCAGACTCAATATACTGGAGACCTCTCTAGCATTCAAGTGGTTAAAACTAATGTTTATATATATTTTGTGTTTTAAAGGGATAGTAATACTTCATTTTAGTTTAATTTTATTTTGTAGGCATTAAAAAAACATGAAGAACGATATAAGTCTTATCTCTCAAACCTTATCTCTCCCGCCCCTTTTACCTAGTGTAAGCCATCTCTTTTCAGATGTTGAATCCAGTCTGTAGACCATACATATAACAGAAGGGGACAATCTTCTTTCTGTGAGAACAATGAAAGCCCTGCCCCCATTGACAAGTTTTTCAAGTTTTTCCCTTATCTTAATTGAAGATTGTCCCTCTCTGCAATCTACCTGGGCACCTCCCTTCTGATCTGGCTGAACAGTGTTACATCAGTAAAAGGGGCGGGAGGGGGATACTTTGTCATTGAATTACTCTTGAACTACAACTCTGACAGAATTGAAATACCACTCTCCAAGGTCCAAATACTATGATGATTAATTAGAGCTGATTTTATTATGAAATATTACTATCACTTTAACTTAAAGGTTACATAACAGGTAGGAGTGCCTAATCGGTCAGCTGTATACCAAGGAATTTTTATGGATTTCAAATCAGTGTGTGCAAATTACATCAGCTGTAGCATATATGGCTATAATTTTTATTATGATACCATTCAGCTTTGCTAATATATAAAGATTTTAATGAAAAGGACTTTATTCTACGGAAGAGCCCTGGAGACAAGAAAAAAAAACAATTTTAAATTTTGACTTTTAAACTCCAAATGTTTACTTTTAAAGTCAGATTTTTTTATGTTTAAAGACAAAACAAAGACATTTTTGTCTTTAAAATAACACATTTACAAATATTTTTTTTACCAGTAAACTGCATACTAGTACTGCTCCTTACTTCTGCTAATAGTATTGTATTGTATCTTCTCCAAGTTTAGACAATTATTTTGTCACGAAAAAATTATGGTAATATGTCTGAGAATTAATGGACCATATATGAACAGGAATGACTGCACTGCTTCCACAACAGGGTATCAAATAGACATACTTAAAGGGATAATAACCCCCCCAAACAACATGACTCCAAATGCGAGCAATCATGGAAACATACTTAACGCTTAACTCCCTTAGTCCCATCTCTCAAACCTTTATGGTTTGAGAGATGTAAGACAAGAAAGACCTCCGCTCCCTCCCCCTTCTCATGCATCCGCTGTATAGCAGACGTCATGAGATCCTGCTTCGAGGACCAGATGGCGGCTCTGCAGGAGCGCTGTCATCTAGATATCTCCGTATTATTACTTCATCGGTATGGTCTAAAATGTGTGCCTGGCTTGCAAGCACATGTTGTAAACCGTTCCGATTAAGTAATTATATGGAGATATCTAGATGACAGAGTTCCTGCAGAGCTGCAGTAAGTCGGTTGACCGGATTCTGCCTCTGACAGCTTTACAGCTCGTCAGGCAGAAAGGTGAGGGAGGGAAGGTCTTTCTTCTCTTACATCTCTCAAACCATAAAGGTCTGAGAGATGGGACTGAGGGAGTTAAGTATGTTTCCATGATTGCTCGCATTTGGCGTCACGTTGTTCGGGGGGTTACTATCCCTTTAATTACAAATTTATTGAAATCTGTAGATTAAAACCATTACCACCTCTCAAACATCTGATCATAGCCTCCAGGTCTTACAGTTGCACATGATAGGTACAGTCCACACGTTTCACATTATACACGCTTATTCATGACTAAGCTTGTATAAAGCAAAACGTGTGGACTGTATATACCATGTGTGACTCTTTTTTACCATGTTGTGGAAGAGGTGCAGTCATTCCTGTTCATATATTGCTGTAGCATGAAGGTTGGAGGGAACCTTTGATTAACACACTCCATTGTGGATCAGGATTCCTAACCTAGTGCCAGATACTGTGGGACCAGTGTGTATTCTTTGAAGCACCTGATTGTTCTTTCGTTCCAGTTAATGGACCATGCCATAAGAACTTTTTTATTCTGATCAGAGACAATTTCAATTACCATAACATTTTAACATCTTTCCCTAAAAGTCAGAATTCTGACTTTAAAATTCCTGATAAAGAAAGCCTTTTAAAGCTTTGAATGCCAGAGAAGTATCCAATGCAATGTATCCTAGTGCATTGGATATCTCACTGGCATTTGAATGGTTAAGGATTTATTTCAGACTTTAATAATGAGGTACTTGAAATATAACACATGGTCGTGGTGTTATCATAGGTTATAGAACATTAAAGTAGGCTTGTCAAACATGTGGCCTGCAGGCCAAAATAAGTACGGCCCATGGGTCGGCAGTGTGAGCTCCTCCTTAGTGGGCCTGCAGCCCAGCATCAAGGGGTTAAAAGTCCCATTTTATTTTAATGGGATTTTTGCTCTCATCACTTTGACCCTCTTAACGCCAGAGAAGAGTCCAACAAATTGCTTTGATAAGTAACACACCACCAATATAAATATGTAAATGTAACACACTTGAGATTATACATTGAACAAGTTACATTTGTATATGGATACTCGTGGGATGTTACATGATTGGCCTATTAGGCATAAGTAAATAGAGTGTGGACACGCATATGGGGATTGTGTCACTTTTAGTTGTCATGCACAAATTTCCTTTGCCTGTATTTTCCCTAAATCACAGAGAAAAGGGTCCCTGTACTGTGGTAATGTGACTTTATTTTGATTATTTTTTACTTCCTCTTAACAATTTTTGACAGTTTTTTTCTGTACTGGGTTACACTGGGTATTTCATCAAACGGAGGGGTGTCTCCTCTGGCAGCAAATGCTTCAAAAGCGGAGAAGCATCTGCTACCAGAGGAGACCTTCCCCACTTGATGAAGCATCCTCTTCTTTACCAAACAGTCACCCAGCTTGGCATAGCATCTGGTGCCAGAAGAAACACTCCCACTTTTCAAAGCAGCGGATAGTTCGCCAAGCAAGCACTCAGCTTGGGGAAGCATCCGCTGCCAGAGAAAACACCCCTGCTTGGAGAAGCAGCAGATACTTTGCTAATAGGCACCCAGCTTGGGGAGGCATCCTCTGCCAGAGGAGATCCCAACAGACTGCTCTTGCATTAAGGTTATTACATAATGAAAATGAGCAAAAAGTAAAGACCATATGGCCTGAAATGCATTCAGGTGTTTAGCCAAGGCTAAATAGGCCAGGTTTTGGTGGTCCGTGTAGATGATTATGATACGAGGAGACCCCTCCAATAAGTACCGCCATTCCTCTGAGCGAGCTTTATAGCAAGCAGTTCCCTGTTACCCGTGTCATAGTTTAATTTGGGGTCGGAAAATCTATGGGGAAAAAAAAGAACAGGGATGCAAGTGGCCGGTAATAGAAGAGCGTTGGAAAAGAACAGCTCCAGCAGCGGTCTTTGAAGCATCTACTTCCAGGTAAAAGGCACGCAGGGGATTCAAATACTGTAATACAGGAGTGGTGGTAAAGGCAGCTTCAAGCCTGTGAAAGGCCGCCAAAGCGTCAGGTGGCCAAGCTTAGCGTCAGCTCCTTTACGTGTGAGGGACACAATAGGACGGATGATGTCCGAAAAGTTCTGAATGAACTTCCGGTAATAATTCAAAAAGCCTATGAATCTCTGTATAGTTTTGAGACCTTAAGGCAAAGGACAGTTCTGGACAGAGGCGACTTTGGAGGGGTCCGGTAATAATTCAAAAAGCCTATGAATCTCTGTATAGTTTTGAGACCTTAAGGCAAAGGACAGTTCTGGACAGAGGCGACTTTGGAGGGGTCCATAGCCAAACCAGAAGAGGATACGATATATCCCAGGAAGGGAAGATGGCTTTGCTCCAACTGGCATTTCTCGAGCTTGGCATACAAGTTATGGGCACAAAGCCTCTCCAGGATCTGGCAGACGTGGCTACGATGTTCAGAGAGAGACTTGGAAAAGACCAATATGTTGTCCAAGTAGACAACAACAGAAGACAAGAGGAGATTCCTGTAACGGTTTTATGTACACTCAGAGACAGAAGGTTTTGGTAAAACACAGTTTTATTAAACCACACAGAATAATAATAACCCTCGCGGGTCCAGCATATAGATACAATATAATACTGACACAGGACAGGTTACAGTGAGGTCAATAACCCACATGGGTCCAGTATGTGATAATAACAATGCTGACACTGGTCAGGTTACAGTTCGTATGATTCGGTGAGATAATGGCAGAATGGTACTATTAGGCCAGGAATAGCTGATAGACCCTAATAGCAGAAGGTCCACAGGACACTCTCCACGCAGAGAGAGTGACACAATAGCGACTGTAGCCACAGAGGAGCAAGCGGAGACCTGGATATATGACTGGCTACTGGAACAACAGAGGTAGACTGCAACTGGAGGTGTATGTAACGCCCAACCGAGACTGCAATAGTCTGTGACCCAAGTGCACAGCACCGCCCCTCAAGGGGCTAACGAACGCTCCGACCTGAGAACAAACTGCCAGATCGTTTAAATGGACTGAGGCTCCCAAGAGTACCCCAACCTCAGGTAAAGGGCAGTAAACAGGCCAAGCGTACCGTGGGGCAACCAGAAATATATCCACACAGGAGTGAGAGAGGACAAGGCACTATGGGGTGACTGAGTATCACGGTGCCCATGCTCCCCTTGTTGTTTGCTGTCAGTTTATTCTGTGCTTTGCTCCCATTGGCTACTCTGTATTTGTCCCGCCCAGTATGGCCTTTATATACTGGGCTCTGGCACCCCTCCAGTGCCCTTTCATGGTGTTCCTGTACCAGTGCTTGTTTCTGCTCAGTGATACACAGTGTACCGACTTGGCCAGCCTGACTACTCTGCATCTTGTCTCCTGCTCCTGTGTACCGACCCAGATTGCCTGACTATTCTTCTGCACCTGCTCCTGTGTACCGACCTGGCTTGGCTGACGTTCCTGCTCCTGTGTACCGACCCGGCTTGGCTGATGTTCCTGCTCCGTGATTCAACCCGGCTTGGCTGACGTTCCTGCTCCGGTGTACCGACTGGGCTTGGCTGACGTTCCTGCTCCTGTGTACCGACCCTGCTTGGCTGACGTTCCTGCTCCGTGATTCGACCCGGCTTGGCTGATGTTCCTGCTCCGTGATTCGACCTGGCTTGGTTGGCGTTCCTGCTCTTTGTCGCCTTGGCGACATTCTGATCTGTCAGGCATTGTGTCTCCGTGTCCACTCCTGCAGAGTACAGGTGGCCTAGTCTCCGTTACTGCTTCTGCAGAGTGCAAGTGTCTGCCTCCGTTACTGCTACGGCAGTGCGCCTTTGGGCCTAGTCTCCGTTACTGCACCTGCAGAGTGCAAGTGTCTGTCTCCGTTACTGCTACGGCAGTGCGCCTTTGGTCTGGTCTCCGTTACTGCACCTGCAGAGTGCAAGTGTCTGTCTCCGTTACTGCTACGGCAGTGTGCCATTGGCCTAGTCTCCATTACTGGTTCTGCAGAGTGCAAGAGTCCGCCTCCGTTACTACAACGGCAGTGTGCCTTTGGGCCTAGTCTCCGTTACTGCACCTGCAGAGTGCAAATGTCTGTCTCTGTTACTGCTACAGCAGTGTGCCTTTGGTGTGGTCTCCGTTACTGCACCTGCAGAGTGCAAGTGTCTGTCTCCGTTACTGCTACGGCAGTGCGCCTTTGGCCTGGTCTCCGTTACTGCGCCTGCAGAGTGCAAGAGACTGTCTCCGTTACTGCTACGACCGTGTGCCATTGACCTAGTCTCTGTTACTGCTTCTGAAGAGTGCAAGTGTCTGCCTCCGTTACTGCTACGGCAGTGTGCCATTGGCCTAGTCTCTGTTACTGCGCCTGCAGAGTGCAAGTGGCCTGTCTCCGTTACTGCTATGGCAGTGTGCCATTGGTCTGGTCTCCGTTACTGCTACGGCAGTGTCCTGTGTTGCTCAATTCCTATTATTACTCTGGCGGTTCATGTCTATTCTGCTAACCTGTTCCTGGGCTTTATGAATCCTTAAGCTGTCTATATTCAGAGAGCCCCATCACAGACCTCTCTGCACATGGGACTGTTTACACTCATTGAAGACCATTAACCCATGCAGTACCTTACTCCTGGGAATCCAACATATTCTGCCTGACCTGTGTCAGTATAGACTGTTGTGGACTTTATGGTTATACTGGACCTAGCCAGGCCAAGCCAGGTCGGTACACGGAGCAGGAACGTCAGCCAAGCCGGGTCGGTACACAGAGCAGGAACGTCAGCCAAGCCAGGTCGATACACAGAGCAGGAACGTCAGCCAATCCGGGACGGAACACAGAGCAGGAACGTCAGCCAATCCGGGTCGGTACACAGGAACGTAAACAGGCAGAGTAGTCAGTCAGTCCAGGTCATACACAGTAATCATACGAAATAACGGAACAAGTGCTAGCAACGGGAACACCACGAAAAGGGCACTGCATAAATGACAGGGCTGAGTATTTAAGGACTGTCATAGGGAGGAGCAACATAACGTTAGCCAATAAAAAGGTATCAGGAAGTAGCGTTTGTCAAAATGTCGCCAGCAAAGCACGGGCACCGTGATAATCCCAGAAGACATCATTAACTAATGCCTGAAATACCGCTGGAGCGTTCCAGAGACCAAAGGACATAACCTGGTACTCATAGTGCCCAAATCTTGTGTTGAAGGTGGTTTTCTGCTCATCACCTGCTCGTACCCGTACCAGGTTATATGCCCCTCGGAGGTTTAGGGCTCGATCCAAATGTTGGCGTCGCCAGAAAAAACTGGCGACGCTGGTTTTAACGTCAACTGAGCAATGCAAATGTTCCACTAGTAACAAGTGATGCCAGTTCTGAAACACACTTCGCCGGTCGCCAGAACAGCAAGATCTCACCCATAGAGGATAATGTACAAGCGACGCCAAAAGCTATTCAAATGTTGGAGTTAGGGCTAACTCGCGTTAAATTGCAACATTTCTCTCCAGAAATCTAATGCCTATTTTTTTTGGAGAACAGCACACCACACAGAGTAAAAAAACAAACGTCTCCAGTTCTGAACAGCATTCTCTGTGCTTTTCCCTACCCAGCCACTAGGGGAACACAGAGAAGGCTTTCAGCACCATAGACAGCTTTGAATGCCATAGGGATGTGCACTGATCACCCCTGTGGCATTGAAAGGGTTACAATCAATAAAACTAGTACACCAAGCACTACACAATGCCCCCTTCCACCCCCCCCCTTAGTATGTCACATATATTGCATATATGTGACATACTAACCCCATCCACATCCACCTCATGGACTTCCATATAGTGGACAAATCTGTCTTTTATTCCACAATTAACCCTTTGAGTACCAGAGAGGTAGGAAAGCATTGCTTAGCATGTTTCCTACCCCTCTGGTACCCAAAGGGTTAATAGGCAAGGTATGGACTACATACCTTGCCTGTGTATATATATATATATGTGTGTGTGTGTGTGTGTGTGTGTGTGTGTGTGTGTGTGTGTGTGTGTGTGTGTGTGTGTGTGTGTGTGTGTTTTAAACTTTTTTTTTATTAAAATACTATTATTAGACATTAGTTTAAATTAGATCTCATTCATTTTTAACCCCCTACCTCCTGTGTCCCATTGCTATTAGTACTTTTGCTCCACTCTCCTTCAAACGGAGAGTGGAGCAAAAGTACTAATATCAATGGGACAAAGGAGCTAGAACATTATAAATGTATGAGATCTAAGTTAACCCTTTGAGTGCCAGAGTGGTACGCAACGCATTGCAAAGCAATGCGTTGCGTACCACTCTGGCACTCAAAGGGGTTAAAATACAACTGAGGGAGCAGGCTGCACTTTGACTGCAGTGCTTCCCTCATCTCCATTCATAAACACTTCCATTGCTGCGGGTGGCTGTGAAGCCCGCAGCATAATACAGTCTAAACCTGGGGACTACAGAGCTATTGGAGGAAGCGGGAGGAGGGGACAGAGGCATAGGAGGAAGCGGGTGGAAGGCTTGTATTTGCTGCCCGCTTCCTCCGATACCTCTCCTCTCGCGATGGCATTGTGCCCGGCTGCCTGGCGTCGCCTTGTGCAATTCGTCCCTTTTCACAATGCGTTGTACAATGCGCATTGTACAACGCATTGTGAGAAGGGACGAATTGTTTATGAATGGAGATGAGGGAAGCACTGCAGTCACAGTGCAGCCTGCTCCCTCAGTTGTATTTTAACCCTTTGAGTGCCAGAGTGGTATGCAACGCATTGCTTTGCAATGCGTTGCATACCACTCTGGCACTCAAAGGGTTAACTTAGATCTCATACATTTATAATGTTCTAGCTCCTTTAATTTAACCCCTTAACGACATGTGACTTACCAGGTACGTCCCGCAAAAACTGTCACTTAGTGACAGAGGACGTACCTGGTAAGTCACGGAAGTCCGCGTCTCCGTGTGGCTGCACGCCGCTCGGAGACTCAGGACTTCCTTGAGAAAAAAAAAAAAATGTTAGGCGGGCGTTAACGTGACAGCCGCGTACGAACGCGGCTGTCACTAAGGGGTTAAACTAATGTCTAATAATAGTATTTTAATTAAAAAAAAGTTTAAAACACACACACACACATATATACAGGCAAGGTATGTAGTCCATACCTTGCCTATTAACCCTTTGGGTACCAGAGGGGTAGGAAACATGCTAAGCAATGCTTTCCTACCTCTCTGGTACTCACAGGGTTAATTGTGGAATAAAAGACAGATTTGTCCACTACATGGAAGTCCATGAGGTGGATGTGGATGGGGTTAGTATGTCACATATATGCAATATATGTGACATACTAAGGGGGGGGGGGATGTGGAAGGGGGCATTGTGTAGTGCTTGGTGTACTAGTTTTATTGATTGTAACCCTTGAATGCCACAGGGGTGAGCAGTGCACATCCCTATGGCATTCAAAGCTGTCCATGGCGCTGAAAGCCTTCTCTGTGTTCCCCTAGTGGCTGGGTACGGAAAAGCACAGAGAATGCTGTTCAGAACTGGAGACGTGGGTTTTTGATTTTCTGACTGAACTTGATACTTTGCAGTGCTGTGATTGGCTGTGGTGCTAGGTAACATTTTTATCGTGTGTTTTTAGGTAAGATTTTCTATGCGACGCAGGTTTAAGGTTAACGTGTATTTTGCTGGTTATCACTCTTTAGCCTTTCTGGGTAAGGAAGATTTGAATCTCACGTTACCTGGTCTTGCTTAACGAGTGAAGGCAGTTTTTTTCTTCACGTTGGTTTTAACGCCAACATTTGGATCGAGCCCTCAGTTTGGTAAAGACTGTAGTACCGCTTAATTGATCAAGCATCTCCGAGATCAAGGGCAGGGCACAGCAGTTCCTGCGAGTAAAAGTATTCAAGCCCCGATAGTCTATACAAGGCCAAAGAGAGCCATCCTTCTTGGCAACAAAAAAGAAGCCAGCCCCAGCTGGAGATGAGTACGAATGTATAAACCCATGGTCCAGACTATCAGAAATGTACTCCTCAAGGGCAAGGGTCTCAGGTACAGAAAGAAGGTAGACTCTCCCCATAGAAGGAATGGTACCTGGAAGAAGGTCAATAGCACAATCATACGGCCTGTGAGATGGAAGCACCTCCGCTCTGCATTCACAGAAGACATATCGGCGTAATCCCGATAAGGAACCGGAACCCCTGGATTAGAGATGGCAGTTTGAAGGTGGAGATCCATCAAGGCGACAGAGGCTGGAGAAGGAAAGGAGAAGGTGCCAATCGATGGATGGGTTGTTGGCTCTAAACCAGGGATAGCCTAAGATGACAGGAGTTTTAGGAGTGTCAGTCACCTTGAAGGTCACTGTCTCCCTATAGTCCTTGTAGACTTCCAAGGCTAGTTCTGCGTCACCCAAGAAATGTAACCAGTACCCAGAGGAGACCCATCCACCACAACGATGGGCACTGGCGGAAGACATCTTACCAGTGGTAGACCGGGCAAAAGAGGAATCCATGAAGATGCCCACTGCTCCAGAGTCCACAAAGGCCCGCACAGACAGAGCTCCTCCTACCCAGGAGAGGGTTGCAGATATGGTCAGGCATTGATTCCTGTAAGAGGCAATAAAGGAGGAGTGACTTAGAGAGGATCCCCTACTCCCTAAGTCCAGGAGTTTCCCGATTTCTTTTGGCAAATGCGTGCTACATGACCCAGCTTGCTGCAATAAAGGCAGAGTCCTAAGTTGCGCCTACGAGTCTTTTCCTCCGTGAGGTGGTATACTCGCCCGATCTCCATAGGCTCAGGAGCTGGAACAGCCGCGACATGTGTCTGGAACCAAGGAGCTAGATGCATGACAGGTTGTGACAGGGGGCGACGAGGCTGATCCCGGTCCCTTTCCTCACGTCTCTCCTAGATATGATGTACAAGAGAAGAACAAAGAGCCATGAGACCCTCCAAGAAAGATGGTATGGTACGGGCGGTCAGTTCATCCTTGAGATAGCTGGAGAGACCTTTCTGAAGGCTGCCTTCGGAATGCTTTCCCCCCCAGTCAGTATCATAAGCCAGAGTAAGAAACTCTACAGCGTACTGTGATACTGTGCACGACCCTTACTGGATCTCCAGCAGACCAGATTCTGCAAAAGACCGATAGCCAGGTGCATTGAAGAAAGAGTGGAAAGCCCCTAAAAAGGAGTCCAGGTAACCCAACAAAGGGGATTGGCGGTCTATGAGAGGAGACACCCAGGCTAGAGCGGGGCCACGTAGCAAGTAAATGATGAAGGTGGTCTTCGCTTGTTGAGAAGAATATACCTCAGGCTGACAATGAAAATGGAGGAGGCACTGGTTAATTAACCACAGTACATCCTGAAACATACTATCAAAACGGTCAGGCAAAGGCATACGGAAAGCCAAACATGAAGCCGAGCTGCCAGAAGAGACAGTAGGTGCTGCAGTGGTGGGTGGCAGAGGCTTAGGCGCCTCAAGACGCTGCTACATGTGCTGCAAAAGACTTGTAATAGAGTAACTTCTGGTCCAGATGCTGGGTCTGGGAGGTGTGCTGATCTAGCACAGCCCCCTGCTGCATGATGGCTTGGGAGAGCTCAGAAGGTTCAGAGGACATAGTAGGAGTGTGGTATTGTCAAAATGTCAAACAACAGGTACATGAAACTAACTCCGAAAGGAAAGGCTCCTCCAACAAGAGTGATTGAGGTGCGTAGCTACATTGCATAGGCCAACCGTAGCGGGGTGTGCTGCAGCCGAAGCCGTATAAAGGTGCTAGCTGCGAAGCTAGATAGCCCCTTTCAGTTGTACCAAAGGTGACTCAGGATACCCCACCAGGGTTGGCCTATACCCCAATGACCCCAGGGAGGAATAAACTCCAGGAATAGGTACTAACCAGGATGGAGACAGGTACACGACTGGCCACAGGAACTGCAGAGAAGGGATGGTCAGTCTAGCTGGTCAGCAACAGGAAATCAGACTGGACTGGAGGACAAGGCAGGAGAATGGTCAGACTAGCCGGCCAGCAACAGGAAATCAGGCTGGAAGGTAGGATCAGGACAACTGGGTATGTGCTGGAGCAAGATCCGGAACACACTGAGCTCTAGATGCTTTGACAACATGTCAGACGTAGAGCGGCTATGTCTTTTATAGTGGGGAACCCAGGGCGGCTTCAAAAGGATGACTGCACATGCACGAGCACAACCCGGAAGAACTCTGGCAGAGGAATCCAGACACGGCGGTGACAGAACAACAGCACAATGGCCTGTTATACAGCCAGTCACCTCTCAGAAGCATCACATTTTAGATCTCTAGTGCCTTTACAGAGAAGAAATTTCCACATACGTATTAGACTAATCCCACCCAAAAGGCAAGTCCCCCTCAGCAATGGAACATCAGCAAAGGGTTGAGCCTTTGAGTGCCAGAGAGAGATAGCCAATGCATAGGGATTCAGTGCAATGGATACCATTCATTGCATTCAGAGGTTTAGAAAAGTTTCTTTATCAGGCATTAAAAAGTCAGAATTCTGAATCTTAAAGTCAGAATTTTGACATTTAAAATCAATATTTTGAGTTTAAATGTCAACATTTGAAACAGTTTTTTTTTTCTTTGGTCCCAGGGCTCTTCCATAGTATTAGACATTTAATTGGGAGGAACACCTAGCTATATTGGTCATTCCCTCTACGTCAAGTTGTGAACGTGGTCAGAGCAGTCTCTCTCTGTCTCTCCATAACTCCTTTAAATGGTTTATTGTAGCTGTTGTATTTACCAGGACATATATCACTGTAATATCCAGTTTATACAATAAACTGACCATTTTCTATAGTGCTGTAATGTCTATGATACAGTATATACTCATTTGAACAGTCAAACTAAATGTACCACAGGGAACAAATACACATTCCCCAAATTCCCACTGATTTAAAAGGAAAGCAGTGTATTTGAGCCCTCTCTAGCATTCAGAGGATTAAAATATTTTATTAATCACTGATCATTTTGGTGAATTATATTTGTCACAGATGGTATCGTTGATTAATTCCTGGATTGTTCCACTGTAGAATCCTGAATAAAGACCTATGTTTCTAATCGACTGTTTTAGGGCTTTTGGCTACAGAAAACAATTGCCCTTTGAATGCTAAAGATGTCTGTATTGCATTGCTTTGCAATGAGCTGGAGACCTCTGTAGCATTTAGGGTGACCATGTGTCCTGGATTGCCCAGGACAGTCCCAAATTTTAACCCCTTAATGACCGGCCGATCGGAATGGCGTGTTCAGTTAAGGACCACGGAGCATTTTTTTTTTAATTCCGCTTCCGGACTCCCCGAATGGCATGCAGCCGTGGGGGGAGCCTGGAATTCCATGACGGTCATAGTACGTCATGGGTCGTTCAGTCAGATCGACCCTTGACGTACTATGACCATCAAGGGTCGTTAAGGGGTTAAATGTATCTCCCATGTCCTGGGCAGCCCCCTTCTGGGACAATACAAATTCCTGGAATGAAGACTCCAGAGCTCTAAACACTAGAATGAGAACTGTCCATTACTTACTGTAACAGAAAATAATGCCTCTGCTGGACTACACAAAATGGCTTCCAGATAGAGTTCTAAACACTACAGAGAGAACTGAGCCTTGGTCTTTGGTCGGAAGCTGCAGTGTAATTTTATTGTAGCGTAATGCTAGTCTAAGGCTTTGTGCTTGATGTACTTTTCTTGAAGCCCACCACAATCATCGCTTTCTGTCACAGCAGTCAATGGTCAGTACTCCCTCCAGTGGTTAGAACTCTGTGGAACGCTCTTCTCTCTGCAGTGTCCCTGAATGGAAAAATGTAAATCTGGACATCCTAGTACCATTCAAGTTGTTGAACGCCCCTTTTGAATCAAAGGGAGCTTGGTGAGGTTTTTCATCTAAGGTACAGCTGGTTTGCTGCAGAATTAATCCAGGGGGAGATTCCCAAAGGTGAGCCAAACGTGAGATAAATTCTCCAGTGTGAAATATTTTCCAGATCTTATGGTAATTTGTGGAGCTTCTTTTTCAAGTTGGAAAGATCTTAGTGCATATGTTTCATATCAATTGAAATGTTTATCTTACCTTTATTAGACCTTAGATCAGTGGTTCTCAAGCAGGGTGCCATCAATAGCTTAGGATGCCATTTATAAAACTGGAAATCTTCCATTTCAATGAATTATTTATATAAACATATATTTATATATAATATAATACACAATATGCTACTATTTGTTTTTCTGATTGTGAGCTCTAAGAAAACTATATTTTTATGTTTCAACACTTCTTTATGCCATTGACAAATGACCTGAGAATGCCAGTCTGAGTGGCAAGGGTGCTTTGAAACAAGTACTTCTATTCAACAATAAACACGTCCCCTTTGGCCCATAAAAGATTAATATTACTATGTGTAGTGAGCAATTTTGAGGTTATGTGGTCCTGCTGGCAACTGTCTTGTACACATCCATGGACTAACTAAACATATTATCTTTTGAACAAAAGCCAAAGGGTAACATTCATAGGAGCCATTAGGATTTTTTGCTCATTGCAAGATAAGTAGCAAAGTATTATAGTATGAGACCTTTAATTTGATGCAAATGACTGTCATTGTATGAATTTCTTTCAGGTTGATTTTAAATATAAAGCAGCATTTAACATGCAGAATCACCGTGAGTTTTCCTGGTACTGTGGCTCTGGGATCTGTGGCACAGAGGTACAACATAGCTACTTACCTGTGGACAACAACACACATTTCCAAAGATGGTACCAGTCTGAGGGATACATGGTTAGACACTTGACCAGCGATAAGCCTTTTTACCTTATGTAAGTTATTGTTCAACATTCATCTTGTGTTTCTAGACCAGGGGTAAGCAACCAGTGTCTCTCCAGGTGTTGGGGCTACAACTCTCATCTAGAGATGTGTGACACACCAATGATTCATTTGGAGAATTGATTCTGTGGACCAGAGAAAATGTTGGATCCTTCAGAATCAGTTCACACAAATCTCATATGGACATTGGGAGTAGTAGTGAGGGAGGGGTTGGAAAGCTGGAGAGAACAGGAGATAGAGAGGGGTGAAATAAGTATAGCTAGAGAACATACGAGAAAGAGGGAGACAGACAGAAGTAGAGAAATGGAGATGAAGAGATCGCAGATGAAAGAGAGGTAAAACAGTAGAGAGACTAAAGGGGGGGTTGCGTCTAGTAGTCCTGTATGCCTAATACTCCTAAGGGCTCCAGTCACAATAAAGGCTAAACCTAGCATACTGCTCTATCTTGTCCTATGTTTGACCCATGGTGTATGTATCCTGGTTGTCCGTAGCCCAGCAAATTGGTCCACGATCAACTGTATTGGAACTCTTAGCCAAGGAAGTCTGCACATACTTGGAGATATCACTATCTCGGTGGATGTGTGGATTTCATTCTCATGTTGCCTGGCTCTTGGTTGGGGGGCATTCTATTGATGAGATCAACCCACAAGCCATATAGGGATGAGGGTAATCAAATCAGACCATTGTGTAGCATGAGATTGCCGGCAGGGACCTGATTGCTTACTTTGTAGAGCCAACACTGTCTGTCATGCCGCTCACTGGCTAAAATGGATTTTCTGGGATGCTGTAAACTTCCAGATTTGTTGTCCAACCTCTGGGGGTGTACCTGGGAAATTGATATAGGTATCCACTTGGGCTGTGCATAGACAACAGAGTTATAATGGGGACTTGGGTTGGGATTGATTGCTGTATTGTATTTGTAACACCACGGGTTGGACATAGACTTCAAACAGACTCTAAATCCCCCTGAAGCTATTCTTAAATAAAGAACACACTGTATTTAATATATCTGAGGTATGATACAGTCCAGAAACTAATCTTAGCACCCAATAAGCATAATTATTCTGATTGGCTGTTCAGTAGCTATGACTCAGTCCTTGCTGATTGGCTCTTAATCTTAGTGCTTTTTCAGTACCTGCAAAGGCTCTGCAGACTAAGGAACTAACGTAGCTAGAGGTGTAAAATTGACGTTCACTTTAGTTGCATGCTAGGTCAGAAAAAGGTTACTGAACACTAAACTGGAAATGCATATAGCTGTGAAAACTGAGTAACATAAATAGTGATAAAATGAAATGTACTAAATTTGCTCACAATAACACTAATCTTTAATAAATTATCATGTAATGCATCCTATGACATGGAGATGCTAACATATATTTATGAAACATCATATAGGTACAAACATACATATAAATGCCATCACATGATCAGCTAATATATATTTCATGTAATTGCTAATATATACATATTTTCTTAGTCCTTCCATTTTAGGGGACCAAAAGTAACTGGCAAAAAAAAAAAAATCTGAAACAAAGTTATCATAGTTACTATTTTGCTGCAAATCCTTTTCATTCAATGACTGTCTGAAGGAAGCACAAAAGTTCTGTTCATAGTTCTCAACTAGGAACAAACCTGCTATAAAGTTTAGCAGGCTCTATATAAATGTTGTCTAACCCAGGGTACACTCTTTTTTTTAGCTTACTAATGCCTTACAACGAGAGACTCTCCCCTAAAGCACATCATACTGATCCTACTAACACATCAGAGCCTCCACAAAGTGACAGAAAATTCCTTTCTGAACAACAAAAGACACGAAAACTAGACCTTTGCAGGATTATTTTAATTATTTAATTAGATACAATGTTAAACAAAAATTTGACACAACTAATCAAGCCATAAGACTTGCTTTTCCCACAGAAATCTCACATTTGCAACGTTGTTACTACTGCAAGGGATTCTGGGTAGGCATATGCAAATAAGGTTAACAAGGAATCACCTTTTTGCTTCAAAGTCCACTTTATACATGGATGCCTTAGAGTACGTGTATGCCGAACAACAGCTTTAAGACACAACAGGAAGAGATGCAAAGACAGTGAACCACGCATAGATAGCCATTTCTTATTATTTTTTCAAAAAAAAAAACAACTTTATTTTGACATGGAAAATACAATACAACATTTCTTTGTCCAGTAATGCTTTCCAATACAGAGTGCATTCATACATTTAAAACAATAACATTCTTAATACCTGCAACGCAGTGCACTTTGGCAGCACACAGGCACATCACCTTATTGAACTGAACACTTGTACTTTATTTCACTGTATTAAAGTCTCTGTGGGCATTCGCCTGGGGGGGTGGGATATGGGGATATGTGGGATATGGGGCATGGGTCAGGGTAGGTCAAGGGGCCAAGGGGAGGTGACAGTGATATTGAGCCATTGGAGGGGATGCTAGTCCTCCTCTTCAGGGCTGTCCAAGATGTTATAGTCTCTTAGCAGACTGTGGATCTGTCTGCGACAGTCCTGTGTTGTCACCTGTTCTCTCCTCAGCACCAGACGATTCCTTGCAAACCACAGAGCGTCTTTGACACAGCACATAATGCGCCAGGCTTCCTGGATAGCACCATATGAGTGTGTCCCTGGAAATAGTCCATACAGTACCGAGTGGTACGACAAGTGTCTCTTTGGAACAGAGTCTTTGAGTTCATTTTCCAGGTCATCCAACAGAGCTTGGGCAAAGGGGCACTGCCAAAATACATGCAGGGCAGTTTCTTCTGCCACGCATCCTCTAGGGCAATGTCTATACCTGCATAGGTTCCTTGCATGCATGAATGATCTGAGCGACAGACCCCCCTGAATGGCCATCCATGCAGTGTCCTTGTGTCTGTTGGTGAGTCTCCCTGATGACACGTTCTGCCATACCATCTTGGAAGTGGCAGCTGGGATATGCAAATAAGGTTAACAAGAAATCACCTTTTTGCTTCAAAGTCTACTTTATACATGGATGCCTTAGAGTACACGTATGCTGAACAACAGCTTTAAGACACAGTTCAGGAAGAGATGCAAGGACAGTGAACCACTCATAGATAGCCATTTCATTGTAATGCAACTCATCAGCATGAGATTGTTTTTACTGGCTTGATGTTGAGGCTTGATGCACATGTGGAGCACAAACTGAAAAGGTTATGGTGGGGGAAAAAAGTGAATGAAAACCCCTTCCACCTGAATTTGGTGAGTGGTAGATACAATATTAAACAAAAATTTGATACTGATCCTACTAACACATCAGAGCCTCCACAAATTCCTTTCTGAACAACAAAAGACACGAAAACTAGACCTTTGCAGGATTATTTTAATTATTTAATTAGATACAATGTTAAACAAAAATTTGACACACCAATCAATCCATAAGACTTGCTTTTCCCACAGAAATCTCATATTTGCAATGTTGCTACTACTGCAAGGGATTCTGGGTAGGCATATGCAAATAAGTTTAACAAGGAATCACCTTTTTGCCTTTATACATGGATGCCTTAGAGTATGTGTATGCTGAGCAACAGCTTTAAAGGGATAGTAATACTTAAAATGTAAAAAAAAATGTTGTAGGGTTTATCCCCCTGAGTAAAACAAGGGCACTCCCACTGCTGAAAGGTGTTTCATTCAAAAGCTATTACTTTTCAAAGTTGATTTTTTTAGGTGCAATATCACAGTGGCCTGAAATTGTACAGTGGCGCTGTTGCTACACGATCCTATGGACAGCTCTGGTCCCGGGACCATAAATCTCCATAGGATGGTATAGCAACAGCACCACTGTACAATTTCAGGCCACTGTGATATTGCACCTAAAAAATTCAGTGTTGAAAATGAATAACTTTTGAACAAAACACCTTTCAGCAGTAGGAGTACTCTTGTTTTACTCAGGGGGATAAGGCCTACAACATATTTTTTTTTTTTTATATATATATTAAGTATTACTATCCCTTTAAGACACAATTCAGAAAGAGATGCAAAGCCAGTGAACCACTCATGGACAGCCATTTCATTGTAATGCAACATATTAGCATGCAGTTGGTTTTACTAGCTTGCTGTTGAGGCTTGGTGCACATGTGAAGCACAAACTGAAAAGGTTATGGTGGGGAAAAAAGTGAATGAAAACCCCTTCCACCTGAATTTGGTGCGTGGTAGATACAATGTTAAACAAAAATTTGACACACCAATCAAGCCATAAGACTTGCTTTTCCCATAGAAATCTCACATTTGCAATGTTGTTACTACTGCAAGGGATTCTGGGTAGGCATATGCAAATAAGTTTAACAAGAAATCACCTTTTTGCCTCAAATTCCACTTTATACATGGATCCCTTAGAGTATGTGTATGGTGAGCAACAGCTTTAAGACACAACTCAGGAATATATATATATATATATATATATATATATATATATATATATAATTATTATATAATAATTATTATATTATATTATTAAAAGTCCGGGGTGCTTGTGCAGTCTTCGTGCTGTACAATCCCTGTGCTTCCCAAGGTCCAATCCATGCACTGTGTACTCACGTGGGTTCGAACAGCCCCCTTCGCCGTACAAGCTAGGGGGGCCCTTTGGACTTCCCCTCCTCCCCGGAAGGAGAGGAGGGCCTTCACCCTGGGGTCTTCTGCATTGTAGCGTCCCTACCCCAGGGCATCAAATCTTCCGCTCCCTCCGGAGAGAGGAGCTTCCGAGTCATTAAGGGGAGGTGGCCTTCCAGCTCCCCCACCAAAGCGCAAGTCATAGACCTGGCCCCACTACGACAATTTTAAGTGTTGAAGTCTATGGGTAAGTGCCGTGAAGAATAAATAGGTGCATAAATAAAGTCCATCAAATCCACTGTGCAAAACATGCTCAGGGATAATTAATTAACAAACAAATAAATAAATAAATAAATAAATAAATAACCAATTAAGGCCCCAGGCTACATTATAAAAAAAATTCTTCACCACCTTGGCTGGGGATGTTGTCATCAGCTAAATGTCACTACACTTTGAGCATACTTAGAACATTGGGTCCACATCTGGAATCCACAGTTACCCTTAGGGTGACAAAAATCTAAGGCTAATTTGCATATACAAAAGTACTAATCGGATTCTCAACTAGAAACAAACCTGCTATAGAATTTAGCAGGCTCCATAGGAGTGATGTCCTACCCAGGGAACAGTCTTTTTTTTAGCTCACTAGTGTCTTTCACAGAGAGAAGATATCCTAAAACACAGCATACTGATCCTGCTAAAACAGTCCAGCCTCAACATGCCTGGCAATTCCTCTCTGGAGAAGAGAATCAGCCAGCCCTAGAAGTTTGTTTCAGCCTTGTTGGGTTGTTGTATCAGGGCATTATCATTGGCTGTAGGCGGAAGGTCCTGCAAGCCCATTGATGGAAGCGGGCGGCAAAGGGAAGCGTGCCGCCCGCAAGGAAGCTGTGCATAACTCTATTTTGCCTTATCCACAGAAGAAGATGCGGACTTCAAGTTTAACTTCAAGCTAGTAAGGCTTGTTTTGAGAGCGGGTTTGACCCGGGGGAGGGAGGGAAGGGATCGGCCAACCCTATTTTATTTTTTTTTAAACTCTCGTGTATAATACGCACACCCCACACTTCACATAAGGTGAAGTGGGGTAAAATTGTGCGTATTATACCCGAGATTTTACTGTATATACACTCAAATGAAAGCTGACAGTCTGTACTTTATCGTTTTAGTCATTGTTTCATTCCAAACGTAATATGCTGGAGTACAGACACAAAACTTGTGTCACTGTCCAGATACTTATAGACTTCCATATATATATATATATATATATATATATATATATATATATATATATATATATATATATATATATATATATTTTATTTTATATTTTGTGGTAGAGGTCCCTTCAAACATGGTCCGGACAGCCAGGAGGTTGTAACTTCAATGCATTTTATTGTAAACAGCAACAACAAAAGAAAAGTCTCTTTCCAATTTTAGGGTATGCTTCCCTTTTAAATCAAACAGGTTTTTGACACCAAATAAAAAGTACAGAAATAAACTGGCCTACTCCTTTCAGGAGGCTAACTCACAGTAGTTCCCTCACTACCAGTTACTGACCCAGCTACTCTGGGTTCCAGTACAAAAAAGTAAAATAAGTAGACATGCAATATTTTCAGTTCAGAAGCTTTCTCACCATTCCTTGGTTTCAGAGGCAGGCAGGCAGGCAGACAGACAGGCAGGCAGGCAGGCAGGCAGGCAGGCAGGCAGACAGACAGACAGACAGACAGACAGACAGACAGACAGACAGACAGACAGACAGACAGACAGACAGACAGACAGACAGACAGCTTGCAGATCTCCAAACACTCTATCCCAGTGCAGTCTGACCCCACCCTGCTGTTTCAGACCTACTATATAGGTCTGAGCTAATTAACCAGGAGCAGGTGTGCTAGCAGAGGCAAAAGACAAAACGTAACCATTTAATGACTGGGATAAACTGCTTGTTGTAGCCTATGGCTGATGTATACATGGTCCTGGACTCTGTCACAATATATATATATATATATATATATATATATATATATATATATATATATATATATATATATATATATATATATATAATAATAGCATGGAGATACTAATATATACATCACAGGAATGACATGGATGAGGTGCTAACATATGCATCACATTACATGTACATTATATTGCATGGAGGTGCATAATATTACATAGAGCTTTTAGCAGTTTGAAGCATAGAGAATCAAACTCTCGCTAATCACAGAATGTAAAGTCATTTCTCCAGATCTGATGATACATTTTAGCGGACACAGTTTTGAGGATTTCAACATAGGCTTTCAATGAGACCTTTGAGTTCCAAAATGTCCCCTTCAAGTTCAGTGTCTTTAAGGTGATGCTGGACAGATTGGAATGCTGAAGGGGACATTGAGTGAGCAGGTTTGACACCAGAGGAAGATAAGTATCCTCCACTGGCATGTTCAATAGATAGTGAAACTAAGCCCTTCTTGGTCAAAATGGAGTGATGAAGTGGAGCTTGAACACATTATATCTTGACCTTGCTGATTAATCTGTGAATCAATGTAATCAGACAAAAAACATACAGCAGACTGTACTGCCATGCCTACGGCCTCTACCTTTGGACTTCTGAAAAACAGACAGTTTAATTTTGAGATATAAAGCCATCAAGTCCATATATGGCATTCCCACACAAGCTGCAAGTTAAAGAAATATCCCCTGTTTCAACTCCAATTCTTCTAAACCAATGGTTTACCTGTTGAGATAGTCTACTTCCCAGTTGCCTACTCCTGGGATGTAAATGATGGACAGAACAAGAATGTATTCTTCCTCTCAGCAGAGTATTCTTTCTACTTATGACCAGGCGGCTTTGTCCTTGGTACCCCTTGATGGTTGCTGTTAGCTACTGTCATGGCAATGTTGGATTGGTGACAAACTTGAAATCTCTTTGAGAGTGTCATCCAAGTAGAGAGAGCATTGACTATGGCTCTTAGTTCTAGAATCAACCTGCAGGCCGCCCTCTGAAACTTGTAAAACATTTAACATTATGGGTTCTACATGGTAATCTTCATCATTCTTTCTAGTAGAGATATTGTATGTTAATAATGAGGGTTGACTACCCTTTATAGCAACTTTGCTCTCATCCACTGAGGCCTTCAAATCTGATAACATGAAGTCTCATGATTTAGGCTGGCAGAAGATATCCTTTTCTTAGCATCATGGGGAAGATCAGACAGACTTTGCTCAATTCAGGAACAGCTTTGACCCATTCATGTTCCAAAACCTGAGGTGCATTGTCTTTAACGGTAAGAGAAGTAGGTGGTCATGAACTGGTGGAAGCTGAGGCAGACACTGAACAAGAGGCTGAATGACCCTCAGATGTCATCATACCAGACTAAGAGAGGGAAGAAGTCAGAGAATTAGGGAATCCAGACGTGGACCCCTTGCTCACAAGCCCCTAGAGGGATTAGCTGCACCTAACTGATGAGGTCTAATAAGGCTGAGATGTTCCTTTGGGGTTAGCTGTTTCCCTTGTTCAACAAACAACTGTCTGGTATTTCATGGCAGGACTGTGTTTTTGGTAGGGCCTGTATGCTGTGCATCAGAATGTTTTTTCTCTGTGTAAGGATTTTTTGAGCTAAAAGAGATTGCACTGTAGGTGTGAGGACACAGTCCCAGTGAGCTTTTCTGCATACTGTTGCAAGCTCATGAGATGAGCTGAGAATATCTGACTTCTTCTCTGTATATGCAAATTGCTCATAGGGTGGGTCACCCTATCGGTAATTGGAGAATCCAGATGTGGACCCTTTGTCACAAGCGCTTAGTGGAATCAACTGCACATCACTGACATGGCTGAAATATATGTCTGGGGTTAGTGGCTTTTCTTAATCAGAGAGGAGTTGTCTGGTATTTTGTGGCTGGACCTGTATTATATGCATCAGAATATTTCTTCTCTGTGTATGGTATTTGTGAGCTAAAAGATATTGCACCTTGCGCATGAGGATGCAGTCCCAGAGAGCTTTTTTGCATACCTTTGCAAGCTCATGCACAGGTTTGAGCATCTCTGACTTCTTCTCTGTATATACAAATTGATCTTAGGGTTTGTCACCCTAAGGGTAATGGGGTAATCCAGACGTGGACACCTTGCTCACAAGTGCCTAGAGTGATCAGCTGCACATTGTTGATGAGGTGCAAGAAGGCTGAAATATGCATCTGGGGTTAGCTGTTTTCTTTACTTGGTGAAAGATTGTCTGGTATTTCATTGCTGGACTTTTGTTTTGGCAGGACCTGTGTAATATGCATTAAAATATTTATTTTGTGTAAATGGCACTTGTGTGCTAAAAGAGGTTGTACCCTTGCTGCTAGAGCACATTCTTAGTAAGCTTTTTGCATACCATTGCAAGCTCATAAGCTGAGTTTACCATCTCTGAGTTCTTCACTATATATGCAAATTGCTCTTAGGGTTGGTTATTCTAAGGGTAATGGGGGAATCCAGATGTGGACCCCTTTATCACAAGTGCCTAGAGGGATCAGTGGCACCTCACTGACAAGGCTAATAAGTAGAGTTGAGCGAGCATGCTCGGCCGATGCTCGGATCGGCTCGAGCATCGCTCTGCTCGGCACATGGCGGTACCCGTACGAGTACCGCCATGTGCTCGCCCGCCATGTTCGGGTGGCAGGGATCTGTGCCGAAGGAGGCACAGATCTTACAGACGCTCCGCTGGACCACCAGGGACTGGAGGTAGGGGACATGTGGAGATGGAAGGGGGCATTGTGGAGATGAAGGGGGACATTGTGGAAGGGGGACATTGTGGAAGAGGGGCATTGTTGAGATGAAGGGGGGCATTGTGGAGATGAAGGGGGACATTGTGGAGATGAAGGGGGACATTGTGGAAGGGGGACATTGTGGAAGAGGGGCATTGTTGAGATGAAGGGGGGCATTGTGGAGATGAAGGGGGACATTGTGGAAGGGGGACATTGTGGAAGAGGGGCATTGTGGAGATGAAGGGGGGCATTGTGGAGATGAAGGGGGACATTGTGGAAGGGGGACATTGTGGAAGAGGGGCATTGTGGAGATGAAGGGGGGCATTGACCAGGCACCCTCCCCTCATCAGAGCAGGGGGTGCCTGGTGTAATGCTCGAGTCCTCCCATTGAATTCAATGGGGCTCGGGTGCTCGGCCGAGCACTCGAGCCTCCGGGGGTGCTCGGTCAGAGCACCCGAACACCCGAGCATCGGGGTGCTCGCTCAACACTACTAATAAGGCTTAAATGTATGTGTTAGGTTAAGCAGTTTCCTTTGTTCAGAGAAAAATGTCAGGCATTTTGTGACTGGACTGTCATTTTGGCAGGACCTGTATGTTATGCTTCAGAACCTTTAGATGTTTTGAGCATCTCTGACTTCTTCTTTGTATATGCAAATTGCTGCTAGGGTTGGTCACCCTAAGTATGGTATTTGAGAGCTAAAAGAGATTTTTGCATACCCTTGCAAGTTTCTGAGCTGAGTTAAGCTTTTCTGACTTCTTCACTGTATATGCAAACTGATCTTAGGGTTTGTGGCTTAAGAGTAATGAGGGAATCCAGACATGAAACCTTTGCTCACAGATACCTAGAGTGATCAGCTGCTGCTCACTGATAAGGCCAGTAAGGCTGAAATGTACGTCTGGAGTTAGCTGTTTCCCTTGGTCAGAGAAGAATTGTCTGGCATTTTGTGGCTGGACTGACATTTTGGCAGGACCTGTATGATATGCTTCAGTATATTTCTTCTCTGTGTATGGCATTTGTGAGGTAAGAGATTGCACACTGGGCTCAAGGACACAGTCCCAGTGAGCTTTTTGCATACCCTTGCATGCTCATGAGCTGAGTTGGCATCTCTGACTTCTTCTCTGTATATGCAAATTGCTCTTAGGGTTCGTCACCCTAAGGATAATGGGGGAATCCAGTCGTGGACCCCTTGCTCACATCCTTCTATTGGGATCTATTGTATTGAGCTGATGAGGCTTAATAAGGCTTAAATGTGCATTCGGGGTTAGCTGATTTTCTTGTAAAAACAAAAAACAAAAACAAAAACAAAAACAAAAACAAACAAAAAAAACAATTGTCTGGCATTTCATGGTTAGACTGTCATTTGGGTAGGGCATGTATGCTATGCTATGCTTCAGATTGTGTCTTCTCTGTGTATGGCATTTGTAAGCTAAAACAGATTGCACCCAAGGTGTAGAGACACAGTCCCAGTGAGCTTTTTGCAAACACTTGCAAGCTCATGAGCTGAGCATCTCTGACTTCTTTTCTGCATAAGGAAATTGTTCTTAGGGTTGATCACTGACGAGGCCCAGTAAGGTCCACACATACATCTGTGGTTAGCTTATTCCCTCGTTCAGAGAGGAATTGTGTGGCATCTCGTAGCTGGACTTTCATTTTTGCAGTACCTGTATGCTATGCTTCAGAATATTTCTTTTCTGTGTAAGGCATTTGTGAGCTAAAAGAGAATGCCCTCTGGGCGCTAGGACACAGTCCAAGTGAGCTTGTGAGCCGAGTTGAGAATCTCTGATTTCTTCTCTGTGTATGCAAATTTCTCTTGGAGTTGTCACCCTAAGGGTAATGGGGAATCAAGATGTGGACCCCTTGCTCACAAGTGTTTAGAGTGATTAATGCTCTATCACTGATAAGATTGAACGATATGTTTGGGTTTAGCAGAATTTTGTTGTTCAGTGAAGAATTGCCTTGCATTTCATGCCTGATCTGGCATTTTTGCAGGATGTGTCTGGGATGCTTCCCAATATTTCTTCTTTATGTATGGTGTTTGTGACCTAAAAGTGATTGTACTCCCTGCATGAATACACAGCCCCAGTGAACTTTTTGTATACCCTTGCCAGCTCATGAGCTGGTTTGAGCATCTCTGACTTCTTATCTGTATATGCAAATTGCTCTTAGCGTTCATCACTCTAAGGATTTTGGGGGATTCCAGATGTGGCCCCAGCAGCTGATCCCTCTAAGCACTTGTGAGTAAGGGGCCACCCCTTACTCACAAGTGCTTAGAGGGATCAGCTGCTGGTCACTGACAAGGCCAGTAAGGCTGAAATGTACGTCTGGGGTTAGCTGTTTCGCTTGTTCAGAAAAGAATTGTCTGGCATTTTGTGGCTGGACTTGCATTTTGGCAGGACCTGTATGATGTGCTTCAGAATATTTCTTCTCAATGTATGGCATTTGTGAGCTAAAAGAGATTGCACACTGGGCTCAAGGACACAGTCCCAGTGAGCTTTTTGCATACCCTTGCAAGTTCATGAGCCGAGTTGGCATCTCTGACTTCTCTGTATATACAAATTGATCTTAGGGTTCATCACCCTAAGGGTAATGGGGGAATCCAGATGTGGACCCCCTTGCTCACTGTTGCAATCTCATGAGCTGAGTTGGGAATCTCTGACTTCTTCTCTGTCTGTGCAAAGTTCTCTTAGGGTTGGTCACCCTAAGGGTTTTGGGGGAATCTAGATGTGGATCTCTTGCTCACAATATGAGTCCCTATAATGTTGTCACTTACATCTGGGGTAATCTTATTCTTTTGTTCAGAGAAGAATTGTCTGGCATTTTGGCAGTACAGCTAAGCTAAGATAAGCTCTGCTTCAGAATATTTCTATTCTGTGTATGGTGTTTGTAAGCTAAAAGAGAATGCACTCTGGGTGCTAGGACACAGTCACAGTGAGGTTTTTTTTTATTTTTTCAATCTTGTGAGCCGAGTTGAGAATTTCTCTTAGGGTTGATCACCCCAAGGGTAATAGGAGAATCCAGACGTGGACTCCTTGCTCACAAGTGCCTACAGGGTTCAGTGACAAGGTCCAATAAGGCTGAAATATATGTTTGTGATTAGCAGGTTTTTGTTGCTCAGTGAAAATTAATTTTTCATTTCATGGCTGAACTGTCATTTAGGCAGGACCTGTCTCATATGCATCGTGATATTTCTTCTCTATGTATTGTATTTGTGAACTTAAAGTGATTGCACTCTGGGCATGAGGACACAGTCTCAGTGAGGTTTTTGCATATCTTTGTCAGCTCATAAGCTGGTCTGAGCATCTTTGACTTCTTCTCGGTATAAGCAAATTGTTCTTACTGTTAGTCACCCTAAGGGTTATGGGAAAATCCAGATGTGGACCACTTGCTCACAAGTACTTAGGGGGATTAACTGCACCTCACTGACAAGGTCAATAAGGCCAAAATGTTTATCTGGAGTTAGCTATTTCTCTTGTTTATTTAAGAATTGTCTGGTATTTTGGCAGGACCTATGTTATATGCTTCAGAATATTTCCTCTCTGTGTATATCATTTGTGAGCTAAAAGAGATTGAACCCTGGGTGTGAGGAGACAGTCCCAGTGAGCTTTTTTGCATACCCTTGCAAGCTCATGAGCTGAGTTGAGCATCTCTGACTTCTTCTCTGTATATGCAAATTACAATTATGGTTCGTCACATTAAGGATAATGCTGGGATCCAGACGTGGACCCCTTGCTTACAAGGCCTCAGAGGGATCTCTGCACATCGCCAATGAGGCCTAATAAGGCTGAAATGTTTGTTTAGGCTTAGTGGTTTCTCTTGTTTTGGAAAGAATTGCTTTGTGTTCTGTGGCTGGACTGTCTTTTTAGTAGAACCTGTATGATATTCTTCAGAATATTTTTTCCCTGTATATGCAAATTGCTCTTAGTGTTCATCACTCTAAGGGTAGTGGGAGAATCCAGATGTTGACTCCTTGCTCATAAGGCCGTGGTTGGATTGGCTGCACCTCAGTGATGAAGCCTAATACGGCTGAAATGTACATTTAGCTGTTTCCTTTGTTCAGCAAATCATTTTCTGGCATTTCATGGCTGGACTGTCATTTCAGTAGAACCTGTATGCTATGCTTCAGAATATTTTTTCTCTGTATATGGCATTTGTGAGCTAAAAGAGTTTGTGCAATGGGCGTGAGGACACAGTCCTAGTGAGCTTTTTGCAAACCATTGACAGCTTGTGAGCTGAGTTGAGAATCTCTGACTTCTTCTCTGTATATGCAAATTGCTCTTAGGGTTGATCAGCCTAAGGGTAATGGAGAAATCCAGACATGGACTCCTTGCCCACAAGTGCCCAACAGGATCAGCAGCAGCAGCAGCTGCAGCTCTCAGCCAAGGCCCAATAATGTTGACATGAGATGTCTGGGCTTGCTTATTTTCTTGTTCAGAGATGAATTGTCTGATATTTCATGGCTGGACTTTCATTTGGCAAGACTTGTATGCTATGCTTCAGGATATTTATTTTCTGTGTATGGCATTTGTTAGCTAAAAGAGATTGCACTTTGGGTGCAAGGACAGAGTCCTAGTGAGCTCATGAGCTGATTTGAGCATATCTGACTTCTTCTCTGTATATGCAAATTGCTCTTAGGGTTGGTCACTCTAAGGGTAATGGATGAATCCAGACATGGACCCCTTGCTCACAAGTGCCTAGAGGGATCAGCTGTATCTCTTTGACAAGGCCCAGTAAGGTTGAAATGTAAGGATGGGATTAGCTGTTTTTGTTGTTCAGTGAAAACTTGTCTTGCGTTTCATGGCTGAATTGGCATTTTAGCCGAACCTGTCTGATATGCTTCAGAATATTTCCTCTCTGTGTATGGCATTTGGGCGCTAAAAGAGAATGCACTCTGGGTGCTAGGACACAGTCACAGTGAGGTTTTTTTTTTTGTTTTTTTTTTTTCAATCTTGTGAGCCGAGTTGAGAATTTCTGACTTCTTCTCTGTCTATGCAAATTTCTCTTAGGGTTGATCACCCCAAGGGTAATGGGAGAATCCAGACGTGGACTCCTTGCTCACAAGTGCCTAGAGGGTTCAGTGACAAGGTCCAATAAGGCTGAAATATATGTTTGTGATTAGCAGGTTTTTGTTGCTCAGTGAAAATTTATTTTTCATTTCATGGCTGAACTGTCATTTAGGCAGGACCTGTCTGATATGCATCGCGATATTTCTTCTCTATGTATTGTATTTGTGAACTTAAAGTGATTGCACTCTGGGCATGAGGACACAGTCTCAGTGAGGTTTTTGCATATCTTTGCCAGCTCATAAGCTGGTCTGAGCATCTTTGACTTCTTCTCGGTATAAGCAAATTGTTCTTACCGTTAGTCACCCTAAGGGTTATGGGAAAATCCAGATGTGGACCACTTGCTCACAAGTACTTAGGGGGGGAATCAACTGCACCTCACTGACAAGGTCAATAAGGCCAAAATGTTTATCTGGGGTTAGCTATTTCTCTTGTTTATTTAAGAATTGTCTGGTATTTTGGCAGGACCTATGTTATATGCTTCAGAATATTTCCTCTCTGTGTATATCATTTGTGAGCTAAAAGAGATTGAACCCTGGATGTGAGGAGACAGTCCCAGTGAGCTTTTTGCATACCCTTGCAAGCTCATGAGCTGAGTTGAGCATCTCTGACTTCTTCTCTGTATATGCAAATTACAATTATGGTTTGTCACATTAAGGATAATGCTGGGATCCAGACGTGGACCCCTTGCTTACAAGGCCTCAGAGGGATCTCTGCACATCCCCAATGAGGCCTAATAAGGCTGAAATGTTTGTTTAGGCTTAGTGGTTTCCCTTTTTTTGGAAAGAATTGCTTTGTGTTCTGTGGCTGGACTGTCTTTTTAGTAGAACCTGTATGATATTCTTCAGAATATTTTTTCCCTGTATATGCAAATTGCTCTTAGTGTTCATCACTCTAAGGGTAGTGGGAGAATCCAGATGTTGACTCCTTGCTCATAAGGCCGTGGTTGGATTGGCTGCACCTCAGTGATGAAGCCTAATACGGCTGAAATGTACATTTAGCTGTTTCCTTTGTTCAGCAAATCATTTTCTGGCATTTCATGGCTGGACTGTCATTTTAGTAGAACCTGTATGCTATGCTTCAGAATATTTTTTCTCTGTATATGGCATTTGTGAGCTAAAAGAGTTTGTGCAATGGGCGTGAGGACACAGTCCTAGTGAGCTTTTTGCAAACCATTGACAGCTTGTGAGCTGAGTTGAGAATCTCTGACTTCTTCTCTGTATATGCAAATTGCTCTTAGGGTTGATCAGCCTAAGGGTAATGGAGAAATCCAGACATGGACTCCTTGCCCACAAGTGCCCAACAGGATCAGCAGCAGCAGCTCTCAGCCAAGGCCCAATAATGTTGACATGAGATGTCTGGGCTTGCTTATTTTCTTGTTCAGAGATGAATTGTCTGATATTTCATGGCTGGACTTTCATTTGGCAAGACTTGTATGCTATGCTTCAGGATATTTATTTTCTGTGTATGGCATTTGTTAGCTAAAAGAGATTGCACTTTGGGTGCAAGGACAGAGTCCTAGTGAGCTCATGAGCTGATTTGAGCATATCTGACTTCTTCTCTGTATATGCAAATTGCTCTTAGGGTTGGTCACTCTAAGGGTAATGGGTGAATCCAGACATGGACCCCTTGCTCACAAGTGCCCTAGAGGGATCAGCTGTATCTCTTTGACAAGGCCCAATAAGGTTGAAACGTAAGGATGGGATTAGCTGTTTTTGTTGTTCAGTGAAAACTTGTCTTGCGTTTCATGGCTGAATTGGCATTTTAGCCGAACCTGTCTGATATGCTTCAGAATATTTCCTCTCTGTGTATGGCATTTGGGAGCTAAAAGAGATTGAACTCTGGGCATGAGGAAACAATCCCAGTGAACTTTTTGCACACCCTTGCAAGCTCATGAGCTGAGATGAGCATCTCTGACTTCTTATCTATTTATGCAAATAATAATTGCGGTTTGTCACCCTAAGGATAATGGTGGAATCCAGAAGTGGACCTCTTGCTCACAAGTGCTTAGAGGGATCTCTGCACCTCACTGATGAAGCCTAATAAGGCTGAAATGTTTGTTTAGGATTAGTGGTTTGTCTTGTTTAGGAAAGAATTTTTTGGCATTTTGTGGCTGGACTGTCATTTTGGTAGGATCTGTATGATATGCTTCACAATATTTCTTCTCTGTGTATTGTATTTGTCAGCTAAAAAAGATTGCACACTGGTCTTGAGGTCACAGTTCCAGTGAGCTTTTTGCATACCCTTGCAAGCTCATGAGCTGAGTTGGCATCTTTGACTTCTTCTCTGTATATAATAAACGAAAAGAATGTGACGAGCGCACACCGAGAGAGCAAAATAAAGTAATTTACTCAAGGCATGTGTGGCCCCTCAGGTGCTGCTCAAGTCACGTTTTTCGCTCCCATGTGCCATTGCAGAGAGGAAATTTCCATATTCATATCAGTCTGGTCCCACCCACAGGCAGTCCAGCCCCGAAATGTCAGGCAAATCCTCTCCGCACGAGAGAAACAGCACAACCCCAGACGTACGTTTCGGTCTATGTGGACCTCGTCAGTGGGATGCAGCTGTTCCCCTCTGTGTGCCTAGAGGGGAACAGCTGCATCCCACTGACGAGGTCCACATAGACCGAAACGTACGTCTGGGGTTGTGCTGTTTCTCTCGTGCGGAGAGGATTTGCCTGACATTTCGGGGCTGGACTGCCTGTGGGTGGGACCAGACTGATATGAATATGGAAATTTCCTCTCTGCAATGGCACATGGGAGCGAAAAACGTGACTTGAGCAGCACCTGAGGGGCCACACATGCCTTGAGTAAACTACTTTATTTTGCTCTTTCTCGGTGTGCGCTCGTCACATTCTTTTCGTTTGTTGTCTCCCTAAGTGGAAGGGTATCCCAGGCATGGGCCCTTGCTTCTGTGTGCCTAGAGGGGAACAGCTGCATCCCACTGACGAGGTCCACATAGACCGAAACGTACGTCTGGGGTTGTGCTGTTTCTCTCGTGCGGAGAGGATTTGCCTGACATTTCGGGGCTGGACTGCCTGTGGGTGGGACCAGACTGATATGAATATGGAAATTTCCTCTCTGCAATGGCACATGGGAGCGAAAAATGTGACTTGAGCAGCACCTGAGGGGCCACACATGCCTTGAGTAAACTACTTTATTTTGCTCTTTCTCGGTGTGCTCTCGTCACATTCTTTTCTTTTGTTGTCTCCCTAAGTGGAAGGGTATCCCAGGCATGGGCCCTTGCTTCTGTGTGCCTAGAGGGGAACAGCTGCATCCCACTGATGAGGTCCACATAGACCGAAACGTACGTCTGGGGTTGTGCTGTTTCTCTCGTGCGGAGAGGATTTGCCTGACATTTCGGGGCTGGACTGATATGAATATGGAAATTTCCTCTCTGCAATGGCACATGGGAGCGAAAAACGTGACTTGAGCAGCACCTGAGGGGCCACACATGCCTTGAGTAAACTACTTTATTTTGCTCTTTCTCGGTGTGCGCTCGTCACATTCTTTTCGTTTGTTGTTCTTCTCTGTATATGCAAATTGCTCCTAGGGTTCATCACCCTAAGGGTAATAGGAAATCCAGATGTTGACCTCTTGCTCACAAGCGTGTGGTGAGATTGGCTGCACATCAGTGATGAGGCATAATAAGGCTGAAATGTATATTTAGTGGTTTCCCTTGTTCAGCAAATAATTGTCTGGCATTTCATGGCTGGACTGTCATTTTAGTAGAACATGTATGCTATGCTATGCTTCAGAATTTTTTTTCTCTGTGTATGGCATTAGTGAGCTAAAAGAGTTTGTGCACTGGGTGTGAGGACACAGTCTCAGTGAGCTTTTTTGCAAACCCTTGCCAGCTTGTGAGCTGAGCTGAGTTGAGTATCTCTGACTTCTCTGTATATGCAAATTAAATTGCGCTTAGGGTTGATCACCCTAAGGGTAATGGAGAAATCCAGACGTGGACTCCTTGCTAGAGGGATTAGCAGCAGCTCATGGACAAGGCCAAATAATGCTGCCACATCTGTCTGGCATTTGTGTATTCCCTTGTTCAGTGATGAATTGTCTAATGTTTTGTGGCTGGATTTTAATTTTGGCAGGATTGGTATACTATGCATCAGAATATTTCTTCTCTGTGTATGGCATTTGTTAGGTAAAAGAGATTGCACTCTGTGCATGAGAACACAGTCCCAGTGAGCTCATGAGCTGATTTGAGCACCTCTGACTTCTTCTCTGTATATGCAAATTGCTTTTAGGGTTGGTCATCCTAATGGTAATGATGGAATAAAGATGTGAACCCCTTACTCACTAGTGTCTAGTGAGATTGGCTGTAGCTTGTTGATGATGCACAATAAGACCAAAAGATATATCTCGGTTTAGCTGTGTTTTTTGTTCAGAGAAGAATTGTCTTGCATTTTGTAGATGGATGTTGTTTTGACAGGATATGCTTTAGAATGTTTTTTTTTTCTCTGTGTATGGCATTTATGAGCTAAAACAGATTACAAACTGGGTGTCAGGACACAGTCCTAGTGAGCTTGTGAGTTGATTTGAGCATCTCTGACTTCTTCCCTGTATATGCAATTTGCTCTTAGGGTTGGTCACTTTAAAGGTAATGGTGGAATCCAGAAGTGGACCCCTTGCTCTCAAGTGCCTAGAGGGATCAGCTGCATCTTGGCTGGCATTTCGTGGCTGGACTTTCACTTTGCCAGAACCTGTAGGCTATGCTTCAGTATATTTTTAGTATATTTTTTTTCCTCTCTGTAGAGAGATATTGCACCCAGGGCACGAGGACACAGTCCCAGTGAGCTTTTTTTTTTTTTTTTTCATACTGTTGCATGCTCATGAGTTGAGTTGAGAATCTCTGACTTTTTCTTTGTATATGCAAATTGCTCTTAGGGTTGGTCACCCTAAAGGTAATGGGGGAATCAAGACATGGACCCCTTGCTCACAAGTTGTAATGTGATCAGTTGCACCTAACTGACATGGCCAATATGGCTGAAATGTATGTCTTGGGTTAACATTTTTTTTCACTTGTTTAGAGATTGTCTAGCATTTTGTAGCTGGACTGTAGTTTTGGCAGGCCTTGTATGATATGTTTCAGAATATTTCTTCTCTGTGTATGGTGTTTGTGAGCTAAAAGAGATTGCACCTTGGGTGCTAGGATGTATTCTCCGTGAGCTTTTTGCATACCCTTGCAATCTCATGTATATGCAAATAGCTCTTAGGGTTGCACTTCACCGAAGAGGCCCAACAAGGCCGAAACATGGGTCTGGGGATTACCTGTTTCTCCTTTTTTAGGGAAGATTTGTCTGACATTTCATGGCTGGACTGTCATTTTGGCAGGACCTGTATGATATGCTTCCGAATGTTTCTTCTCTGTGTATGGCATTTGTGAGCTAAAAGAGATTGCACCTTGGGCACGAGGATACAGTACTTGAGCTTTTTTTGCATAACCTTGTAAGCTCATGAGCCAATTTGAGCATCTCTGAGTTCTTCTCTGTATATGCAAATTGCTCTTAGGATGGGTCACCCTAAGGTTAATGGGGGAATCCCTTGCTCACAAGTGCATAGAGAGATCAGCAGCACCTGGCTAAGGAGACTCAATGAGGCAGAAATGTACATCTGGGGTTAGCTGGTTTTCTTGTTCTGAGAAGAATTGTTTGTTATTTTGAGGCTGGACTGTTGTTTTGGCAGGACCTGTGCAATTTGCTTTAGAATATTTCTTCTCTGTGTATTGTATTTGTGAGCTAAAAAGATTGCACCCTGGGAGCGAGAACACATTCCCAGTGAGCTTTTTGAATACTCTTGCATGCTCATGATCTGAACTGGGCATCTCTGACTTTTTCTCTGTACAGACTAAGACAGGAGCAAGGGACCAGCTTTTAAGACCTCAGTGATGTGTTGCTCCTCTTGGGGGTTTTCTTCAGCTTTCAGGATGCCAGTTTTAAATGTACTCTTCTCTCTGCACTACTGTAATAAATCAGGGCTTTTATCGACTTCTCCTTCATCCTGTCCCGCTCTCTCTGTTCGTCACTCTTCCATTCTGGCCACTCTCTGTTCGAGTCTCTCTTACATCCTGACCCACTCTCTCTGCTTTTCTCTCTTCCATCCTCTCTCTGTACATCTTTCTCTCTTCCATCCTGCCTCACTCTCTCTCTCTGCACTTCTCTCTGTTCCATCCTCTCTCTGCACTTCTCTCTCTTCCAGCCTATCTCTGCATTTTACTCTGTTCTAGCCTCTCTGCACTTCTCTCTTCCATCCTCTCTCTGTACTTCTTTCCCTCATTCATTCTGCCCTACCCTTTGGGACTATATAAATAGAGGTATAAATAGGTGCATATACCGTGTGATATAATGGGATTCAGAACAGAGTGTACATGTGTTCAGTGGACAAGCTGAGTCCTTCCAGCTCTTCAGAACTAACATTCCCAACATAGTTCTGAACAGGTGGAGGGCCACAGGTTGTCCACCCTGGTAGGTTATTCCTTACCAAATCTAGGTAGCATAGCTTTGTCCCACTGCAAATCTCTATTTAAAGTGTTAGTAATGTTTCATAAAAAAGCAGCTCTTGATAGAATTTGGGCCATGGAGAGTGTTATTTCAATACTTTTAGAGTTGTTGTTCAAGAGTAATTGAATGTTAAAATATCCCCCTCCCGCCCCTTTTAAATAGTGTAAGCCACCTCCCCTTAGATGTGTAATCTGGTCTCTTGACTGGACAGGTCACAGCAAGGAACAATCTTCTTACTGTGAGTATAAGGAAAACCATGCCCCCCTTGGCAGGTTTTTCAGGTTTTCCCTTATGCTCTCTGAAGATTGTCCCTCCCTCTGCGACCCATCCAGACAATCTTGCTGCTCTGAGGTGAACAGTGTTACATCAGTAAAAGGGGTGGGAGGGGTACACTTTATCATTCAATTACTCTGGAACTACAACTCTGTATTGAAATAACGCTCTCCATGGCCCAAAAACTATGAAGATTAATCGGAGCTCATTTTTTTAAGCATTACTATCCCTTTAGCATATTTTTGTGTTTGTCTCTTCATGACTTGATAATTTATTCCTGGATGTCGACATTTAACACTTGTCTTTGTATCTCCAAACAGGGAAAGCAGTTGTTGCTGGGTCACTAATTACAACAGTCAGGGTTCATGGAGTCTCCAAACTGGTGTGGATTTGGGAACCAGGTCTGACACTTCCAAGCCCAATAATTCTCCTGTCACCACTATAATCCCAGTCATCAGGTAACAATTCCTAATGAATAAGCAGGACACTTAACAACTGGGAAAAGTGAGAGCAGCAGCCAGACTCCTTTTATGATGTATTTCATGTGGATTACTTTGTTGCAGCAATTTCTTTGCAACATCTAGTGTCACAGAATGCATTTTATTGTTTTCTATGTAGCAGTTCATGTGGGTAAGTTTCACAGCCTCTATCATTTTCAATTGAAACTCTGTGTTGCTGAAACATCCTGCAGCAAGTTACTCGTGTGTAAGGTGACCAGATCTCCATGTATAAAATTGTCTTTCTGCAGGATTACACAAAAATAATATGTCCCTGCAGTGTGTGTTTTTCATAAGTACCCTGTGGAAAAATGGACATCTGGTCACCTATTCACTGGTTGTATATCCTGTCCTAAAGGACAAATACATGATGATGTCACTGCTGAAGCACAGATGAGTCAGTCAAAATGAGTGCCTCTGATTGACCTGAGCAGAAAAAGTTTACAGTCCTGCTGCTCAGTTCCATTACCAATGCCAGTAATTAAAAGTGTAGACAGTAGTTTTCTAGCACAGTTCAGTATTATGTCACTCGTACTGTCAACATCCAACGTGCGGTAAATCAAATTAAATTAGCTCATGCAGATCAATGGAAAAGCACTATCAATTATCTATTCTAGTGTTTGCGTTGAATTTATTTTTTAAGGGGATCCACATTCTGTCAGTAATCCTGCGCCTGCAAAACCCAGGCATAGAATCCACAATACATGTTAAAAACCATCGTTGAACAAAAGCAAGCAGGTTAGAATCCAAACATGCATGCTCCATGAGCCAGCAACAAAGAACTGTCAAGTTAAACTCTGAAATCTCAGCAAAACACCACGACTCTTAAGTGCCTCCAGTTCCCGCACAGCTACCATCAACATAAGAATTACCTGAATACCAAAGGGATGTTCAAAACATCATGAATCAATTCTTTGCACACCTATTGGTCCACAAGGCATAATTCCGAGTCCAAAACCGATATACAAACAGAGGCAAAGCATGCACATCTGGCCACTGCATTGTGAGGGAGTTGCAACAACATCATGTACTTCACCGGCCCACACCATATCAATGTAGAAAAGGTAACAACCAATCAGCAGCTAGCTCCGCAGATACCATTGGTCCACTTTGCCTTTTTGTCTCCCTGTGCCCTCCTCCCCCTGCTTGTTCCAGTGATATCTCTCCATGGTTGTTACCTGGCCTGTTCAATGTACAGGAGACTATCCAGATCTCCTATTCATCCCCCCTAGTTTCACAGCTTGCAGTTGTCTACCTCATCAGCTGTGTCCTGCTGCATCCAATTATCACATCCAGAGAGTGTTCAGCATTCCCTAGATCCATGTTCCTACTGTATATGTTGCAGAGGCATCAGAATCAGGGGCTTTTGGGGGCATGGAGCCCGTGGAGCCCCCAATAAAGGTGACCATCCGCCTGTAAATGTAACTCCAGATCCTCCAGCTGGAGAAGCACCTAGAATACTTTCTCCCTGTAGGGGAGCAGGTGAAGCACCAGCAAGTATGTGACCCTAAAAAAGACACTCAACCTAAGTGAAAAATCAACACTATAAATGAAAAAGTAAATACATTTATTATACATACATAATAAAAAAAGTCAATACACATGTAGGCGGTAAAGAAAGAGACCACAGCCCCCACAAAATAAACAAACCTCATTATAAATCACATAACACCCTAATAAAATACAAGGAAAATAATGGCTGGTATATCACGTTGGCTGGGTTCGTTGTGCGCTTCCCTCCTGTGTAATCACATCTGTTGAAATCATGCTGCCATTGTGGGAAGCAGCTACGGAAAAGCCATTGGGATTCCCACTGGGTGAGTTGCTACATTATCCTATATAATAATTCGCTAAATTGTTTGTCAGAAGCAGTCATGCGCAGTACAGACTGCCCGTGCCACGGCTGATAACAGAGCGGGGATCCGAATTCAGAAAGTATGAGCGCACAGCTCCGTATCAGCTGCGGCGCGGGCAGTCTCTACTCGCCATTGCTGGGTGACATTGTGGCCCATGTATGTACACAGGCTCTTCAACTAGTTAGAATGTATTTGTGGGCAGTTTGAGCAACCATAAATCTTATTCGATTGATACTTGAGCACACAATGTGAACATAAACATCACATCAATGCAAAAGCGACAGGGGCACCCACACAATAAGGGGAAGCATCAAGTTATGATTACACACCAACAATTCCCATTATTACACCCCACCATCATCATGATATACATGCATCACATTATCAGTTCTATTCCCTCTATCTCCTACGGGATGCAGGATATGGCTACTAACAGTGGCTGCTCACACCTGTTGCTTATCCCCAAATACCTGCACAGCACAGCAACCTGCAAAATCCTCCTCACATACCGCTACCTGACATGGTGGTGTGTAGCATTGCTCAATGTGATGGGGAGTAGAGACCACCTGCGTTTGGGCAGTCATGCGCAGTAGAGACCGCCCATGTTCTGGCAGTCATGAGCCCACATTTGGGCAGTCATGCACAGTAGAGACTGCGCACATACAGGCAGTCATGCGCTGTAGAAACTGAGCGAGTTCGGGTTGTCTCTGCTGCGCATGATTGCATTGTGTCAGTGAGCTGACGCAAGACTGCATCGTGTGGAGCATTGAGGTAGCGGCCTCTTAACTCTTTAAGTGCCAGAAGGGTACACAATGCATTGCAATGCAATGTGTTGCGTACCCCTCTGGCACTCGAAAGGTTAACATTACCCAGACATTGGCCCGTGTACACGGGCTTTTACACTAGTAGGAAAATAATTTGTGAGCCTTTAACCTAGCATATCAAATGAACTGTGTTGACATATTTGTACAATTCCCTCATTGATATTGTATTCCCTAGGTAAGATGAACCATTTTTATTCATTTTAACTTTTAATCACTTCACTGCTAAGCCTTTTCACACCTAGGCTTTCAATTTAATAGTCACCGGTAAAACTGTTGGTAAGGCAAAAATGGACACCGGACGGCACACACACTGTGTTAAGGTAGGAATCCGATTGCCCTACCAAGAGGGACACAATGAACGTTGGGACATTTAAAAACATATTAAAATAAAAAGCCATTTTTTACACATATACCCTGCCTATTAACCCTTTGAGTATCAGATGGGTAGGAAACGTATTGCTAAGCAATGTCTTCCTACCTCTCTGGTACTCAAAGGGTTAAGTGTTGAATGAAGGACAGGTTCTCTTGAATAAATGGGAGTTCCTGTCCAATGAGGAGGTGAAGTTGGATGAGTTAGTATGTTGAATATATGCTATATATGTCGACATACTAAGGGGGGGGGGGATGTTGAAGGGGGGTGACATTGTGTAGTGCTTGGTGTACTGTTTCAGTTTATTTTAACCCTTTGAATGCCACAGGGGTGAGCAATGCACATCCCTATGGCATTCATTGCTGTCCATGGTGCTGAAAGCCTTCTCTGTGTTCCTCTGCTGGCTGGGTAGGGAAGCACAGAGAATGCTGTTCAGAATGTCGTAGCTCTCCCTGCTGTTACTCCATAGGAAGATACAGGGGAAATCCCAGCTACGACAGCCTGAGGCAAGTGAAGTGGAGACTGTGAACTCCGACAGAAGAGGCTGCTATTGGAGTTTACTGAATGAGATGAAGTGTCACATTATCAAATCAGCACACCCTCTTGCATACAAATGTGTCTAATTTTTCAGCATTTCCATATGGAAATGAGTCATTATGCTTCATTACCATATGGAAATAGGCCATTGTCGATGTGAAGAATGAAAATTTGTAAACCTGTCGGATTGATGTCAATGTGTGCATCTTTATGTCGGAGTGCTGATGATGTAATGTCGTAGAGACTGATGAATAGTGGATGTGCCTACGACACTGCTCCGACAGAACATCAACATTCGTAGCCCTCTTCGACCTCTAGTGCATCAAGGCTATAGGGTTAATTTTTCTTACATATCACACATTTTTTCAGTAATTTGGATGTATTGATATGGGGCAGTAGGTAGTGGGACTACCCTTATTTTACTAAACAGGAAATGCCCTACAACATATTTTTTTTCATAAAAAAAAAAGTTTACTTCTTTAATATATCAGGTACATTTATTACATTGATAATAAATGGACTAAAGAATCACTTTTAATAAGAAGCATTTCCATCTTTTAGGGTTCCTTCGAATTGTCCCAGCTCATTTAAGTTATTGGCGCATGATCCTGATGGAGACACTGTGAGATGTAGATATGGAAATCTATATTCTGGGGAATGTGCAACTTGTTACCAGCCTTCACAGTTCACTTTAGACCAAGTAAGTGATCATTAGTAAAATAGTTTCCATTTAATAACCATGTGGCATTCAGATACTGATGCAGTGATGCACACTCTTCTGGGACTGGAAGAATTAAATATATTCCAATACATGAAGGAGCAGTGACGCATAGTAACATAGTAAATTAGGTTTGAAAAGACACAGGGCCATCAAGTTCAACCTTTGCCTCATAACCCAGAGAAATGAGAATTATATAAACTTTCCTGCTGCCATGTACTTTAATCTTTATCTGAACTTCCTGTTTTGCCTACTAATACACAGTATAACCCTGTATGTTCCTTCTTGAAAGGAAATGTACCTAATATTCTCTTAACTCCTAGTTAATTTAGTATTCTGAATGCGCACAATGTTAAAATTAAACTATCCATATGTTTTATTTATTATTTACCATAAAATCTCAGGTATAATATGCACCTGTGTATAATACGCAGGTGTACATTATACCCAAGATTCTGGGGGAAAACAAGATTGCCTATGGGTAATACACACCCTTATTTTCCCCCTTACTAAAAAAATAAAAAATTGTGCTGGCAGATACATTCCCTCCCCCCCTGGCGCAATCCACACTTAAAATAAGACTTACTATGTTTAATTTAAGCCCCCACTGACGTCTCCATCCAAGAAGGCAAAATACAAGCAATGTAAATGTTCCCTGCGGGCGTCATGCTTCCATTTGCCGCCCGCTTCCTTCATTGAGCCGTCAGGACCTTCCACCTATGGTATTTCCCTGTGAGGACCTTGAGATCCTCACAGGGCATTACCATTGGCTGGAGACGGAAGGTCCTGACAGCCCACTGAAGGAAGCGGGCGGCGAATGGAAGCATGCCGCCCGCAGGGAACATTTACATTGCTTGTATTTTGCCTTCTTGGATGGAGACTTCAGAGGGGGCTTAAATTAAACATAGTAAGTCTTATTTTAAGTGCGGATTGCGTCGGGGGAGGGAGGGAACGTATCTGCCAACACAATTTAAAAAATAAATAAATAAATACTTTCGTAAAGTGGGGTAAAATTGAGCATATTATACGCAAGATTTTACGGTACTCTTCACCTTTCTTTTCTTTTAAACTCATATTCATAAAAGTGTAAAAAAGTAGAGAAAGATGAAAAAAATGTAAATAGTATACACAATCTAATTTTAGATATTATACACTTTCAAATTATGTAATATCAAAAAGGAGGTTGACTGTCAATTTAACTATCATGTACCCCACCTGAAAGCCACTAAAATGCATTGTTGATTTGGAGAGTTGATGCACTAGGACGTATAGGAACATTCTGCAGCAAACCAGCTTCATCAAATTAAAGGGATAGTAATACTTCGTTTTAACTTTATTTTATTTCGTGGGCATTAAAAAAACATGAAGAATGATATAAGTCTTATCTCTCAAACCTTTATGGTTTATGAGATATTCACAAGCAAAGTTTCCCCCTCCCTCCCCTTTTACCTAGTGTAAGTCATCTCTTCTCAGGTGTGGAATGCAGTCTATAGACCAGACAGATAACAGAAGGGGACAATCTTCTTCCTATGAAAACAATGAAATCCCTGCCCCCCCTTGACAAGCTTTTCAGGTTTTTCCCTTATCTTAATTGAAGATTGTCCCTCTCTGCAGTCTACCTGGCCACCTCCCTTCTGCTGTGGCTGAACAGTGTGACATCAGTAAAAGGGGCGGGAGGGGGACACTTTGTCATTGAATTACTCTGGAACTACAACTCTGACAGAATTGAAATAACACTCTCCAAAGTCCAAATACTATGATGATTAATTAGAGCTGCTTTTATTATGAAACATTACTATCTCTTTAAGGGCTCGGTTTAAAGGAGTGCGGTAAAACATAATGTCTAAGTTGGTATTCAGAGGCCCTACCAGCTTTAAGAAGAAAGGACACAGAAATGGTCTTGTGGCCAAACATATACGATTTGTGTGTTAAGTTCCCAGAATGACACTAAATAGTGGTAATAACTGGAACTTCAAAGGAAAAAATCTAACAGTTAGTGCCTGACATACTGTCAAGCACTGATTGTTAACTTATCTGTGTTACACTTACCTGTCATCTCCTTCTCTCTTCCTGCTTCTTATTTCTAATCTCTCTTCTTTCTTCCTTCCTTCCTTCTTCTTTCTTCTCTTCATAAAACCTGTTACAAAAAAAGAGAGGCATTAATAAATCTGTCCTGTAAATAACCTGCACGCCCATGCATAGTTTCACCTGTTGAGTGCCAGAGGGGTACACAATGCATTGCTGAGCAATGCGTTGTGTACCTCTCTGGTGGGTAGATTTAAAGCCAGCCGTTAACATAGCTGGTAGGGCCAAAGTGAATACCGGCTGTTAAACTAACATGTTTAACGTGGTATTTAAAGGCCCTACCAGCTAGAACTCCAAAGGACATTAAGCCACAAAAACAGTCTTGTGGCTGAACGTCTGTTTTCTACGTTTAGTTCCCAAAACGCCCCTAAAAGCAGCAATATTGGGAACCGAACTCTGAAAAACAATTAACTATCGGTGCTTGACCAGGTATTCTGGTTCTCCTTTTTTATGTTTTCTCCACCTTGCTGTCATGACGCCTTTGTTTGGGCCTATGTCAAGTGACGACGTTCTTGTGTCAGTGCGTAATCAAATTGTTCCTGTTATAGAGCTCCTAGTGTTCATATTGTTCTAAAGTTTCCAGTGTTTGACCCTGCTTTCCTCGACTACGACTTTTATCTCCTGATTTTGCTTCAACTTCCTGTATTGGTTCTGATCTCGGCCTGTTTATACAACTTCTCTTCTGACTGGTGATTTTATACCATTTTGCTTGACAGGTTTTGACCCTGGCTTGTTCGACTATTCTTCTGTCTCATCCAAGGTACCGCCTGTTACTGACTTGGCTCGTCGACTAATCTTCCTTCGACTCCGAGGGTTCTCCTGTGCCCGGTATGTCGTGTTCTATGGTGTCAACCATCTAGTCGAGTTCAACGCTGTCGAGTATCTCCAGTTCAACCCGCCTGTTAGACAGTAACCTTGCGACCCTCGGTTCTATGACTGCTGTTCCAGTTTTCAACAGAGACAACTATACTGCTGGTAGGATAAATAAGCTTATTCCTAACTTGGTGAGTAGTTGTCTGTGTCCTAGGTTGCCATCCTGCTATAAGGCTTCTTGCCTGCACCTCTACATGGCTTAGGCCGCAGCAAGGCTTCCTTGGAGCAGCCACCTCTTTCTAGCTACGCTGTCCAACCTGTGAACTCTAGCCCCTGGCTCACTGAGGCCTACCGAGTAAGTATCACTTTATACATATTGATCAGCAGTCTGCTATTCCTTTGTGGGTTTTCTCCTCCCGCAAGGTACATCTCAGGCAGCTTACATTGGGCACTCTGATCAGATCATCACAATCAGTTTCTTCTTCTCCACTTTCTTTTCTTCAGATTGTTCAGTGCTAGCTTCCTCTTGTGGGTTTATTGGATAGGTGAAAGTTCAAGATGTTCCTAATTTTATTGGAGGTAGTATTAAATCTGGTGATAGATGTGCTGGTTTCTCTTTCTTTTTCATCACATTCTTACTCTCTGTGTGTTACCAGAGGTCTTCTCTATTTATTTTCTCTACCTTTTTGTATGCTTGTTCTGTCACTCTATTGTTGTAGTCCGTAAACTTATCGTTTAGAGTACAGGATTGTTGATGGAATATAGTATCTTCATTGCAGTTAGCATTTAATTCTTTGAAACTGTCCTAGTGGCACATTATTAAGCCCCAAATTTTTATTGTTACTCTCAGCCTGAATGTAACTGTTGATGTCGACCTTCTTATAATGGGTCCTGGCAGTGATTTTCAGATAATCTGAAATTCTCATTTCCAAGTCTAGGAATACTACAGATTTTCTGATTGATGTCTTCAAGGAATTAGTGGAGCTGCTGTTCGCTGTCATTCTAAATAAGAAGAGCATCATCAATGAAGCAGATGTTTAAAGCTAGATATTTGCCATACTTCTTCCACACACATTCTTCCCCGCTATCACAGTGCCTGTGATTCCCTCCATGAGTGCTGTGCTGCGGGCAACATTGCTATGACTTCCTGGTTGTCTCGCTTAGGCGCATTTGCTATTCTTATAGGCTGATGGTAATTACCAGCATGAGTCTCTGTCTACATGCTAGGTCTTATAGGCCACAGCCTGCCAGTACTCCTTTGCCCTTTCGTGGTGTACCAGTGCGCTAAGCTCTTGTGTTTCTGATGTTCTGATACTATGTATGACTCCTGGCTACGTTTGACTCTGGCTACGTTTTATCCCTGACTAGTTGCATTCTGATCCGGTCTGACCCTTGGCTCTGTCTGACTAACCTATCAGGTTTGACTCCTGGCTTTGGCTGACTAGCCTCTCCAGTCTGACTCCTGGCTTTGGCTGACTACCCGCTCCATTCTGGCATTGGCCAACTACCCGCTCTGTGTCTCTGGCTTTCCTGCTACCTGTTGTTTATTAGAGCCGTTGGGTAGACCCTAGCATGCTAGGGATCTCAGTCCCCATTGCCTGTAGATTAACCCTAACATTCTAAGGATTCTCTGTCACTGTTGCCTGTAGGTTAACCCTAGCGTTCTAGGAATTCTCTGTCACCATTGCTTGTAGGTTAACACTAGCGTTCTAGGGATTCTCTGTCACCATTGCCTGTAGGTTAACCCTAGTGTTCTAGGGATTCTCTGTCACCACTGCCTGTAGGTTAACCCTAGTGTTCTAGAGGTTCTCTGTCACCATTGCCTGTAGGTTAACCCTAGTGTTCTAGAGAGCTCAGTCACCATTGCCTCTCTCCCTAGCATTCTAGGGAGTCCTGTCTGCTGCCTTGGACTACCCTAGCGTTTTAGGGTAATTCCTTCCATTACTAGCACTAGTAGCTACTGCTATCCTTGCTACTACTTCATCTATATCCAGAGTGGCTCAGCCTCTGTGCAGTCAGTGGATCCTGTGCTGTCTCCATATCTGGCTAGTGAGGGTTGGGGAAGTGCCTAGGCACTGTCTTCACACCTAATTCTGTGAGGATTGGGGAAGTGCTATTCTTATGTATTCTGTTCTTATTAAAGAGTTAGATTTTGCTTTATCTGTACTTGTCAGTGTCATTATTCCACAGTCACCCCGTGACACTCACACTCCATATAAAGGATGGCATAACTAAAAATGTGTCCTCATAGTTTTCATCTTTAAATCTAAAAGTTGTTGTGGTATAGGATAAAACTAATGCCATCTAAGATAAATGTCTTTTGTTGATCAGGCATACAGTCACTTTGTTCAAAGAAGTGTGAGACTGGTTGTAATCCTAGCTGATGAGCAATGTTAGTTTACAGAGAGGTCCTGAAGCAAGTTGACCATATGAAACCTGCTTTCCACTTGATGGATGTTAATCTGTTGAGCACATGTCCACTATCTTTCACTTATAAAGGTAAAGCCTTACTATAGCTTTGTAAATGATGATAAATTAGCTGGGATACATTTCTTGATAAAGAGTTAATGCTGGAAATTATTTGTCTCTCTGGTGGATTATGGACATCCTTATGGTATTTTCAGATGTGATCGGATATTATATCCAGATAATCTTTTAAGCCTTATCAATCAATGTTGTGTACTGTCTCTTAAAAGTGGGTAATGGATTCTGGGTTATTTTTCTATAGAAAGTCTTATCTCCCAATATATATCTGCCTTCAGTTAGGTAGTTTGAACAACCAGACCTCCTCCTTTATCAGCTCGACTGAAGACGGGATCATGATTGTTCTTCAACTGATGGAGGCTTTGTTTCTCACCTTTTGTCAAAATATTTTTGAATGTAATAGTTTTTTTCAAAGGGTTTTCTTAAATCTTGTAACATCACTTCCAAAAAAAGACTCAATGAATGTTAATTCATCCAGTTCCTTGAATTCCTTATAATTTTTTTAGCATTCCAACATCCTCTTTTTTTGGTTTCTATTTTGTTCAAGATTTCCTTTTGTTCTTCTCTACAATGTATAATTAATTTAATAAAATTGATAGAGCAACGGTCAAGGTATCTTATCCATGTTGAATAGAATGCTGCTGAAGGCTTGTTCTTCATGTCTTCCTAACCCTCTTGGTTGTTGGCCGCTTGAGTACTAGCTCTGTGTCTGTCTCTTGGATACTTGCTCTGTGAAGGGGGAACTACACAGAAGTTAGCAAGTAGCATATAAGATATAATCTGGAGATGGAACAGACCAGGGGGGAGATTCACAAAGTGGGGATAAAGAGGTGATAAAGAGGTGATAAAGCGGAGATGACTTCTCCAGTTTATCAATTCTCCAGTTCCTATGTTATTCTATGGAGCCTATGCACTAAGATTTCTTCAGCTCTGGAGATCTTAGTGCATTGGCTCCATAGAACAACATAGGAACTGGAGAAGTGATATCACGGGAGAAGTCATCTCCACTTTAATGCCAAGGTCAGGGGCTGGCTGAGTTCATGCAGTAACGTATGTCAAGCTGAAGTCAGGGACTGGCAGTAAATAGAATGGTCTAGAGCTAATGCCAAGGTCAGGGGCCGGGTGAGAGCAAGGAGGGACAAGATATATGAGCCAAGGGGTCAAAAACCTTAATAATTACAATAAGAAGTAGGAAGGACAAATGTTTAGCCTGGGAGACTAGACTCAAGAGCGCCAGAGACCGGCTGACACAATCTTATATACTGGTGGCATCTGCTGTCAAGCACCGTTACGTCAGAGGCGTCCGAGACCTGGAAGTGAGAAATAAAAGGCCAAGCATGAGCAGGCATGATGGCCAGACGCGGGCAACCCGGCGAAACGGGAGGTAGGGAACTGGAGAACAACGTCGATAGTTGCTCAACCTAAACATATTTTTGTAATGTCATTTTCTCCTACTATACCATACATATTTTTTCCCACTATATTGACATTTCTTTTTTTAGTTTTTCTAATTCCTTAAGTCCCCCCTTCAAATATACTGTACAGTTTGTTTTTTTAGGGTCTGGATTAGAAAATTGAGGTTTAAAAAAATTCTTTCACTAAACCTTTCCTTATTCATACTGAAAACTAACAAAATTCCTCCCTAGTTAAGAAACACAGTATTCTTTTAAAATGTTGCACTGAAAAGTGAGTGCAACGAAACTGCACATTCACAAGGTTGCAGTGATGAAAAGGGCAACATGAGAATCTCTCCCTGCTTCAAAAGCATGAGATTCTCATATCTCCAGGTTAAATTTCACTTCAACCCAGATCTGATATTGTACAACATTAACTGAATCAATGTTATTCCTCCAAGTACGCAGCCCTCCTCCTGTCTTCTCCCCCAGGGCCCTCATTGAGCGTGCGACTGCTCCATTGCATTGCATGGCTGTGTCTGCCCCACTCTGAGTGTCCTTGGAGCTCATTGTCCATCCTTGAAAAATGGATTTCAGATTAAAAAACAAGATTAGAATGCATGTGAGAGATGCATACAAGCAAAAAAGAAAGTGCTGTTTTGTTTGAAAACAGCTCTGCTATGGAGTAGCTTCCCATGAAATAAGACATAACAGATGACATGTAAAAGCAGAAACCAATTTTCCCACAGAATATTCCAGTTTGAAATTACATTTTCAATGATTTCTACTAGTTGAATTTTACTTGGAAGGAGACTGTAATGTCACATTTCATTGCTTGGATGTAAAAATACATTGCAAGTTTTGAACTAATAATGTGCAGCTACACTGCTGACTAATCTGATTCAATTGATGAAATATTGAGGTCGGTCAGAGAAGTGACTTTATGAGGTACCCAGTGAGACCATAGAAATGTGTTATGCCCATTTAAAAAATGTATTATTTTAATACAAACTGTATCCGGAGTGTTGAAATAAACCAATGTATGATCAAGTGTATATTAACCACACAATACTACAGAAGTCTCCACACATTGCTTCAACCTGGCCAATGAGCCCCAAGAGCAGGGCAGAAGCTGCCATGCAATGCAATGGAGTGGCCGGGCTCTCAGTGAGGGGCCAGGAGGAGAAGACAGGAGCGAGGGCTGTGTACTGCAGACTTGGTGGTATAACACTGATTCAGGTTGTTAATTTTGTGGGTTGAAGCATCTGACTCTTGATCCCCTCTTGACTGTTATTCCCCCCTTTGACACTTTCTTCCCCCATGGGACTCTTCATGCCCTCTTGACCCCCTTTCCAATTACTCTTCTCGGTGCACGTCTTTCTCTCCCAGTGAGTACACTTCGGTGCTCTCCCTTGGCTGGCTATTTTTTTAATGTAACACAGCGATGCCCGTTTCTCTCTCCCCCTCCGCTCCTTCAATCCTGGTCCAGGACTGAAGGAGCGGAGGGGGAGAGAGAAACGGGTATCGCTGTGCTACATTAAAAAAATAGCCAGCCAAGGGAGGGCACTGAAACATACTTTTTTTTTAGTTGGGCAGTAAGTTGTAGTGGGGGGGCCCCAGATGCGCCCCCAGAGAAAGTGCTCCCTAGGCCGGCGCCTACTTCGCCTATAGGTGGCGCCGGCCCTGGCTGTTTTGCTGCACACACTTTTCAGTGCAACATTTTAAAAGTGAACCAATAAACACAATATATGGACATACTAGTTTGTGGGTCATGAAGAGTTAGGACTTTTGGTGACACTTTGGCACAGCTGGTTAGAGGGATCTTCAGAGATTTATGAGAAAAAAACTAATATATAACTGGATGTGTTATATATAGTTTTCTCCTATGGGAAATAATATAGTAAATGATCACAAGTAAATGGATTTGATATGATATAAGAACAAAAATAAATGTTTGAGCATGTGTGCATCAAAATTGTGTGCATATAAAAAAGATGTACATACTTTAAATTTATACTACACGTGTACAAGTAAATACAGTGATCACTCATATATGAAGAACTCTCTTGTGCAGTAACACACATACAGTAAACACATATACATGAGATGCACATATATGTGCATCACATGCAAAATGACAAAAGAACAAAAAAAGAAGAAAGAAGAAGGAGCGCCAATGGTGTAGTATTGTAATAAAGTATCACTTCAAATAGAATAAATCGATGTACTCACATTTAGATGTTGCCGGTTACTTGTTATCAAGAAGATAACAAGTAACCGGCAACATCCACATGTGAGTACATAGATTTATTCTGCTATTTGAAGTGATACTTTATTACAATACTACACCGTTGGCGTTCCTTCTTCTTTCTTCTTTTTTGTTCTTTTCACGATACCGCTTGGGAGACCGAGTTTAGGTATAGGAACAGCCAATCGGTGAACACTGTTTCTGGAGGCAGTTTTCAACTCCAGTGGCTTTGAATGGTTGGATTTGGCATAAGACTTGTCCAACACTTTTGAAATTGTTAGTGTATTTTCAATTGGGTGCTATATTGGTGATGGTTCAAAAAAATATTGTATTGATACGCACAAGGGGTGCCCCGTTTGTTCTTTCTCCCTCCTTTTTCTGCAAAATGACAAAAGAGTTCACAAGGTCCAAAAGCCACAAGACACACCAAAATCTAATCAGTACAGAAAACACACATGTCAAAAATGAACACATGTATACAAGAAAAAACGCATGTGCGTGAAACACACATACAGTGACAACAATGGAGAGAAAAAAATAGTGCCATCTTTTGGAAACATTTGTGCACATCTGTCTAGGGGAAAAAAGGCAAGTGACCCCTCTTGCATGCCTTTCCTTCATATCAGTAATAGTTACCATTTTGGTACAGACAGGTGTTGTTTTGTGCTTCTGGTACCCTCTACAGTAAGTCAGCTCATACCATTGGGGTGCCATTTTTCATGAATCAGCAGTAAATAATGAAGACAGGTGGAAAGTCCATAGTTTCCAAAGATTTCAGTACATTTGAAGAGGTGGAATTGTAAAAAAAAATTCTTCCTTTAGCACCACCTTCTGAAAAGATTTGTGCACACCAAGGTAGAGGTAGAAAGGTAAGTGACCCCTCGCTGGATTCGATGGGTTAGATTATTTCTAAAATGGCATGGTTTGTTTATGCTTTTTTCATTTCTCTAGTTATTGCAAACATTTAATTACAGGCAAATCATTTTTGAAAAATATATGAGAAATGAGAGATTGTAAATGGTATAGTTTTGTGCTTCTGGTACCCTCTACAGTATGTCAACTCATACCAATGGGTGTCATTTTTCTCCAAAGAGCAGTAGCTAATGAGTGCAGGCAGAAACTTCATTTTTTTTTTTAGGGCAATAGCTAATGAATACAGTAGGACATTTCACAGTTTTCAGAAATGTCAGTATATTTGTAGGGGTAGAAAGGCACAGCACACTAGGAGTAAAAAGGCAAACAACACCTCATTAGGGGGTGGGCGAAAGTGAGAAAAATTTCCCGCATTACTTTTCACGAAAATGGACCATTTCAAAGTTTTCCTCCTTTTTGCCAATTTCAGCAAATGTTTTGCTTATTCCAACACATTTTTCTCCTATTCTACCACATTTTTCTCCTATTCCATACATTTTTCACTTATGTTTCCTATGGTCCAACATTTCCCAGCACAATATTCCTTCTTCTGAGGGTTGTAAGTAGCTAAAAGTCAAAGTTGTGAGTCCTACAGCAACATATGCCTTGAAAAATGTGTTAGCATGAAGAGTGCCTTTGTCCTCCTTTGCCCACAACACAAACTTCCTGCTTAAGTGACACGGGCACATATTCATGATGATGTCAACTGATAAAAAAAAAATAGTACAACCTGCAATGTGGGGGACTGCTGTGGTGTGATTGGTGGGACCTTGAAAAACTGCATCTTCCCCGGGAGGAGAGGAATCATCCTCATTTTTTGCACATGCTGCAACAACCATTGCCGCAGTCAGTTTTTGAACTACAACGTTATGCCCATGTTCCTGCACTGCTCCACCTTTCTCCCTCCCCCTGCCCCTTGTGCATTTACTGGACATTATTCAAATGCCATGTGTGTTTTTACTCTCTACGGTACTGATGGAATGTGATGTCTTGCCTTAGCCCTCAACAAAATTCTCAGTGCTGTCTGCTGTCTATCAAATCCACCTCAGTTACAGAGCTCACTTCAGGCTCCCAGTCAGATGTCACCTAATATATTTATTTGGTTAATTATTTATGTATACATTTTTTATTTTATTTTTTTTTTTAAGTTGTCCACCCTATATTATCACCATTTGTAAAAAAAAAAATGATAACGAAAAAACAAAATCAACAACTTCTTTCCCCAGGCTTCCCCAGCACAGAGACATACAAGCAAAATCAGCAAGCAAATTGGACTCCAACTCCCTGTGTCTTGCTAGTTAGTCACATCAAATTTTGGGGTACTTAGGGTCAACTTCCTTCCTCCCTTCTACTCCCCAAGAGTACCCCCAGACTCCCCTAATAGAGAGAACAAATGTCCCACCTAAAAGACTCCTTAAACTAAGCTTCAATTCCCCTTTATTTGCCTATCTTCTCTAGCTCAAAAACATGCTGCTTTCTCCTCTCACAAACACAGAATGGCTGCTGTGAGAGCCTGACACCCTTTTACATGGCTGTAGAAAAGTAGAGAAAACTTTCATGTCGTGTGGAAACATTTTTCTTCCCATTGATTTCAATTCAATGAGCTAGGCGAAAAAGCGGGAAAATGACACTTTTAGTGGGAAATTATTCGCCAAGCGGAAAGTGCCATTTTTGCCAATTTTTGTTTGATGCAAAAGTTTTCTCCCATCCCTAGTTATAATTTTTCTAAAATGGTATGCTTGTCTACATTTTCTTCAATTCTTTAGTGGTTACAACCATTTTACAACAGAAAAGTCAAGTTTGAAAAATGTAAGAAAAATGAGAGATTGTAGTTGGTGTAGTTTTGTGCTTCTGGAACCCCTACAGTATGTACCACCAATGGGTGTCTACAAAGAACAGTAGCTGTGAGTATAGGTAGAAATTCCATAGTTTTCAAAGATTTCAGTACATCTGAAGGGGTGGTAAGGCATAGCAGGCTAAGGGTAAAAAGGCAAATGACCTCTCAGCTGATGTGGTTGGTTATCATCTTTCTAAAACAGTTTGCTTGTCTACTTTCATTTGCTTAGTTGTTACACCCATTTAAGTACAGATAAGTCATGTTTGAAAAAATTAGAGATTGTAGTTAGTGTAGTTTTGCGCTTCTTGCACCCCCTAATGTATGTCATCTCATACCAGAGGGGTGCAATTTCTCTTGAAAGAGTAGTAGATAATGAATAGGTGGAAAGTCCCCAGTTTTCAAAGATTTCAGTACATTTGAAGGGATAAAAATGCAAAAAAATGTTTTTTTCCTTTAGCACCAACTTCTGAAATTATTTGTGCACATGAAGTGAAGTAATTATTTTCCAATAAAGTGATTTTGGCTCTGCTGCAGAACCACCGTTTGGTCCCCAGACAGGATTCCCCTGCAGTCTGCACAGTGCCGACATCAGGGAAAGGGGAGGGAGGGGGGAACTTTAGTGCCAAATATCTCTCAAACCATAGCAGTTTGAAAGATAGGATTTTTTGCATATATTTAAATTTTTTGAGCACTACTAAACTATAAAGATATTTTTCTGGGACATTACTGTCCCTTTAAAAATAGTAGCACTATCAGCCATATATGTGTCTATGGTCAACTAGTACAATTATAACATACCAACCGAAATTGAAATAACTACCATCAATAGCCACCAATTATTATCCGGTGAAGTGGCTATTGGTAGCTATTGATGATAGTTATTTCGGTTATAATTCTACCAGTTGACCCTAGATACATATATGGCTGATATTGTTATATGTTAAGACGTTTTTCAATATTATGAATAAGAAATCATGTTTTATTATTTTTATTAAAGTACTTTTTCATTAACACTAGCATTTGATTTGATTCTTGACATATAACGTATTAGTTGATGATCCTGTGGTGGGGGTTTCTTTCTTTGAGCTGCAGTGTAGGCAAGTATTTGTCTTGTCCTCTAAAGTGTGCATTCTGTTTGCAATTTGATTTTTGCATACCAGGCTATGGGTAGAAAGGCAAGTGACCCATCATTTGATGCAGTGGCATATCTACTTTATGGAAATATGTAGTTTTATATCATTATTCTCCTGTTGTAGGGTAGTTTTGCCATGTAACCACTGGAATGTGCATTTTAGTTAATAAAGTTGAAAATACCCTTTTGCACTCTGCGTAATTAGGGGGCTATGTAGGCCATGAATGTGGGTAAAACTGTACATATTTGGTATTTTTGCATTCAGGGGATTCAGGGCTTTTTCAAATAATTGAAACTTTCACAACCAAAAAATGTTTTTGATATATAGTGTGTGATTTTATCAAAATAAGAAATGTTTACTTTAATTCTATCACATTCACATTTAATTCTGTATATTCAGTCAGATATCTAGGTCTTGATTCAATGAAGTAGGGTAAAACCGTTGTTAAAGCAAAAAAAAGCCCAACGATCCTTAGCCATGTCCGACTTACGCAGCATTCAATACGTAGTCGATTAGAATGACTAACGCGCACAGCTCAAAAGCCTGAGTCACACTTTTTTTCACCTCACTGTGCATCCGAATCAGTTGATAATTAACGTACGTGTCTAATGCAAAGGAAAAAGACAATGGCCAACATTATCTAGCGACGCTGAACGTTGTCAACACAGGTTCAAACTCACAGCCAATCACAATACACCAATGTATCAAATACATTCAAATACACCTATATACACCCCAAAATAACTGACATACCTTGTCTGTGTTTTGAGTTTTTACGAGCAAGAGCACAGGAACCAGGAGCAGAGGATAGCCATAGAGAGAGAGGAATTGGGAGCAAAGAGAGCTGGTAAATCTAAATCAACGCATAATATGCCTTGGCATATCTTGCATGCATGCATACAAACACTGTCACACATGCACACACCTCTTTTTTATCACACATAACAACTTTATCTGTTATTTTGACAGTGTGATTCAGTGACTGCAAGAGAGTGACAGAGAGTAAGTGTGATCGAGTGTGTCTGTGAGAGCCTGTGTGAGTACCTGAGTGTCGGTGTGTGATGGCAGGGAGAGGAGAGGAGGATAGAGGGATGGGGAGAGGAGAAGGAGAGGAGGAAGGTCAGGAGGGCATCCCACTCAGGGAAGGAGTGGGAGAGGAAGACCAGCTGGGTGGAGGGGAACCCAACCAAGGAGATTCACACAAAAGGACAGAGACTACTGTGTCAGTGGGATGAGGGGTGGATCCTGGGTAGCACCCGACAGAGTCAGGGTCACCACAGGCAGGGTCTAAAAGCCACAGCTCTGATACATCCCAGTTCGGTGCTGATGAGGAGAGGCTGTAGGACATAAAGTACTCCTATGAGGAGAATAGGGGTCTCATACAAAGCATACTGGAGAGGGAGAACATCCTGTTCCTGAAGGAGAGAGTCACTAGTTTAGGTGCTAAGAAGAAGGCCACCTGGCTATAAGTGCTGAGCAGAGTTAACACTGTCTCCACTTGCAAGTGGACCCAGGAGCCCATTAAGGAGCAGTGGGGTGATTATAAAAGGTGTGTGAAACACAAGATGGGTGAAATAACCAAGCATGTCCTAGGCACTGGAAGTGGTCCCCCTGTCAATATCTTCTTCAGCCCCTGGGAGGACATGCTGAGGCAGAGCCTGTCATCAATGGCTATTGAGGGGGTCCCTGGAGGAAGTGACACTGGTGACAACAGGACCCTCCAGACAACCGGTAAGTGCATCATTCCATAACTAGACACCGCCCACCTAGTACAGCCCAACACAGTGACAGCATTGCTTCACACAACTTAATCAACACAGCACTTAGAGAGTTCAAACAAGAACAAAGTATTGTACAATCAAAGCATAAATGTGAAGGCTTAAGCAGGACAAATCCTGTCCAAGTCCAGGTTTAACCCCTCATTGCTTTATTGATCCTTATACCCATGCCACACAAACAATGCTTTGCATCATGTTGTCATATGAAGATCTGTTATGTTCCTGCACAATTTTAAGCATATAGCCATATAGTCAGCACCTAACCCATTTAGTGCTAAAGGGATAAGCAACGATTTGTTCCAAAATGCATTGGGTACCCCTCTGGCACTCCAAGGGTTAACACTAGTGTTGAGCGAGCATGCTCGGCCGATGCTCGGATCGGCTCGAGCATCGCTCTGCTCGGCACATGGCGGTACTCGTACGAGTACCGCCATGTGCTCGCCCGGCATGTTCGGGTGGCGGGGATCTGTGCCGAAGGAGGCACAGATCTGAAGACGCTCCGCTGGACCACCAGGGACTGGAGGTAGGGGGCATTGCGGAGATGAAGGGGGCATTGCGGAGATGAAGGGGGCATAGCGGAGATGAAGGGGGACATTGTGGAAGAGGGGCATAGCGGAGATGAAGGGGGACATTGTGGAAGACGGGCATAGCGGAGATGAAGGGGGACATTGTGGAAGACGGGCATAGCGGAGATGAAGGGGGACATTGTGGAAGACGGGCATAGCGGAGATGAAGGGGGACATTGTGGAAGACGGGCATAGCGGAGATGAAGGGGGACATTGTGGAAGACGGGCATAGCGGAGATGAAGGGGGACATTGTGGAAGAGGGGCATAGCGGAGATGAAGGGGGACATTGTGGAAGAGGGGCATAGAGGAGATGAAGGGGGACATTGTGGAGATGAAGGGGGGCATTGACCAGGCACCCTCCCCTCATCAGAGCAGGGGGTGCCTGGTGTAATGCTCGTGTCGCCCCATTCAATTCAATGGGGCTCGGGTGCTCGGCCGAGCACTCGAGCCTCAGGGGGTGCTCGGTCAGAGCACCCGAGCACCCGAGCATCGGGGTGCTCGCTCAACACTAGTTAACACACAATACAGCAGACTCACATTGCACAGGTCCTCAGGGGTCAGTTCACACATCACAGTTCTACTGAGACAAACTGATTACATGTACAACACATAGGCCTTGAACGCAAAAACACTAGGGCCTCAAAGAAATCAATGCGCCATTGAAAAAACAATGACAACTAAATAGAAACAATGTCAGCAATGCATACAGGCAAAGCAAATCCACAAACCCACATAGACAGAAGAACACAGCAACACAAGCAGCTACAGGACACGTTTCACACACCACAGGAACCACAGGAACCACAACAAACACACATCCAACATGTCATCCAACCTTCATTATCATATGTATCCTTAGGAGTGGGGATGGCAAGGAGGGGAATTTGTGTGTTTTGAAGCCCTAGTGTTTTTGTGTTCGAGGTGTATGGGTTGTACATGCAATCAGTTTGTCTCAGTAGAACTGTGATGGTTGAGTTTTGGTTATCATATGGATCCTGAAGAGTGGGGATGCTATTTCTTGACATTCACAATCATCAGGAAATAAATGGTAAGGAAAGCTCAAATACTGTGGGTTGCAGACAGCAATGTACAGGATCCTGTCAAGCTCTTCAATTACTTGTTTGCAAGGGTGGTATTCCAAGCATTGTAATGCAATGTATGGGATACCATCCTAGCACTCAAGGATTCACATCATGTCAGTGTCATAATTTTGAATCCCTTTTGTCATAGTTCAGGTTAATAATCACACCATATCATTTCCCCACACAGCATCCATGCTTGCAGCACAACAAGAGGACAGTAAGAAGGAACCATATGATATCCCCCTAGTGATTTACCCCTTGAGGAGCTAGAAGAGGGGACAAGCAGGAGGTCATCACCACCCTTGGAGTTCAGCCTGCCACCTCTGACCACCACAGGCTGGATACCTTCTGGGAGGTGGATGCCTCTGACCACCACAGGCCAGTATTAGATGGTAGAACCACCCCCACTGGGATGGCACTGGATAGCAAGCATGGTCACCAAACCACAATATGGAGCATGTGGCCCTACTGCACAACCACGTGGATGCAGCCTCAACAGGAGACCACCAATGACTCCACACCCAGGTGGGAAGGAACTGGATACCAGTGGCCACGGTATGACCCATGGCCACTGTACTATGTACACGTGGGCCTAGTTGGTGAGCCACAGCACCCACAGCCACTGGAGGACTTCACACCTCACATGCTGGCCTCACGACACCTGCCCCTCAGCACACCTCACCACCATCAGCAGAAGACTCACAACACCTGGAGGAACCCACTGCCAACATGAAGAGATAGAGGAGACTGGAGAGCCCTCCCCACCATCAGACACTCCACTATCCATGCCCACATCCTCAGCGACAGGTAGTCAAACCATGGGGATGGATATTGAGTGTTTAAGCATGCAGAGGAGGCAGTTCAGGGAGGCCAGGAGAGCTATAAGGTACTTGAGGAGGTTGCAGCGGGATGTTCAGAAGAACACAGCTACCCTCCAAGCCAGTGGTTCTCAACTTTTTTTTGCTCAAGGTCTCACAATCATAGTAATAAAAATAAACATATTGTGCATAACAATTTCCATATTTCTACATTTAAAAGATAATAATCACATTTTTGTCAGTCTTCATAGTAAACATGGGGCACCCTAATCTGATGTCCACGGCACACCAAAGTGCCACAGCACCCTGGTTGAGAATCACTGCTCCAAGCAATAGGGTCCCAGCAAGCCATCCTCACAATGAAAGTATGGCAATTTAGGACTGGAGTGCTGGACATGCTTGGACAGATAGTGCAAATGAGGGAGCGCAGTTAGAGGGAGGACCTGCGGTTGGAGATGGCTCAGCAATTCACAGAGGGGTCAACAGCAACAACCTCCCCCTCCAGTGTGACCCCTACACCAACCCCCAGAACAACCAGAGTCACTCGACAATCAGTGAGGGCATCCACATCTGCTGCCCCTTCCAAAGTCCCCCCCAACAAAAAACTATATAAAATAAAAAATAACCCCATTTGTGAAATTTCCCCAATAAATTGCACTTATTCATGTATGTCTGTGAATGTTTCTGGTTTCTAACAGGTTAAGTGGCAGAGATGTCTCCTATGCATTGCAAAGCAATGCAGTGAGCATAACTTCTGCTCATATTACTTGGCTGTACGGTGATTGAGCATGGGTAAGCACACACAGCACATACACTGTTTTCCAGTTCCAACTCACAAAACAACAAAGCAAAACAACATGAAGGTTTTGTTTGGCCATGATACGAGTCGAATATGAACAACTGACACCTATCCCTTAGTATACTATGTGCCAGACTGTCCCCATTTAGATTTATCCACTGATGTAGTTATTACGGTGTTATACAACCATAATTTTGGTTGAATTATTCACTGGCAGGATAGCTTATCAAAACAAATATATGTTGGGTTTCACACTCTGATGAGGAAATATCAATCACACCTAGTAATGTAAGGTTAAAGGAGCAGTAAACTTTTTTTATGAAAAAATATATATTGTAGGGATTTTCCTAATAAGTAAAATAAGGGTACTCCCACTGCTGAGAGATTTATATTTCCAGAGTTATTACAGTTTAAACCCATGTTTTTTTACATTAGCAGTGCCCTCTAGTGGTCAAATTCTAATTAGATTTTCTGTAAGATTCTAATGGAGAGGAAAGTCAGAAAAGTCAGAGACATACAGTTCTCCATAGAATGTGATAGAAACTGCCTGTCACTTCCTGTCAGAAGTATCAGGAAGTAAGCACAGTAAATTCACTTCCTGATTATTTAAACTGCTATACATTTTTAATAAAACATCTGACAGCAGTGGGAGTGCCATTGTTTTATTCAGCAGGAAATGCACTATATAATATGTGTTTTCATAAATAAAAGTTTACTGCTCCTTTAATGATTGAAATAAATGTGTTTAGTTACAGGACTGGAGCCTGAAGAAGCCACTGCTTGGGTCAATTCATTATACTATGCAGGGAAAACATAATCCCCTTGCATCAGTACATTTCCAACCCCACTCATGGTCCCCTTTTAATTAATAGACGTCTAAGATTAGTGATATGCCTTCATAAGTATAATGTATACATAGCTCATAAATATTTGGCTTTCTGAATAAATGGATAATACAACATCAAAATCAACAGGCATATTTTTGATGGTGATAGGCTTCTTTTAATATGTTTACCAATATGTTGCAACATTAACATGTTTGTATTGTACTAAACGTTATTAAAGATGTCTAAAAGCACACAAAGGATACATTTCACATAAACCAAGTTGAGCTGCTCATATATTCTCCAAAAGGCATTTGAACTCTGAACAGGAGTAGTTCTGTTGTACATGTTTTTCCCCTTAGTTCACAGCTCATACACATATACTTGACCAGTTTTTTCAGAATGTGAAAGGTTTTGCAGAGGTTGCTAATCAGTTAATGTCAAGTTTCACAGAGAATAGACACCAGGACTAGAGATCAGCAAGCGGAAAGCTTCATGGACGAGGAGTCGATGCTTCACAAGGGTAACTTGGACATTCCTCTGTTCCATGATGGGTCATGCATTGGATGCATGTGGGAAGGGATGACAGGATTTGAAACTGAACCATCTGTATGTCATGCAAAAGATGAACCCTCATTATCCCATTAACCTTTTGAGTTTTGGAGGAGTAGACCCCTCTGGAACAAGGAGATGATAACCAGCTGTAAGTATGTATACAAAACATTGTAGAAGTCCACCATCTAGTATATGAACAAAGCCCCATGACACAGTAGGTGTTGCTGTGCCAATGTCAGTGTGCTGCATATACACTCACACACACACACACACACACACAGAATATACAGGTTAGCATGGTGGGCCTTGCAACCTGACTCCCAAAGAGTTACTCTGATGCTGTAAACCACGCTAACACAGTATATCCATCCCTATTGTGCTCCATTAGGCACTGCACAGCTATTGTTCTCATGCTAACTCCAATACCCCTTTAACATTTGGAATGCCAGAGTGTTATCCAATGCATTGCAGGTCATTGCATTGGATATCTCTCTATCGCTCCAAGGGTTCTATGGTGATATGGCAATGTTCAGCCCATCTGTATTTTGATAGAGTGGAAATTCTTCCTGTTGATATAGAGATGTCGCTCATGTGCTGGAGCTCTTATGCGCACATGTGTAGTCTATGGCACCCATGACCCTGGGCATGCCTCCGCTTGCCTAGAAGTCCTTTTTTACATGTGTCTATTCCATGTCAGTGGAGTGGAAGTGGATGTACCTCCTGGCCTTCCTCTTTAGGGCTACCAACACCTGAGACATTGCCTTTGAACATGTGGGCTGGGATATACCAGATGCATATCCTTCTGTGGACTGTAAGGATCCACTTGCCATAAAATGTAAGACAGATATTAGCCTCTGCAAGTCATATAGGGCAAGGTTGGTGCTGTATTTGTAGTCAACTTCATCTTTAATCACCTCATATAGTTAGATGACGCTGTGCGACGTCAACCTGTATCGGTCTCTGATTTGAGCATCCGTCATTTAAAGGAGCATGAGCCTTGTGCAGAATAGCCTGGTCTATGTAGTCTTCTGTCATCCCTGTGCTGCTCCACAGGTCCCTGTGGCAGCTGTGGGTGATCTGATTGCAGCAGCTGTGGTGCTGCTGCCTGGTGTAATCCCCTGGGTGGTGATGGGCTCCCTTCTGGCTGTCCAGCTTGAGCATCATCGGTTGCATAGGCTGTTCAGCAGGTGTGCTTGGGGTTGATGGTGATCCCTAGCCCTTGCATGCCTTCATCTCCAATGTCTTCACAGGAATAGATATGCAGACATACAGGTTGTAATCTCTCTCTCTCTCTCTGTCCGAGTGGTGCCACTGTAAACACTCCATGTCTGAAGGTGGTAAGTTGTCCCTGATGGGGTGTTGTCCAGGTATGGTCATCAGGTAAAGGAGTAGACAATGGGAAGGTGTGTTGTCCAGGTAAGTGTTTAATATGGGGTGCAGTTTGTAAACCTTTCATTTTGTCCACAAAATTGCAGCAGTTATGCCACAAAAATAATGTTGTCCACTGAATGTTTGTATATATTTCACGGAATACGTTGTTGTTTACTAAATTGTTGAGCTATTCCACAAAATGCGATGTGTTGACCAAAGTTTAGTACCAAATAAATTTGATACAAATTATATGTCAGTCAAGTCACTGAATGACCAAAGATTGTCACCAAATAAATTTGGTGCAAGGAAAAGGTCACTATGTTTACTAAACTGATGAATGTGTGACCAAATAATTTAAGTTTGTCACCAAAGAAATTCAGTGCACCAAATATGTTAATATATTCACCAAATTATGACAGATTGTCACAAAATGATTTTTTTGCACCAAATATGTCCATTAATTCACCAAATGATGAAAGGGTCCACTAAATATGTCAATCAATCCACCAAATCATGACATTTTGTCACCAAATGAATTTGTTGCACCAAATATGTCAAACAAATCACCAAATGAAGAAAGGGTCCACAAAATATGTCAAAATTTCATCATCTGGTGATTTGATTTACATATTTGGTGCAACAAACTCGTTTGGTGACAACATTTCATAATTTGGTGGATTGATTGACATATTTGGTTGACCGGTTCATCATTTGGTGAGTTGATTGACATATTGTGTGCTGTATGGCCTGAAAAACAGGGTGCAGATTTTCACCTGTTAAATGTATCAGTTTATCATCCATTGGCACTATTGCACAGGATTGACTCGCTCCTGGTACCATTGTCTTCAGTGGGCGAAATACTATCGTTGAATGGCTTACCGTGCTTATAAAACTGCCATCTCCAGGGAGAGAAATCCCTATGGCTAACCTTTCCATAGGTGCCATACAATAACATAGGAATTGGAGAGTTAATCTCATGTTTATCTCTCCTCAGCACATCTCTGCCACGACCCCAACCTCCTCCCACTGAAGTCTTCTTAGGAGCTTTCAGTGGAATGGTTTTGCTATCCTGGAATCCTACAAGAAAGAATGTCTATCCACATGTAAATGGCATCAAGTAAAAATTAGATAACTGATTTATGACCATTAGAATTTTCTGCCCAGATTGTGTTAAGGGAGGCGTATTATTGGTTCCTTTAAATCTGTGGTTATTTTGGGGAGTTTTTATGTGTCCCATGTGGGTGAAGTTTGTTTGCTCTATAATTTTTGCAGTTTTTCTTTTTAAATTGACCTCACATTTTATCTTTTATTGTAGAACAGGTGTATTCTGTCATTCTCCTCTTTACACAATGTGGGCAGATATGCGTTTGAGCTGGTTTTGGAAGATTTCCCAAATCAGAACATTAATCTCATGTACAACGATGGGACAATTGATTACCGATACAGGCCGATGGCACGCAAGAGGCGAGAGATGGCTGCTAGGTACTACTGGACAGAATCATATACTACCGATAGAGATTCAGGGTGGGAAACATCCATGGTAACAGATATTACTTCAGACTATGCTGAAGAACCTAGTACATTAGCTACTGATACTTTAGTGCCTGATACTACAGGGTATAATACAAATGAATATCAAGATACTAGTGAAACAACATATTCTATACTTACAACAGTGAGAGAAGCAGTCAGCACTTCAGGATATGTTGCAGAAGATTCTACAGAATACACCACTACCGAAGAGTCTTCTAAAGTGATCACAGATCAATACACATGGTCTCCTCCACATTCTGCATCTGAAGAGACAACTATGGCAACTTATACCACATTGTATTTTACAGACCATGCTACAGAAATATATCAGTCTGATACTGAGCCCATAGAGACATCTGCAACGAGTGAAACCAGTACCACTGGATACCCCTTCTGGACCACTGAAGAGACTTCTACATTGATTAGAGATCATGACACATCACCTCTTCTACATTTTACATCTGAAGAGGTTTCTACAGCAGCTCATATCACAGACCCCTCTACAGAAGTGTCTCTATCTGATACTGAGCACACAGAGACATCTGCAGTGACTGAAACCAGTAACACTGGATACCCCTACTGGACCACTGAAGACTCTTCTACATTGATTACAGATCATCACACATCACCTCTTCTACATTTTACATCTGAAGAGGTTTCTACAGCAGCTCATATCACAGACCCCTCTACAGAAGTGTCTCTATCTGATACTGAGCACACAGAGACATCTGCAGTGACTGAAACCAGTAACACTGGATACCCCTACTGGACCATTGAAGACTCTTCTACATTGATTACAGATCATCACACATCACCTCTTCTACATTTTACATCTGAAGAGTCTTCTACAGCAGCTCATATCACAGACCCCTCTACAGAAGTGCCTCCATCTGATACTGAGCACACAGAGACATCTGCAGTGACTGAAACCAGTAACACTGGATACCCATACTGGACCACTGAAGAGACCTCTACATTGATTACAGATCATCACACATCACCTCTTCCACATTTTACATCTGAAGATGCTTCTACAGCAGCTCATATCACAGACCCCTCTACAGAAGTGTCTCTATCTGATACGGAGCACACAGAGACATCTGCAGTGACTGAAACCAGTAACACTAGATACCCCTACTGGACCACCGAACAGACTTCTACATTGATTACAGATCATGACACATCACCTCTTCCACATTTTACATCTGAAGAGGCTTCTACAGCAGCTCATATCACAGACCCCTCTACAGAAGTGTCTCTATCTGATACTGAGCACACAGAGACATCTGCAGTGACTGAAGCCAGTACCACTGGATACCCCTACTGGACCACTGAAGAGACTTCTACATTGATTACAGATCATCACACATCACCTCTTCCACATTTTACATCTGAAGAGGCTTCTACAGCAGCTCATATCACAGACCCCTCTACAGAAGTACCTCTATCTGATACTGAGCACACAGAGACATCTGCAGTGACTGAAGCCAGTACCACTGGATACCCCTACTGGACCACTGAAGAGACTTCTAGATTGATAACAGATAATCAAACATCACCTCTTCCACATTTTACATCTGAAGATGCTTCTACAGCAGCTCATATCACAGACCCCTCTACAGAAGTGTCTCCATCTGATACTGAGCACACAGAGACATCTGCAGTGACTGAAACCAGTACCACTGGATACCCCTACTGGACCACCGAACAGACTTCTACATTGATTACAGATCATGACACATCACCTCTTCCACATTTTACATCTGAAGAGGCTTCTACAGCAGCTCATATCACAGACCCCTCTACAGAAGTGTCTCTATCTGATACTGAGCACACAGAGACATCTGCAGTGACTGAAGCCAGTACCACTGGATACCCCTACTGGACCACTGAAGAGACTTCTAGATTGATAACAGATCATCACACATCACCTCTTCCACATTTTACATCTGAAGAGGCTTCTACAGCAGCTCATATCACAGACCCCTCTACAGAAGTACCTCTATCTGATACTGAGCACACAGAGACATCTGCAGTGACTGAAGCCAGTACCACTGGATACCCCTACTGGACCACTGAAGAGACTTCTAGATTGATAACAGATCTTCACACATCACCTCTTCCACATTTTACATCTGAAGAGGCTTCTACAGCAGCTCATATCACAGACCCCTCTACAGAAGTGTCTCTATCTGATACTGAGCACACAGAGACATCTGCAGTGACTGAAGCCAGTACCACTGGATACCCCTACTGGACCACTGAAGAGACTTCTACATTGATTACAGATCATCACACATCACCTCTTCCACATTTTACATCTGAAGAGGCTTCTACAGCAGCTCATATCACAGACCCCTCTACAGAAGTGTCTCCATCTGATACTGAGCACACAGAGACATCTGCAGTGACTGAAGCCAGTACCACTGGATACCCCTACTGGACCACTGAAGAGACTTCTAGATTGATAACAGATCATCACACATCACCTCTTCCACATTTTACATCTGAAGAGGCTTCTACAGCAGCTCATCTCACAGCCCCCTCTACAGAAATGTCTCCATCTGATACTGAGCACACAGAGACATCTGCAGTGACTGAAACCAGTACCACTGGATACCCCTACTGGACCACAGCATGGGAAGCATCACCATCATATACACCGCCGATGCGCACTCTGTCCAAGATACCTCTGCAGTTCTTATTGGAAGGTAACCACATCTAGGGCTATATTCAAGAAGTTAGAGAGAAGCATGTCTGGAGAAAATAAAGTGCACCACAGAGGACAAATGCAAATTCCTATTACTACTGATTTAAATTGGGTTTTTAACCCCTTAACTACTAGATAGATCTCCAACACAATGCTTCACAGTGCATTTGGAAACATCTGTAGCATTCCAGGGGTGAAAACCTTCATTTAATTATTAAAAAATTGTATTTGTCCCCTATGGTGAAGTTGCTCCTGAATATGGCCCCTATTGTTATAATTCACTGAAAGACAGGGCCTAGGGGTTGCACACTGTGCAATTGCAAATATGTGTGGGTAAGAGAGCAACAACAAAATACATCAGATAAAACATGTCATGCATACAAACAATCCCTGCATTAGAATGGAGACTTTATCTTTTAGGGTAAACATCTAACACTCATGAGGATAGAGAAAGACTCCACTACACTTTGTTTATGTTAAAGGGGAACTTTCACCTGAAAAAAACTTTTTACCATCTGTTGAAACACACAACCAGTATCAGGAAACGGTATGCTTAGGTTTTATTTTCCAGTGCTATTAAAGATATTTGATTTTCCAAGACAAGCACTTCCGCATTCAGCGGCACAGTGCATCTTCGGCACAGCTCTCAGGACTTCCCAGCACTATTACAGCCTCCTCCCACCTCCCTCCCAGCTGCCCCAGCGAGCGCGTTCACATTTCACTTCGGTGTGGTGTGAACGGCTCCTACCGTTATAGCAAGCTACAATTGGCATTATAATGAGGTTGCAACCTCATCACACCGAAGTGAAATGTGAACGCGCTCGCTGGGGCAGCTGGGAGGGAGGTGGGAGGAGGCTGTAATAGTGCTGGGAAGTCCTGAGAGCTGTGCCGAAGATGCACTGTGCCGCTGAATGCGGAAGTGCTCGTCTTGGAAAATCAAATATCTTTAATAGCACTGGAAAATAAAACCTAAGCATACCGTTTCCTGATACTGGTTGTGTGTTTCAACAGATGGTAAAAAGTTTTTTTCAGGTAAAAGTTCCCCTTTAAAGAAAGAACTGGAGCCCCTGCCCACATTCTCACCACAGTGAGAGCATCCATGTTGACAGGATTTTGCATGACTGTCAGTGTGTCCATTTATGCAAATACGCTAGTGTTGGCTGGCAGGGAGTGGCAGTCGGTAAAGAGAGGCAGTGTGGAAAGCCAGCCAGTACTGTCTAGTTTGCATAAAGTGACACATAAATAAAGCTAAATCACTCAAACTTATCTCTAAAGTTTTTTCAGGTTGGCCTAAATTGTTATAAGGTGTTTGTTACACTTTAATATTTTTGGCAAAGTTAATGTAATCTTAGGGACAGGTGAATACTTTCCTATTTTGGCTTAGAAAATGATGAGATTTATGATATACAAAATATTGACATTTATACTATGGAGAAGTCTGGGACTTACCATGGCTCCAATTATTTTTTAACTCCCAAACATATTGCAAAGCATCTAGCATCCAAAGTCATGAACAGTGTTGTTGACCTGTAAATTTGTGTTTTGCAGTTTTCCAAAAGTTATGCAAATGCCATCTGCCCCATGTATATAGTCCTAATATGTTTATAATCTCTACACTTTCTGAGACTTAAAGGGATAGTAATACTTGAAAATGTTTTATTTTATATTGTAGCCCTTAAAAAAACATGAAAAATGATATAAGTCTTATCTCCCAAACCTTTATGGTTTTGGAGATATCCACATGTATAATAAAGAAAAGTTCTCTTTTCCTGGCTGTTTCAGCCAAGTCTGCCATCTAGTGGACAGATTTGGAATTCAGTCCACAGAGCAACAGGCAGCTCTTTAGCAGTGCTGAGATCACGATCTTTGAAAAGAACTACTTCATTGGAACGGTCTACAAAGTGTGCCTGGCTTGAAAGCACACTTTGTAGACAATTCCAATTAAGAAATTCTTTTTAAAGATCATGATCTCAGCACTTCTGGAGAGGCACAACCGGTCAAGTGACCGGATTCCAAATCTGAGGGGTGGAGTAACTTTACTTTTGAATATCTCCCAAACCATAAAGGTTTGGGAGATAAGACTTATATCATTTTTCATGTTTTTTTAAGGGCTACAAAATAAAATCAACTTATTTTCAAGTATTACTATCCCTTTAATTTCATAGAGATAAAAATAGGATTAATAAAAAATAAACCAATAACCTGCTATCCAGGATTTAACAAGTCAAAAAATGTTAAAGGGATAGTAACACTTCGTTTTAACTTTATTTTATTTTGTAGGCATTAAAAAAACATGAAGAATGATATAAGTCTTATCTCTCAAACCTTTATGGTTTATGAGATATTCACAAGCAAAGTTCCCCTCCCCGCCCCTTTTTCCTAGTGTAAGCCATCTCTTCTCAGATGTGAGCCTGGTTGTATGACAGTACAGATAACAGAAGGGGACAATTTTCTTTGTATGAAAACAATGAAAGCCCTTCCCCCCTTGACAAGTTTTTCAGCTTTTTCCATTATCTTAATTGAAGATTGTCCCTCTCTGCAGTCTACCTGGGCATCTCCCTTCTGATCTGGTTGAACAGGGGGGGATACTTTGTTTGTGAATATCTCTTAAACCATAAAGGTTTCAGAGATAAGACTTATATCATTCTTCATGTTTTTTTAATGCCTACAAAATAAAATAAAGTTAAAATGAAGTATTACTATCCCTTTAAAGAAAAAAAATGTCACATTATGTTTTGAACTTAATGAAAAAGTCTGTGTGTGTATGCAAGTATTTATGTGCTTGTGTGTATATATATATATATATATATATATATATATATATATGTATATGTGCGCATATGGATATATGTGAGTGTGTATGTGTATGAGTGAGCACATGTATTGTATGTGTGTATGAATATGTGTGCATGTGTGGGTGTGTGCACGTGTATTATACAAATGTGTATGTATGCATGCATTAGTATGTGTAAGTAGATGTGTGTATGTTTGTGTGTGTGTGTGTGCGCATCTGTATGGATGGATGTGTGTATATGTATAGGAGTGTATGTATGTATGTATGTATGTGCGTATCTATGTATAAATGTGTGTGTGTGTGCATGTATGAATGTATGTATGTGTGTGTGTGTGGTTGTGTGTGCGTATGTACACATGTATATATATGAGTGTTTGTATGTGAGTGTACATATTTGGCGCTACATTGGTGGTTTGGGATATGATTAGTACCTAAATTTACCAAAATAAAACTAGTCACAAGATGTACCACAAAATAAAATTGTTTATTGTTTCACTGTGTTCTATGTATCCATGTACACAGTGCACAAACATCAACACATAAACACATGACATATATAAAAATAATGCCAAGATGTCAAGTGTGGCCTCTAGTCCACCCAACAGGACATAGCATCCACAAAAAAAATCATTTTTTGCTCTGAAATATCACAAATACTCAGAAATATATTCTACCATGGTTATATGGTATAAATCTAACAGAAATGCAATATGTACACGTTGAACTATGAAGTGCACCCCATAATGGAATAAAACAAAAAGGGTGAACCATGAAACTCAGCCTGCAACAATATCTACAACCATATGGATAGATCCACTACACTCTCCTATCAATGCTCCACTTTCTCTATTTAATATATCAGTATTAGTGATGATCGAGCACCCCAATGCTCGGGTGTTCAGGTGCTCTGGCCGAGCGCCCCCGGAGGCTCGAGTGCTCGGCCGAGCACCCGAGCCCCATTGAAGTCAATGGGAGGACTCGAGCATTACACCAGGCACCCCCTGCTCTGATGAGGGGAGGGTGCCTGGTTCATAGGAAAAGGTCAGAAAATGATGGAAACACCACAGAAATGGTTCAGGGACAGCATAGGGAGGATGTCTGGATGCATCTTGGACTCCAACGTCGCTGCTGGGAACGATGTTTCGCCCATAGTACGCCATTTTTACAGACTGACCGTAAAACACACAAAAAGGAAGATAAAAACGACTTTAGGCGAAAAATTGTTACCAAACAGTATTTGCTGTATATTTACTTGTATATCATCTGCAAATTCTGCAAAAAATTTCATCGATTTTTCGGAACTGGGGCCATGATTAAGAGGGAAACGTGCGCAGCGTAAAGCAGGTGTTCAACGTGGTTATGGCCCGGGTAAGGTACAGCATTCAGGAACGGAGGCCGCAGCTACCACAGGTTTTACAACATGTCCGTTTGCCCTTGTTAAGTCCAAAATTTATAGTCGGAACAGTGGGGTCTGATCCATTGAGTAAAAGTGACGAAGTGACTTAGTGGATGAAGCCAAGAACTACCTTCTGCTCTGTCGAACACCCCAGCCCTATTTAATTCAATGGGAGGACCTGAGGCACTCCGATACAACCTGTATATCACAAAATGGAGGGCCTCATTCACATTGTGGTACAATAGTTCAGGTAGTGGTCCAACACTCATAAAGCCTATGCACTAAGTGAAAGGGCTGCCAAAAATTAGACTGAAATGTCACTCCAATACACCCTTTATTACACATAAAGGAGGGCATCATACACAGCCTTGAAAAATTAGGATTAATGGCCTGCTGGTGACCCTCTAAAACATTAGGGGTGAGGGCATGCCGCTAAGCTGACCATCTAAAACATTAGGAATGAGGGTCTGCTGCTGAGCCGACCATCTAAAACATTATGGGTGAGGGTCTGCTGCGGAGCTGACCATCCTAAACATTATATGCGAAGGCCCGCTAGTGAGCTGACGCTATAAAACATTATATAAGAGGGCCCGCTAGAGAGCTGACCCAATAAAACATTATATGAGAAGGCCCGCTGGTGAGCTGACCTATACAAAAATTGTCAAACAGGGCCCGCTGGTGAGCTGGCCCTATATAAAAATTATATCACAGGGCCCGCTGGTGAGCTGGCCCTATATAAAAATTATATCACTGGATATATGGAAGAGGAGGAGGAGGATGAGAAGATTAAGAGTCAACCATATACCCATTTTTTGGGTGGAAGGGGTGAATGGGAATACAGAGTATTCCCATCATTGTAAATAACATATCTAAAGTGACTTTATGTTCACCCGGGGCTTTCCTCCAGTGGAGTGGAGAAGTCAGGGGAAATCCAGGCCTTGTTCATTTTTATAAGTGTCAACCTATCAGCATTTTCGGTGGAAAGGCGGATACGCTTATCTGTTATGATGCCACCAGCAGCACTAAATACCCGCTCAGACAGAACGCTGGCGGCAGGGCAGGCCAGCACCTCCAAGGCGTAGAGTGCCAGTTCATACCACGTGTCCAGCTTGGACACCCAGTAGTTGTAAGGCACAGAGGGATCATTGAGAACGCTGACACGGTCTGCTACGTACTCCTTCACCATCTTCCAAAACTTTTCCCTCCTTGTGACACTAGGCTGCGCATCAGGGTGAGGGTGCTGGCGGGGTGTCATGAAGGTGTCCCACGCCTTGGAGAGTGTTGCCCTGCCTTTGTCGAAACTGCTGTGTGCTCCCCTTTTCTCCCCTTCTCGGTTGGCCAAGGTAGCACGTACTCTGCCGCCAGCGTTGTCAGATGGAAAATTTTGGAGCAATTTTTCAACAAGAACCTTCTGGTATTGCACCATTTTGCTTGTCCTCTCCACCGGAGGAATGAGAGATGAGAAATTCTCTTTGTAGCGGGGATCCAGAAGGGTGAACACCCAGTAATCCGTGTTGTCTAAAATGCGTATAACGCGTGGGTCATGGGAAAGGCAGCCTAACATAAAGTCAGCCATGTGTGCCAGAGTACCAACAGGCAAGATTTCGCTGTCCTCACCAGGAGGATGACTCTCAATCTCCTCATCCTCTTCCTCCTCTTCTGCCCACCCACGCTGAAGAGATGGAACTAAAGTTCCATGGCTACCCTCTGTAGCGGAGGCAACCGTGTCTTCCTCCTCCTCCTCCTCCTCCGCCTCCTCCAATTGTCGCTGAGAAGACGAAGTGAGGGTGCTCTGGCTATCACCTTGTGTAAGCTCTTCCTCCCCCATTTCCACCTCTTCCACATGCAAAGCGTCGGTTTTAATTGTGAGCAGCGAGCGTTTCAGTAGACACAGAAGTGGGATGGTTACACTGATAATAGCGTTATCGCCGCTCACCATCTGTGTCGATTCCTCAAAATTGCGTAAAACCTCACAGAGGTCTGACATCCATTCCCACTCCTCACTTCTGATTAGAGGAAGTTGAACGGAGAGGCGACGACCGTGTAACAGCTGGTACTCCACTACTGCCCTCTGCTGCTCACAAAGCCGGGCCAACATGTGGAAGGTGGAGTTCCAGCGAGTGCTCACGTCACACAGCAGCCGGTGAGCTGGCAATTGTAAGCGCTGCTGCAGCTTCAACAGGCCGGCTGAAGCTGTAGATGACTTACGGAAATGTGCACACACGCGGCGCACCTTGGTCAAGAGATCATGCAAATTGGGGTAGGTTTTTAGAAATCGCTGAACCACCAAATTAAATACATGCGCTAGGCATGGTACGTGTGTGAGCTTGCCGAGCTCCAAAGCCGCCACCAAGTTACGCCCATTATCACACACAACCATGCCTGGTTGCAGGTTGAGTGGCGAGAGCCACTGCTCGGTCTGGTGACTAATCCCCTGCAACAGCTCTGAGGCCGTGTGCTGTTTGTCCCCAAGGCAGATCAGCTTCAGCACGGCCTGTTGACGCTTCCCCACTGCAGTGCTACACTGCTTCCAGCTACCGGCTGATGGGTGAGTGGCGCTGCGCGCAGAGAATTCGGAGGTGGAAACGGAGGAGGAGGAGGAGGAGCCAATAACGTAGGTGCTGGCGGAAACCCTGATGGAGGTAGGGCCCGCAATCCTCGGCGTGGGTAGCACCTGTGCCATCCCAGGGTCCGAGTCGCTCCCAGCCTCCACGACATTCACCCAGTGTGCCGTCAGGGAAATGTAGCGTCCCTGGCCACAAGCACTTGTCCATGTGTCAGTCGTTAAGTGGACCTTCCCAGTAACTGCGTTGGTCAGGGCACGGGTGATGTTAAGGGACACATGGTGGTGTAAGGCGGGGACGGCACACCGGGAAAAGTAGTGGTGGCTGGGGACTGCGTACCGAGGGACAGCTGCTGCCATCAGGCTGCGGAAGGACTCAGTCTCCACAAGCCTAAATGGCAGCATTTCGATGGCCAGTAATTTGGAAAGGTGTGAGGTTAGTGCTATGGCCTGTGGGTGGGTGGCTGGGTATTTTCGCTTGCGCTCAAATGCCTGGGGTAACGACATTTGGACGCTGCGCTGGGACAGGGAAGTGGATGTGGTCGCTGATGGTGCTTCAGATGGTACAGGTGCAGGGCGGGAGGTATGCGGGCCTGCGCCTTCGACAGGCGATTGGCCGGCACCGAAAACAGGGGAAGAGGAGGCAGTGGTGTGGCCTGCAGACACAGATTGGCGATCCGGGCGTTCCTCCCACTTATTACGGTGCTTGGATGCCATGTGTCGGATCATGCTGGTGGTGGTGAGGTTTCTAGTGTTCATGCCTCGGCTCATTCTGGTGTGGCACAGGTTGCAAACTACAATTTTTTTGTCGTCCGCACTTTCCTTAAAAAAACGCCATACCGCGGAACACCTAGCCCTTGGCAAGGGAGATTTACGCAAGGGGGTGCTCCGTGGAACATTTGCGGGCCGGTTTGGTGCGGTCCGCCTTCTTTCTTTAGCCACACCACTGCCTCTTCCAGCCTGTTGCGGTGCTGCAGATGGCTCACCCTCAGGACTGCTGTCATCGCTCGGCTCTCCACCTTCCCAGGTGGGGTCAGTGACCTCATCGTCCACCAAGTCCTCCTCCACTTCCTCACTCTGATCATCCTCCTCATTTCTTGATCCCACCACATACTCAGTCATTGACAACTGTGTATCATCCTCCTCATCAAGGTCTTGAGACAGTAATAGTGGTTGATTTGATGGCAACTGTGTCTCATCATCATCATCATCCACTTCCTTTGACCTTAAATGCCGTTCCCCTCTGTCATCTTCTTGTGATTGGGTACCCTCTAGAGGTTGTGAATCAGGGCACAAGATGTCATGTTCCTCTGCAAGCGTGCTTGGAGAGAGGTTCAAATGAAGGATTGGTGATGAGACGAGCTCCTCACTATATCCCAGTGTGGGATCACTTCTTTGGCCAGACCCTCTATGGTGGGAGGAAGGATGATCAGGGTGAGGATTATGTTGACCAGACTCTTGGCTAGTGAGAGTGGACTTGGTGGAAGACAGGGTGGTGCTTAACCGACTGGAAGCAGTATCAGCTGAAATCCAACCGACCACCTGTTCGCAGTGGTCTGACCTCGAGAGTGATGTCCTGCGACGCCCTGTAAACTGAGACATGAAGCTAGGTATGGTGGATGTCTTTCTTTCTTGTGCTCTGGCACCAGGCACAGTTTCTACGCGTCCTGACCCGCGCCCTGAACTATCAGGATCACGTCCACTTCCCCGTCCCTTTTTACCCGCCTTCTTCATATTACACGGAATATGTGCCGCTAATCTGTGGCTAGGCACACTAAACAGAATGTGCCGCTAATCTGCGGCTAGGCACAGTGAACGGAATATGTGACGTTAATTTATGAATTTGCACACTAAACAGAATGTGACGCTAATCTGCGGCTAGGCACACTAAACAGAATGTAACGCTAATCTGCGGCTAGGCACAGTGAACGGAATATGTGAAGTTAATTTATGAATTTGCACACTAAACAGAATGTGACGCTAATCTGCGGCTAGGCACACTAAACAGAATGTAACGCTAATCTGCGGCTAGGCACAGTGAACGGACTATGTGACGTTAATTTATGAATTTGCACACTAAACAGAATGTGACGCTAATCTGCGGCTAGGCACACTAAACAGAATGTGCTGGTAATCTGCGGCTAGGCACAGTGAACGGAATATGTGACGTTAATTTATGAATTTGCACACTAAACAGAATGTAACGCTAATCTGCGGCTAGGCACACTAAACAGAATGTAACGCTAATCTGCGGCTAGGCACAGTGAACGGAATATGTGACGTTAATTTAGGAATTTGCACACTAAACAGAATGTGACGCTAATCTGCGGCTAGGCACACTAAACAGAATGTGCCGCTAATCTGCGGCTAGGCACAGTGAACGGAATATGTGACGTTAATTTATGAATTTGCACACTAAACAGAATGTAACGCTAATCTGCGGCTAGGCACACTAAACAGAATGTGCCGCTAATCTGCGGCTAGGCACAGTGAACGGAATATGTGACGTTAATTTATGAATTTGCACACTAAACAGAATGTGACGCTAATCTGCGGCTAGGCACACTAAACAGAATGTGCCGCTAATCTGCGGCTAGGCACAGTGAACAGAATATGTGACGTTAATTTATGAATTTGCACACTAAACAGAATGTGACGCTAATCTGCGGCTAGGCACACTAAACAGAATGTGACGCTAATCTGCGGCTAGGCACAGTGAACGGAATATGTGACGTTAATTTATGAATTTGCACACTAAACAGAATGTGCCGCTAATCTGCGGCTAGGCACACTAAACAGAATGTGACGCTAATCTGCGGCTAGGCACACTAAACAGAATATCCCACCTTAGAAAAAAAAATGAAATTGTGCCCCCCCAAACAAAATATAAATGCTGCCCCCACACACAACAGTCCTAAAAAGGACTTTTGGGTCTTGAACTACTACCAACACTTTTATTCTCCCTACACTGACTTTCCCTGCCTGATCGCATCTCTCCCTGGCTGAGAATGAGCAGAACTCGCGAGTCGGGTGCTATACAGCACCCGATCACGAGTTCTGGCCAGCCAATCAGTGTAATGCCAGCAGCCAACATGGCTGCTGGCATTACACTGATGTCAGAGCCTCCCCGCACGTTTATTGGGTGCGCAGCAGCCGCGAAACGTGCGGGGAGGAGACCCGAACATGGCGGGCGAGCACATGCGGTACTCGTACGAGTACCGCCATGTGCCGAGCAGAGCTATGCTCGAGCCGAACCGAGCTTCGGCCGAGCATGCTCGCTCATCACTAATCAGTATATAAAATTGAGAAAGTATAAAACAGTCATCAGTATCTTTTAGAAAACATCCCTTTAATATATGAACACCACATTGGTCTGTGTATATATACAAGCCAGAGGAAATAGCTCAGTTCACATATAACACTGATATTTTAACACTTCAAGAGATAAAGCACCAGTGAATATCTCTATAGATGATATCCTGTTTCCATATAAATTTGTCATCATCTTCTCAGTGTGCCTATATTGCATTGGTTTAATTGACTCGTAATGTATTGTGAATCGTCACTTTGATATATAATCATGCAACCACCTTTTCACAATATAGCAGGGTTAACCACCAGGGCAGGTGTCCTCAACTTTGAGGAATTTGCAATGGAAAAAAAAAACAAACATAAACAATGTACTCCTTTTGTATCACATATACCCACTGCATTTAATGTGTATACTACACAGTCACTCACGATTAGCTGGACATGTCAATGTTGTCACTCTTCTGCACATATGTATTTGAAGTACTCCAATCTCTTTCTTCCTCTGCCAGGTCACGCCATAAATGGGCTTCTTTGTTCTCTTGAGTCGGCCCCTTATGATGTCTTTCGGCTTGGCATATATTTATCGATGCTGTTCATTGCAATTATGCATATAAGATTCTGGGACGCTTCATAACATCCAACGTGTTCCAGATCTACTGATCTCTTCCTCAGGGATTAGTATATATAAAAGAGTAAACCTGTCTGTACCTGTACACCTATGTAAACTCCTCCCACCATTGTGAACTACACCAATTGACCCCAGCAGTATTCCTTGACAACTGCAAAATTTGGAAAGTTCTATCACATAAAAATGTAATAAAATAAAACTACTTAAAATACATGCAATTTTCTAAACACATTTGTACTGGTATAAATCTAAACCAGAAAGGTTAAACTCATGGACATTAGATTAAAGGCAAACCACAGGTTACAAACACATGGATATGTATGTATGTGTATGAATGTGTGTATTTATGCATGTGTATGTATGTGTGCACATGTGTGCATCTATATGTGAGTGTATATATCTTTATATGTGTGTGTGATTATGTGTTGTGGTAAAGTATATGGGAGGATTGTAGAGGCAAGGTATTTAGGACTCACAATCCTACAAAGCCTCTACCCCTCCACCTGTCCCAGTTAGCAGCAAACTGTAAATCCCAGGTTTCAGAGTTTGCAGAGAAAAATGGAGTTTGACTTGCTGTGAGCAAGAAGCCGCAGAGCAGTGCAGCAAAGCAGGACTTGAAAAGGTTGGTTAAACCTGTGCTATTTTTGTTAGTTTAGTACCTTGAAGTAGAAAGGGAAACTGCTATAAGTAAAGTTTGTGCTCAGATTGAGCTAGATTTTTTTCAATTCCTAGGTGTCCCCCTAGTACATGACTATGGGCCAATTTTAGAACTAGGTTTCTGTAGGTACCACTGTAGTGGTACCACTAATTGCTCAATCTCTTCAACCCCTCTTTTTTTCCACTCTATAAAGCAAATTGTTATTTTCCACAAAATATGGAGGGGATACGTTTATTTCAGGGTTTACAGTAGTTACCTTCTACTACCTGTACATTCTCCCATGCAACCACTAATGTTTGGTCCTCCCATTGGGTGGCCCGAAAGTTTCCTGCACTAAAGCCTAAATTGTGGAATTCTTTTGTGGGTTCCTCTATTTGGGAGGGTCTAGCCCCATCTTGTTCCCCTTCTTCACCCAAGCATACTTCAGCTGGCTCTTTCTCATTACATTGTTCCCAATCAATATTTGAAAAAGGAAAATTATCTCTGCTTCCTCTGTTTCTACCTACTCCTCCACAGATCTAGCTTGATTAGATGAAGTACCTTCCCATACACTTTATCACAGTGTGTATGTATGAATGTATCTATATGTGTATGTATGTGTGTGTGTGCATGTGTGTATATGTATACTGTATGTATGGATGACTGTTTGTATATGGGTGTGTCTTTGTGTGTATATATGTATCCAAATGTACATACAGTATGTGTGTGTATGTGTGTGTGCATGTATGTGGGTGTATGTGTTTGATGTATGTGTGTACATGTGTTGTATATATGCATAGGCTTCCTTCTGTCGCTTGAAGGGTTAATGATAATTTTACAATGCCTTAGTATGAATCTTCTGCAATAATAATATTATATGACATTTTGCAGAATGGAGAGCAAAGGGCTATCTGTCTGTCTGCCTACAGAAATGCCACAGTATAAATTGTCCACCAACAGAGCCACCTTGTTTATGTAGTTCTTGCACCTGCCCTGCATATTGCACAGAACTGTACAGTCAGGGATCTACTGATATAAATCATGGAGAGGGTACCCTCTGAGAGAGCCTTCAACATTGTTTCTTTACTGCAGTTACTGCTGAGGCACCAATATGCACATATGGAGAATACAGACCAAAATTTCTTCCTCCAACTCCTAATCAAGGAGAAACCGTGATGGCCAGAGCTGGATCTCCTTTTCAGCTACACATCTCAGCACAAGCCAGACAAGACAGGTATGCCATGCATGTCCATGTCTCCTAATACTCACCTTAGCAGATATTATACTGGTCTCTTCAGTTTAGGAAAAAAAAGTCAGTTTCATTTAATTACAGCGGTCCATATTATTAAACAAGCAAAACAAATTAAGCTGTGATTACCTGTTTTTCTGTCATAACATGCCCGCTGCTAAGTTCCCATCCCCTCCTGTGTTTGAGAGCCAGTCAGGTACTTACAGTACACAAGGACAGGAAATTATAATTGGCTATAGAGAATCAAAGTGCTAGCAAGCATGTGACTAGGGATTTGTAAAATGTTTTGGTTTAAAAGGGAAGTGGAGAAAAATGGCACTTCTCTCCATGTGGGAAATTTCCCATGAACAGTGGTGTTTTCTACATTTTTCTGCCTTTGTCATTGCACTGAAATCAGCGACAATGAATTTCCCAATTGTATGGATTGTTCTCCTGTATTCCCATCATGATAGTATAAAAGGGGTGTCAGGTTCACATATGTCGTCAAACTATGGTGGAGATTCACTAAGCGGTGATAAACAGGTGATAAAGAAGTGATAAAGTGGAGATGACTTCTCGGGACAGATTCGCTAAGAGGTGATAGAGTGGAGATGACTTCTCCAGTTTATCACTTCCCCAATTCCTGTGTAATTCTATGGAGCCTATGCACTAAGATTTCTCCAGCTTTGGAGATCGTAGTAAAGAGGCTCCATAGAAAAACATAGGAACTGGAGAAGTGGTCAAATGGAGAAGCCTTCTCCACTTTCTCACCTCTTTATAACCACTTAGTGAATGTGCCCCCTCCAGTTGATCACTTCTCCAGTTCCTATGTTATTCTATGGAGCCTGTTCACTAAGATATCCAAAGTTGAAGAAATCTTAGCGCATAGGCTCCACAAAATAAAATAAGAATTGGAGAAGTGATAAACTAGATTCTCCCCCTATGTTTCTGAGAGAGAGAGAGAGAGAGAGAGAGAGAGAGAGAGCAACAAAATGTGATGCTACAGGGAAAAGACAAAGAGAGCAGAGCTGCAGTTTATTTATAGGATTCTTGGTGGCACCCAAGCTGTTCTCTGTGTTTCGGAACACAGGAGGGTGATCCAGGTTCCTACCTGAGCTGGCTGAACCTCTACTGTGACTGACTGGTAGATATACTTTGCAGACTGATACATCAGACACCCATGAGACAGACAAGTACAGATTATTTGATTCTCATTTCAGTAAGCAAGAAGAAGAGCGACAAGCATATAGTGTGATGTGGCTATTGCCAACTGCTGTTTCTGAAGCCAACAGGTTTATCCTCATCCTGTACTGTAAAAATTAAAACTACAGTGATGTTGGAAGAGAGAAAAAGCTGCTGCTACTGAAATGTTAATGATAGCTGCAGATAGACAGGCAAAGAGGGGCAGAAGGAGTTGCTTGTGGTTGCAGGGAGTGTGTGTGATTTCAGGGATAGACAGGGACAATTTATTTAAAAAAACAAAAAAAAACTTCTGACTGATATATGACAAAGACACACAGGTACCTTGAACTGAACTGTGACTGAGGCCAACAGTGACAAGTACTGGATAGATATTTTTGTAAAAATCAACACTATTTTCAGAATATCCAGCAAATGTAATAGGGGCAAGAGTAGGGTGAAAGGAATAGGAGGAGCGCATAGACACAGTAGTGAAATGATACTTCAAAAAATAACTGCTGCCATGGTTGTTGCAGTGTGTACAATAAATGATGATAATTCTCCCCCTATTGAGGAAGCTGTTTGTAAAACTGACATACCATTTTTACCACCAGCTCGAATAGCATTAAACCTGTGAAAACACTGAAGATGACAATAAGTCACATTCTAGTGTTGTTGCCATAGAGGATGGTTTAGCAGTTAAACCAACTACTGCTTCTGACAATGATAGTAACATCTGTCCAAAGAGTAGTGGCAAATGATATGTAAATGAAAAGAAACTGTTTGAGACTTCAAAAAACATAGAAGAATATTAAAGTAGTGGGGAGGAAGTGTGAGATGCTGATGATGACCTAGTTATTTATGATGATATTAATCTAGAATATAGCCCTCCACTGTCCTCAACTACTTTTAATACTAATGGAGTTGAGAGTGGGAACAATGATGACATGGCCAAAAAATTAGCTGAAAGGAAAAGGTTCAACCTTCCTCCTCCCTTCTCCCTTTGCACGATCTATTGGAAAGTTTCACTCTGGACAAGTAAAGATGCTTAAAAATGCACAGTCATCCTGTCGGCCATCATCATTATCACTGCTTCCAAGCCCAACCCCCACATGGACACATGCAAACACACTTGTTGAGTAAACAGTAACACAGGTCATCATCAACAATCAATGTTTATGATGCTGTTGGATGTTTGGATCCATGAACACCTACTAGTACAACTGCAACATCTAGCCCCTGTAATTGTAGTAGTTCTTCAGAAACCCCTCAGTCTATGCCATCTACAATATGGAGACTCTTCACTCATATAACAAAAGCCTATGCAAAACACAGAGAAGTAGGAGGAAATGACTAGAGTCATAGAGTGTCCACACCTGCCTCTGCCACATCCACCACCTCCACCACAGAAGTCATGTTGTTAAAGCAATAAAGTTACACAGTTCTCCCTCTATGTACTGTCAACCCACATTTACTGTATTCTTAGGAAGAAGCAAAAATGTCATAAAAATAATCCCAAGAATGCATGTGGAATGGCAAAATTGCCTAAATGTTTACAGTTGACATGCTGCCCTATTCTTTTGTAGAAAACAGAGGTTTTAAAGAACTGATATCATGTTTTGCATCCCTATTCTAGAAAAAAAAATAAAAAGCTCAAAAAATGGAAACAGAATAAAAACCTACCTAAACATAGTTTATTTTCAGAACAGTAATATAATAACCCCCCCCATATATATTTCTCTCTTGAAGTCCATCTTGGGATGAAGGTGTCAGCAAGCTGTGCCCACCTCGATGTTCAAAATACTGCACCTTCAATTATTCAGTTACACAACTAATGTTCTCAATGTCACAATGTTCTGGAACAGTTTTTCCTGTTTTGATCACTTGCTGGGAAGGTTTAGACTGTCCTTATGCTGAGTCTGATTTATGTTTCCTTCTGTCTCCATGAACATTGTTCAGGCAATAAGGTGAACAGACTGCTAGCTGGGGAAGTGCTGGTTTCACACAGGAGGTGTGGGAAGGACCAGAATACAGTAGAGTGCCCTGTGAGTAACCTGAAGAGCATGGCTGATTATTGTTACAAAATTGATGACACAAACATAAACCAACTAGTAAATTATATGTTAACATGCTTTGAGCAGGGTCCTTGCATATTGTCCATTAAAACAATGAGGAATACATCCTTGCTACATTGCCGCCCCCCCCCCCCCCCTTTAACCATAACATTTCTGAATTTATGCCAAGGTGCGAGCAGCAGCACTCTGAGAAATAAGCTATATAAAATAATATAAAGAATCCTTATAGATAGAGGGGAAGCTTGCATTGTGGAGGGTTAGGCAGAGAAAGATAGGGCCACAAAAAAAAATAAATTTGAAAACTTTGTGAAAAAGAAGTAAGTGGAACGTTGATACAATCAGCAGCATCAGCAACAACAACATCTCAGCATTCTCGAATGCATGGCATCATCATCACCACCACAGAAAGCAATTAATGTGTCTCAGGAGTGGCAGCCTAACATTTGTGGTAGTGTTGGCGGCAGCACATCTTTACAGGTTTGATACAAGAGTAGTTGGTTGGTAACTGATTGGTAACGGATAAACATGAACACCATCTAGCTGCAAGGAGTGGTCCCACTTAGTATCAGGTTACAGAAGCAGAAAAACACACAAGACAGAGACACCTACAGCACATGAAGTCATAATAGCAGCAATGCAGAGGAGGCAGAGGAAGGATTTGAACAGCTTCCACCATCTGCTACAGTTGAGATGACCGTTATGACCATTAAAGAATGACAGACAAAAATATAATAATAATGTATGGTTGTATTGGATTTATAGACAATACTGAAAATAATTTGTGTAACATTCCTTCCGCTATTAATCAATATATATATATATATATATATATATATATATATATATACACACAGTTAGATCCGGAAATATTTGGATACTGACACAAGTTTCATAATTTTGGCTCTGAACGCCACTACAATGGATTTGTAATGAAACAACTGAAATGCAATTGAAGTGTAGACTTTCAGCTTTAATTCAAGGGGTTGAACAAAATTTTGTATGAAAAGTTTAGGAATTGCAACCATTTTCTTTCAAAGTCCCCTTATTTCAGGGGCTCAAATGTAATTGGACAAATTAACCCAATCATAAATAAAATGTTTATTTTTAATACTTTGTTGAGAATCCTTTGCAGGCAATGACTGCTTGAAGTCTGGAACGCATGGACATCACCAAACGCTGGGATTCTTCCTTTGTGATGCTTTGCCAGAACTTAACTGCAGCTTTCTTCAGTTGTTGTTTGTTCGTTTGTCTTTCTGCCATAAAGGGATAGTAATACTTCGTTTTAACTTTATTTTATTTTGTAGGCATTAAAAAAACATGAAGAATGATATAAGTCTTATCTCTCAAACCTTTATGGTTTATGAGATATTCACAAGCAAAGTTCCCCTCCCCGCCCCTTTTTCCTAGTGTAAGCAATCTCTTCTCAAATGTGAGTCTGGTTGTATGACAGGACAGATAACAGAAGGGGACAATTTTCTTTGTATGAAAACAATGAAAGCCCTTCCCCCCTTGACAAGTTTTTCAGCTTTTTCCATTATCTTAATTGAAGATTGTCCCTCTCTGCAGTCTACCTGGGCATCTCCCTTCTGATCTGGTTGAACAGGGAAGGGATACTTTGTTTGTGAATATCTCTTAAACCATAAAGGTTTCAGAGATAAGACTTATATTATTCTTCATGTTTTTTTAATGCCTACAAAATAAAATAAAGTTAAAACGAATTATTACTATCCCTTTAAGTTTTGTCTTCAGCAAGTGAAATGCATGCTCAATTGGGTTGAGATCAGGTGATTGACTTGGCCATTGCAGAATATTCCACTTCTTTGCCTTAAAAAACTCCTTAGTTGTTTTCACTTTAGGTTTTGGGTCATTGTCCATCTTTAAAGTAAAGTTCCGTCCAATCAGCTTAGCTGACTTTGGCTGAATCTGAGTAGACAATACATCCCTATACACTTCAGAATTCATCCGGCTGCTTCTGTCATCTGTCACATCATCAATAAACACTAGTGACCCAGTGCCATTGGAAGTCATGCATGCCCATGCCATCACACTGCCTCCAACATGTTTTACAGATGATGTGGTATGCTTCGGATCATGAGCCATTCCAAGCCTTCTCCATACTTTTTTCATCTGTCCAAAGAATGCTGTTCCAGAACTGGGTTGGCTTTTTTAGATGTTTTTTTGGCAAAGTCTAATATGGCCTTTCTATTCTTGAGGCTTATGAATGGTTTGCACCTTGTGGTGAACCCTCTGTATTTGCTCTCGTGAAGTCTTCTCTTTCCTGGAGAGTGTTCTTCACTTGGCTGGATGTTGTGAAGGGGTTTTCTTCACCATGGAAAGGATTCTACAATCATCCACTACTGTTGTCTTCTGTGGACGTCCAGGCCTTTTTGTGTTGCAGAGATCACCAGTGCGTTCTTTTTTTCTCAGAATATACCAAACTGTTGATTTGGCCACTAATGTTTCCTGCTATCTCTCGGATGGATTTTTTTTTCTTTGTAGCCTAAGGATGGCCTGTTTCACTTGCACTGAGAGCTCCTTTGACCACATGTTGTAGGTTCACAGCAACAGCTTCCAAATGTGAATGCCACACCTGGAATCAACTCCAAACCTTTTACCTGCTTAACTGATGATGAAATAATGAAGGAATAGCCCACACCTGTCATCATCATCTCCAGCCGTGGTCGATCCAATGCAAGATAAAGGCCTTCTTGGTAATTTCTACTACCCATCTTGTCTTTGGTCTTCTTCTTGGACTTTTAGTATTGAGTGAAATCCATTCCAACATTTGTTTGGTTCATCAGCCGTCAGGTCTTCTTGCTATATTACCTTCCCATTTCCATTCTAGGTGCGTTACTCTTTCAATTATGTCATAAACCTTTGTTTGGTGAAGAATCCATGCACTCATTTTTCGTTCTCTTTTTGTTATGTTCAGAATTTGACTTTCCATACCTCTCTGTTTAATCTTAAGTTTTTGTATGGTTTTGACATTCAGTGTCCATGTTTCACAGCCATGGTAAATTTGTTAAACGTGATTTACATTTTGTTGATATTCATCTTCAGACCAATAATTTAGCTTTCGTGTTGTAGCTTTTCAATGTGTTCTTGCAGTTCTTCAGGACTACTGGCAAAGAGTATGTTATTGTCTGCAAAACATAAGGGATCTAGGTAATCTCCATTGATCTTAAGTCCTTTTTGTCCCAATTTAGTTTGCAAACAATTTCTTCTAAACAAGCAGAAAATAGTTGTGGGGAAAGTGTGTCTCCTTGTTGGACACCTTTTTCTATGTTGATTTGATCTTTAACATTGTAAAGTGGGCAACTAATAGTGTCCACATACATTTTCATATATTGATTGGAGAATATTAATGTAAGCTCCAACCACTCCTTGGTTAATCATGGCATCAATTATTGCTTGCTTTTTCACTTTTTGTAGTCAGTGAATGCTATGCATAATGAAAGGTTGTATTCATTATACACTGTCTGGATATCGTCCATTGTTTTGAAATTGCTTCTGATGTCTGCTTGTTCTTTAGGTTGTGCAGCATTAAGTATTGTGTTCATTCTTTTTGATAGTACCTTTGTGAAAATCTTTCAGTCGACTGGCAGTATAAGCTTATTGGTCAGTAATTTTTTAGACCCTCTTTATCACCTTTATTGTGCAGTAGGATGACTTCTGCATTTTTCCATTTTTCAGGCACTTTGCCGAGTAGTAGGCAATAAGGGTTGACCTTTGGCTTGCAACATTTCAGTAGGACTTTATCAGGTCCTGTGGGTCGATACCTTATCATGGCAGGAGTGTTTGTGTGTGTCAGTGAAGTTGAAAACTATGCCATAAGAAGCATTTACTCCTAGAAGGGGTAGCAAAGGTGGACCAATCAAAGCTAAGGCACCAGACTAAATTGATCCAAAATCTGCCAACCTGCACTGGACCAGCATGGCAGATTATGGTCCATTCTCTCAATATGACTTCAAAACAAAAAAAACAGCCCTCATTCCCTGGAGGCTTGTGAGATACTTCCTACTGTAGTGGAAAGACCAGCTCAGTGGCAGAGGGTGCTAAGAAGCACTGGGTTCTATCAGGCTGTCTTTGGTCTATAGATATTGGAACATGTAACATTTGATCTGGTAGTACGGTTTCACTTTAACAACATCATCCACATCCACAATACCACCACCATCCACAATATTAAATTCAACCTTTTATTTTTTAATTATCTTTTTGAAAATAGTGATTATCAGCAGGCTTACAAAAAGACAAGCCTTCAAAATAAGTGTTAGCAGGCTAACTGAAACACAAGCCTTCACAACTTTACAGCAGGATAACCCTTGATAAAATTGCTTGCAGGTTACAGGTTCACAACAATTCAAGCCTTGAAACAAATTGTTTGCAAGCTTCTGGCTTGCAAAGCACAAGCCCTGAAAAAAATTATATGCACTGAGGCCTAGTGCAGCCATGCTAGATGGTGGTGGTAAATCACCACCAGAAATATTATGCCACCCAGTAGCAGCCGCCCACCAATGACAGCAACCCACCACCATTTCCAGTGCATCTGATGAGAAGAAGTTGTCCAGTCATGTTTCTCCTCTGCACCTCCTCTAAAATCATAGGTATTGAAATATTTCCCAAGGAACTGTGGAGTGGTCATCAGTAACTGTGCATGGGACTGGGAACACATTTGGCACATATTTAGCACAACTATAACTGTTCCACAAAAAACAGGTGTTACTGTGTCATACCAGTCACTAAGATATTTGTCTTCTACACTAAATACAAATCACTTGGTGGTGGTGGATGACTGACAATCCTTCCAAAAGCTCTCAAGTTGCAACACTAAATAAAATGAATGCATCTTCCCGGTCATCAGCCTGGCGTATTCTGCAGGATGAAAGGTCTGCAAAAGCTTACAAGTTCCCTGCAGTTTATTGGTCTCCACCACATTCTCATGTGTGGTCAGTGCACCACATAAGGTACAATAGTGGAAACATATTGGCAGATCCTCACATCTGCAGACTCACTGTTGGATGGAGGAGGAGGAAAACCTTGAGGGTGTTGGGTGACAACCAGGATATTATTACTGACCTGGGCCCTAGAAGTTGACAACATAGATCTGGTCACTGCTGAAGTTCCAAGATGGTGGGAAGTTTCACTTGCCTTTTTGTAGAATTATCAGCAAGGTTTGTTTCACCTTTGGGCAGGGACAAGGTGCACAGTGACATCAGCACTTCATTTCCTTTTCATGGGGAAAGATTTCACATGCTTTCCATACATGTAATGGAGTTAAAGGGATATTGATGTTTCACAAAAACAGCAGCTCCAATGAATCTTCATAGTATTTGAGCCATAGAGAGTGTTATTACAATACTGTCAGAGTTGTAGTTCAAGAGTAATTGAATGATAAAGTTTCCCCTTCCCGCACCTTTTACCTAGTGTAAGTCTCCTCACCTCAGATGTGGAATCTGGCCCATAGACCAGACAGCTCACAGTAAGGAACAATATTGTTACTATGAGAACAATGAAAACGCTGTCCCCCCTTGACTGGTTTTTCAGGTTTTTCCCTTATCTTAACTAAAGATTGCCCCTCTCTGCAATCCATTTGGACACACCCTGCTGCTCTAAGCTGAGCAGTGTTACATCAGTAAAAGGGGCGGGAGGGGGATACGTTATCATTCAATTACTCTTGAACTACAACTCTTACAGAATTGAAATAACACTCTCCAAGGCCCAAATACTATGATGATTAATTAGAGCGGCTTTTATTATGAAAAATTACTATCCCTTTAAATTAGATGTACTTATTTAGGGCAGATGAGTGTATCCTCCTTTCCACTCTTCACTACTTGTCATACACTGTGTACAGTGTACTTGATGGAGGAGGATGAGGAGTAGAAAGTAGAGCATGTATAACAACTTGTCCCATATCATTGTTTCTACCCAGTCCCATGGCCTCTGACACTACCCCGCTTGTCAGTCTATAGCTGTGACAGATGTACATCTGTTTCAGAGGACTTAGAAGTAGGAAGAAAACTTGTAATATCATATGCTCCTGTTCAGAGAAATGCATGTGTGTACAATATATAGGAACTTAAACATTTGAATGCCAGAGAGGTATCCAACTCTTTGCAAAGTAATGCATGGATATGTGTCTGGCACACAAAGGGTTAAAGGACAGATGAAGCTGAAGTTCAGTAGAAGATAACTAGCTGACGGTGCATAACCACATTGCTCTTTGACATAAATTGCTTAAGTGGACCTGTCAGACAGGCACGTAAAACTGAAATATAGTTGAGGACCACATACTCAACAATTTCTTCTAATGGTGGCCTTAACGATGGCTACTGTTATCTGCATATTTAATTTGTTGGGGAGGTCTGGAAAGAGGGATGAAATGTTTGCTGCACTGTTGTGTCTGTTCTGATAATGTTAACATTTTAAGGTGACAATCCTCTTTTACTTACTGTTTTCCATTGTGTTTTTAAGTTATTGTATTCCAATCTAATTTTAGAATAACAGATTTTAAGGTCAGTGGGCCTCCCCATCTATCTAAACGGTTCACCTCCAGTTCTGGGTCCATCACAAGAAGCATGTTGGTCCAATGGACACCAAGTGATAATGATGTTGGAGATCATGTTCCTTTTTGCTTTGTGGCTGAAACAGTCAATGGGTGAGTATTAACTTATTCTCAGAAAAGACAGAGAGGTCCAGGGGGTTATGCACTAAGGTTGATAAAGAAGAGATGAATATCCAGTGTAATAAACTCTCCAATTGCCGTGTTAATCTTTAGAGCCTATCAGGGCCAATTTTAAGGAAAAATTCTCACTGCATGTCAAAGCCAGAAGTCCTTTATAAGCAAGCAAAATGAGTGAAGATTAGTCCTCCAAGGATGAACATACTAACAATATATCATCATTATACCACAATAATATTTCAGGTCTACAAAGCTTGCAATCCACTTATACAAAACTACAGGGTCTGCAGTTTTCAAAGAAAATAATGTACAATTTCCAAACCACAGACTAGAACAGAGCTTGCGTTCTACAGAGAAAATGATTCAAAGAGTTTATAGTGTGGATACAGGCTTGACCACAGAGCTTACAATTATCAGGGGAAATGAAACTGTGCACTCTACTGAACAGACTGACAATGTGCAGCAGAGATACAAACTTAATCACGGGACTTCCAATCTAAAATGACTCTTTTAATCTGTAAGAGAAATGACCCACAGTATTTACAGGGTAAATCAGAGGTGTAGAAATGTGTCCCTCAAGGGATTTATACAGACAAGGTTTTACAAACATTCCTAATTTACCCCTTAGTGACAAAGGGTTTTTTTATACTAGAGGACTGTCATGTCTGTGGCTCTCTCTCTTTCGGCCGCCCGGTTGTTTCTTCCTCTTCCTGCTCGTCGTGTGGCCGGATATGACGTCGCGCTTGTTGCGGCTTTTGTCTCCAGGGACGCCTCGGTTGCTTCCGGTGCTGCGGCTATGTAAGTTGCCAGTATTCTTTTCCGGACGCGTTAGTATAGCGTCCTTAGTGTTTATTCAGCCTTTGATATCCTTGTATTTACTGCTTGCTTCCAGCAGTTCTTCATCCAGACCTTTAGCCTTGTTATCTTCAGCTCCATCCAGCCTTGCTTACCTACAGCAGATATCCTTGTCCATTCTTCTGCATCCTGTGACTTCAGCCTCAGCCCTCTTGCCAGCTCTCTGCTGGTCTGACTTTGGCCTGTATCCAGTCTTGTATTACCCTCACCTTACCAGGGATCTATTGAGAGTCTACATTCCTATGACTTCTGCCTGTATCCTGTCTAGAATCATCCTTCAGTTTCCTGGGATCCTTTGAGAGGCTACTTTACCCTCCCCTCTGTGGCTTCTACTTCCTGAGTGAGTACCCTGTTTTCTTTTGGAGATTCATTCCTCCCTGGGGATTAGGTAGTAGAGCTTGGTTGTACAGTGTTATCACGGGCCCCCTTTGGCTCAACTGAAGGGGACCAATCTGGCTTCGCGGCCAGCACCTTTATCCGGCGTTTAGCCGCAGCACAACACTGTACAGTCAACCACCGTCCCGGAGCTGCGCACTCCAGCGTCGCACTCTAGCATCTTGCTCCCTAATCCTTTGTTGGAGGAGACTGACCTTCTGCAGTTCTGTTCTTGGGGTTTTTCTAGTCTCAGTCCGTCTATACTGCTCCAGCGTAGCTTTTCGTGACAAGGACAAAAGCAATATGGGCCTTTTCAGTATTCCTCTGTTCAACCATATTTTCCCTAATTCGTTTAGTACTCCCACACAAATTATTAATTAAGGATTAGTAGGACTTTCATTTGATGCTGCATTAATATGTATAACCCATCATCATAGCTGGGAACTCTCAGGATTTGCCCCGGAGACTTCGGTTTTCACTCTGCATTACTGGGTCTCTGGAGCAGAGGCTGATTCTCCGGGGTGTGGGCAGTTTCTATTCAAACTCTGTCCAGTGGTGCTCCTTCCCACCTTGTTCCTCCCATTTCCCTCCTGCATCTCCTCCTTCCCCAAGTATGATTAGGCTCCACCCACTTTTACAACAAATTGCATCATTTATCCTACCCAACAACACCACAAACTCCAGGGAGTCAGGAATAAAAAGTTCCCAGTATGCCAATCATTTAGTTTGATAACAATATAAAAAAGTAAAAAAAAAGTTTCCCTGTGATGATCTGTGCTAAATTAGTGTATTCTTTATCAGGGACTGGATAAAGGTATATAATGTCCCAAGCATCCCTTTTTTAGGAGGGACAGTCCCTGTGAGATGCAAATACCTATGTCCCTATTTCCTACCCTGTAATTCCTCTTTTTCCGAGATCAGACTGTGATGTGTGTATAACTGTATCACATTTCACTACAGCAATGCAACTTACATGAATGTTGGTATAAACGTTAGTATATGTTTATAAATTAGTCTGTGTACATAAAAAACTTTTATCTTGCTCTAAATCCTTTATTCAGCTACACAGAGAGGTGTCAATGGGTTGTGAAGTAAATTAAAATATATGTTTAATGTTGTACTCACCAGTACTGCCCCAGGACCACCACCTAAAACAAAAGTGCCACCCTCTTTGGCCATTTGGAGCACTCTAGCAGTGGTCACATGTGTGGAACCACCAGGAATGGCTGGAACTGACTACTCTGGTCATGGAGCTATCAGTTGCAGCCTCTCGGCCACAATCAGAGTATGCCCCAAGACATGCTATGATCATTAACCCATGGCATGCCAAGACCATCATCATCTCTCAAAGGACAGAATTGTATATTGGCCCTGGCAAGTAATGTGGTGTTATGGGGTTAAAGGGATAGTGATGTTTCAAAATAAAAGCATCTCCAATTAATCTCCATAGTATTTGGGCCATGGAGAGTGTTATTTCAATACTGTCAGAGTTGTAGTTCAAGAGTAATTGAATGATAAAGTATCCCCCTCCCGCCCCTTTTAATGATCTAACACTGCTCACCTCAGAACAGAAAGGTGGTGTCCAGATGGATTGCAGAGAGGGACAATCCTCAATTAGCATAACGGAAAAACCTGAAAATCCTGTCAAGGGGAGCAGGGTTTGCATTGTTCTCAAAGTAAAAAGATTGTCCCTTGCTGTGAGCTGTCTGGTCTTAAAATCATCTGAAGGGAGGTGGCTTACACTAGGTAAAGAGAGAGGGATACTTTATCATTCAATTACTCTTGAACTACAACTCTGACAGTACTGATATAACACTCTCCATGGCCCAAATACTATGAAGATTAATTGGAGCTACTTTTATTTTGAAACATTACTATCCCTTTAAACACGGGGGAGTTATCCATTGACCAATTCATTTTGACTGGCCCACTTGTCTTTAATAAGGGATAATGTTAAATCTTCTGCTGTTTACAGTGCTTGAGGACTGAACATTGACACCCTGGTGTAAATCCTTTGTCGGTTTTAAGATAAACTCTGAATGTCAGTTGTCAATACCAGTCAATTGTCAATTTCAGCCATCAGTTTGAATGTCAGTTGTCAATTCCAGTTCTTCATTCAGAGCATGTGCCATCCTGTCCTGACAGGCAGAGCCCTGCTACAGTCATGTCAGACCACCAACAGATGCAGTTGTTTGCAATGCCAATAAAAAATCCACAAATATAGACTGCCTGCATATTTTAATTATTTCAAAGAAAGGCCAGTGAAGGGTTTACGTACAACAGCTTTAGTCAACCGTTGGATTTCCAGATGTTAAGGAACACATCTCCCAGTATCCCTAACTAGCCAACAGCTGGAGACAATAAGGGCTCGATCCAATTCTACCCTTTAAAGGAGCAGTAAATGTTTTGAATTAAAAATATATATTGTAAGGATTTTCCTATTGAGTAAAATAAGGGTACTCCCACTGCCTAGAGATTAATATTTCCAGAGTTATTACAGTTTAAACCCATGTTTTTTACATTAGCGATGCCCTCTAGTGGTTAAATTATAATTAGATTTTCTGTTAGATTCTAATGGAGAGGAAAGTCAGAAAAGTCAGAGATATACAGCTCTCCATAGAATGTGATAGAAACTGCTGAGTCACTTCCTGTCAGTTAGAACTATCAGGAAGTAAAGCACAGTAAATTCACTTCCTGGTCATTTGAACTGCTATACATTGTGAATAAAATATCTGACAGCAACGGGAGTGACCTTGTTTTATTCAGCAGGAAATGCTCTATAAAATGTGTTTTCATAAAAAATATGTTTACCGCTCCTTTAAAACTGACAAAAATAAATACCAAACAGCACACACACAGTGTTACCATTAGAATCCAATTGCCCTTCCAACAGAAACCACAACGAGCATTGGGACACAGAAAATAACTTGTGGCCCAACGTTTATAGTGTTTTTTTTTCAATCCCATAACTAATGCTAAATAGCGTGAGACATTGGAAGATCAAAGGAAACCAGTTAATGCTCAGTGTTTGATACACTGTCAAACACCAAGCATGAGCTGCAAACACTCATTGGCCCTACAAAACCCCTAATATAAACAATAAAGTGTATCCATACTAGCACTAACACTAACCTATCACCCATAGCTGAAACACTTACCTGTAATCCTGATGTCCAGAGAGGTCTTCTGCACCCTGGTGTTCTTCTTCAGTTCTTCTTCTGTGAGCTTCTATCCTCTTCTTCTTCATCTGTTTTCCTCTTCTTTCATCTTTTTCTTCATCTTTTATCTTCATCTGTCATCTCCATGTTCATCTGTCATCTTCATCTTCTTTCTTCTTATGTGCTCCTCTTCATTCTTATTCTTGTAACATATTGTTGAGCATGTAAAAAATATATTTATTAAAACAAATCTTTCATTAAACATATGCTGCTGGTGGCAGTAGGAAAACCCAGCAAAAAACCCACTCCTCGTACCTTTAGGGCTGTTCCTCGATGCCAACTGAGGGAAATTTGAACAAGGACTACCTTTTATATGGCCAGTCCATATTCAGATTGCCTCCCATACTCCTACTGGATATGATGTGGAGTTATGCAGGGCACGGAACGTGCCCTGCAGTATCTACACCTCACAGTCAATCAGCTTCTAGCTGGAGGGATGACTCAATGCCCTAGAAGATAATTGGCTAGGAGGAGGGGTTAATTCAGGGCACATTCTGTGCCCTGCATAACCCCACATCCCTGTTAATAGAAACAAGGAAATTAGTTTGAACAGGGACTGGCCATATAAAGGCAGTACCTGGGCAAATTTTCCTCAGTGCACATCAGGCAATGGCCTGAAAGCTACGAGGAGGGGTGATTTATGCTATTGTTTCCTGCCACCGGCAGTATGTTTAATGATAGATTTATTTTAATAACTATTTTTTTTACAGGTTCAACACTAAGATGAAGGATATAGAGGAATACAGAGTAAGAAAGAAGATGACCGATGAAGAAGAAGAAAGAAGAGCATGAGAGATTAAGAAGCTTACAGAAGAAGAATTGAATAAGAAGACCAAGGTGCTGAAGACCACTCTGGACATTAGAATTACAGTTAAGTGTTGCGTTGATTTAATTTTTGTTAACCTTTTCAGTGCCAGCGGGGCACACAATGCATTGCTTTGCAATGCCTTGTGTATTCCTCTGGCACTGAAAGGATTAACTTTGGATGTATTGTTATGGACCTTATGGCACGGGGTTTGATTTAACATACAACCCATGCCTTTCTTCCCCATGTCAAGCCTGCACTTTGATGTTCCTAGACATACTTCCTTTCTGTTCTTGAGTGCTTAATATTCAGCCCAGTCTTTGAGCCTTCCTGCTGCTGTATCAGCATCTTCTGAGTCTCCTCCAGTCTGTCCTCAACCCACGTTGTTCACTCTTCTGCTTTCTACTGTCTTGACCTTGGCTTTCAAATTTAACTCACATCTGGACTCCAATTTAGTACTGCACCTCTGGACCTTCTTTAGGTGGCTTTACTCTTGCTTTACCTTTGCTTTGTCAGTTGTCATTTCAGCATGGCCTCTTTTCCTATGCCATTTCCATTGCTACTGATTGCATACATTCTGATTTTCCTTGCACCATCAACAGTCAGTACACGCTTCCCTTCCAGTTTATGCCATCGTACACAATGGAAACCAGAGGCATTACCCACAATGATCTGCAGCTTCCTCTGATCTGCAGCTTCCTAAAAGAGACGGATCTCAGCAATACCATTCTCCCTTCACCAGAGCTTGTAATCAGCATCTTTCCCCTTTGAGCTCTTGCCACAGAAAGGGCACACCTGAACCCATCAGCAATCACTACTTCACCTTTGAGAGGCTCAGGGCACAGAGGGTCCTAAACTACAATTATACTAGTTGCAGGGGGCTTGGGAGGGGTCACTTCAAGGATGGCCACTTTGGAAGAACTAATTCTCCACAGAAATCATCAAGTATGTAAAAATCCCCTCAACCTTTTTGCCGTAGCTTCTTACAGTAATTCTTTATTTTATGTTGTGCCCCAAGCTGTCTTCCCTTATTCACAGTGCTAAAATGATGCATTGGATCCACTCTGCTTCCTCTGGTAGTTCCTCTTCTGTGTAACCCAAATGTATCCAGCAGAGAGTGTGGAGCCTGCACATTAGTTCCATACTGCATGTAAATTAAGAAATCTCACAGCACAACCCTACCTACAAAAATTAACTGAGAGTAAAATAACCTCACAGAAGTCAAACAAGCTGTTGGAATAACTGAATACTGGAAATCAGGGAGTCCCAAGTGATCTCATTCGCCAGCAGGGGTGATCTCTTATTGAAAGTGGGTCACCAGCCAATCAGAACCTGCACCATCCAGACAGTGAGATCATATGGAGGAAGTAAGTCAGGAAACTGAGGAGAAGACCAGGACAGTAGTTAAAATGGCATCTGTGCACTGTCAGTTCTCATTGCATGGGCCTTCTTTTATCACTGCAGGGATGTGCCTACAGGGACATTAAAATATGCCCTGGAGCCTATGCACTAAGTTTTCTCCATTTTGAGAAATCTTAGTGCATATGTTACATTAAAACAACAAAGTAAAAGAGAGTTTATCACACTGGATAAGTTATGTCCTCTTTATCACACAACAGTACATCTACCCATGTTCTCCATTGCTACCTGAACAGATTTGAAAGTAGATGCATCACCTTGAATTCAAGTTTACATATTGAAAACATCATTAAAATCTGGCTATGTGTTATGTTAGCCAAATACACAGTTTAGGAGATATTGATAAATTAGCTTCTGAAATAAATGAAAGTCCTTTTCACTGTAGCTTTGCATACTAATTAAGACCTGTGTTGCACTGAAAGCTTAATTATCATACATTAGCATATGGTGCTGCTGTTCACCATACATAAATAACATTTTCAGTATCTCTTTAGATATATATATACAGCACTTTTGGGATAACATCTGAATGAAGTTCTAAAATATCCAAACTTGACAGGTCCACTTTAAATATATCATATCTTTACCATAATCAGATCAAATTAAAGGAGGAAGCCACTGATTGTTCCAACTGTATCATGCAGAGGTACTAGGAAAGTCTCCAGTGAATTCCTTTGAAGTGCCTTCACTTAGTTAGTTCAATTCTAGCAGGGTCTTTGTGTTTGAGAAATGGAATTTCCCATCACTGGTCTAGTGGCTATTCTAGGTGTGGGCAACTTTTGTTTCTCCAGCTTTTGGGGATTACAACAGCCTTTATCTTCAAGCAGTTGTAGTCTCTAACAGCTAAAGCGACAAAGGGTGCCTAAACCCAGGCCACACTGTTAAGCTTAACTTATTACAAAATCTTTTTGTTTTTTAAGGTACCAGTCAGAACTAAGGTGCATCATAGCTATAGTTGGAGCCAGCAAATTAGGTATGTTTTCCATTCAATGTAAATGTGACATAAAAATTATTATTCTCCTTATTCCCCAGTCATGTAAACAGCAGTTAAAGGAAAAATAAATCCTCAAATTACCATGTGTTTTTTTTTTTGACAAATTTGTATAGCCTTTCAATAAGTTTTTTCCACTAGAAATTAACTCTTCTTTAATTATCTTTATATATCTATTAAAAACTTTGCAGTGCTTGAAACATCCATTTTAAAGTTATAACTACCTTAGGTGGTGCAGTTGAAAGTGAGCTTGCCTAGCCAGCCTTTTCATAGAGAATCTGTAAACCTGGACTCCGAACATAACACTTTATATTGACATTGACGTAATGTCTGGCCTTTGCAGTAAAGAGTGGACATGATGCATTCGCAGGGACTAGCAAGTCCTAAAAGTTTCTTCATCTGAGAAAACTTCAGTGAGAAAATGGATGCTACCAGCATTGCAGCCAGCAAGGTTCAAAACCACTGATGGGCTCTAGGCAAAATAACTTGCCCACTTTAATCCACTGGTTGCTAGACAGATATCCACCATATTGCTCTGCAATGCAATTAAGATCTTTCTAGCATTTTAAACTCCTTATACTAAAAGTGAGTACACAAGTATATAATTGCTTCACAAAATTGTAAGTTTACATTGACCCTTTTAGGAATTTCTGCCTGTACCTCTGACCCTTAAAGGGATAAATCAGCTTCACAGAATGTTGTGTTCTGTAACTCACACTTATGTTCACACACTGTTATATGATTACACTGGTTTTAACTTGACAATAAGATAGAAAAACCAAGAGAGCACAAACAGGAAAACCTCTCTAAGTGTAGTATTTTATTAACCATAAAATAATATCCACAAAAGGAAAACACCCTTCAGGGTGTCTACTCACAAGATACAAGAACAAAAAACGCCCAATCTATTTCTCCATTACTCGTGGCGGTTCACAGATCTTTACTCGGACCAGCTTCAGCATCCTGTACGCCCACAGACAGCCGGTATCCTCACAGTGACGTCACCCGGAAGGATCCTTTCAGTCTTGCGTTCCCAGCCTCAGTCTGGTGCCGCTTCACTCTCTCACACGAGTTCCGATTCCAAATCACTCGACGTACGTTTCGTGGCACAAGCCACTTTGTCAAGAGCTAACCATTCAGACCTAGATACAGTCTTTATATACTCAAGTATAAACCACAATCAAGAAATTTACAATTTTCAAAGCTTATTGCAATAAACACCAATACAATTATGTGAAATACATACTTAAAAATCAATTTAAAATAATCGTAAAATAAAAGAATATAATATATAACTGGATATATAGAGGAACAAACCTGGACTCCAAATAGATAATATACTGGATAAGAAGTAACCTAAAAAATATAAAATATGATCAATAAATGATAAAATGCATATAACCTAAAACACTAATAGATATTAAAAACAATATAAATCTATCTCATCATTAATACCCTTTGGAGCCATAGTCTGTAACATATATATCCAATAGGATTCCCTCTGACAAAGTTTCTTAAATCTATCTCCACCTCTAATACTAACTGGTATGTGTTCTATTCCTACTATTTTTAAATCCTTAATACTTCCCTTTTGGCATTCTAAAAAGTGTCTAGATACTGTATGTTTTTCACTTTTTTTAATAATATTCATTCTGTGTTCTCTAAAACGTTCCTTAAGACTACGAATAGTGCGTCCAACATATTGTTTACCACACTTGCAACTTAACAAGTAAACCACATACTTGGAGCAACAATTAATTCTTTTTTTAATCTTATAAACCTTTTTATTTATATAGGATCTAAATTCATTAGTTTCCTCTATGAACCGACAAGTCAAACATCTATTATGTAAACATTTGAAACAACCTTTTCCATTTATCTCAATTTCTTTTGTTTTGGTTTGTTTCCTTAAAAAACTAGGGGCCAACATATTTTTCACATTTTTTGCCTTCCTAAATATCGTTTTTGGTTTTTTAGGTAACTTGACCCCTAAAATGGGGTCACATTTTAAAATATTCCAGTGTTTCTCTATAATTCTCTCTATTTTTCTTGCTGCTCCATTGTATCTAGTCACAAATGGGGTAAATAGGTCCCCATAATCCTCTCCACATATATTCTTCTTTTTCCTTTTCAAATTTTTATTTATATTTTTACTATTAATCTTATTTAGGATATGGTTCCTTCCTTGTTTCTGAGACCTCTCATAAGCCTTTGATACTATCTTATCATCATACCCTTTCTCCAAAAAACGACATTTCATATCCATTGCCTGTTCATTAAAATCAATATCTCTACTACAATTACGTCGTAGTCTTAGGAATTGCCCATAGGGAATATTATTAATCCATTTTTTTGAATGGCCACTATTAGGGTCTAAATAAGAATTAATATCCACATTTTTATAAAAAGTTTTACTTTGAATCTTTAAGTCCTCATCAATAAAAAATTTTAAATCTAAAAATTCGATTTCTTCTTTATCATATTTATGAGTAAATGAAATCCCTATATCATTATTATTGATATAGTTAAAAAATTTTAATAAATCTTCTTCACTACCTTTCCAAATCATTAAAATGTCATCTATAAAACGGCCATAATATACGAGGTTCGCTTCCCATTTAGGGGAACCCCAAATATTGAGTTCCTCCCAAAATCCCATAAATAAATTAGCGTAACTAGGTGCGAACCTCGTCCCCATGGCCGTCCCGCATGTTTGTAAATAAAAATCTTCCTCAAATAAAAAGTAATTATTCTTTAAAATAAAATCGATACTCTCTAGTATAAACTCTAACTGTATTTTACGCATTTCAGCATCCTTAGTTAAAAAATAATCTACTGCCTTTAATCCTATATCATGTTGGATGTTAGTATATAATGCAGTGACATCACATGTCACCCATATATAAGAACTTTCCCATTCCATTTTTCCAATTTTACATAAGACATCTGTAGAATCTTTAATATAAGAGCGTAAATTCACCACATGTGATTGTAAAAAGAAATCTACATATTGAGAAAGATTTGATGTAATAGAATCAATTCCTGCTATAATAGGACGTCCTGGTGGATTACAGCTGTCTTTATGGATCTTAGGTAAGTGATATATAATTGGAGTAACTGGATATTGATTATAAAGGAAATTTTTTTCACTTTTATTAATAATTTTATTTTGATAGGCCTTATCTAACATATTTAATAATCTCCTATTAATTTCTCCAGATGGATCTTTACTCAACTTTTTATAATAACAAGTATTATTCACAATCTTTTTAGCTTCTTTTAAGTAATCTTCCCTATTCTGAATCACTAATCCTCCCCCTTTATCAGCAGCTCGAAATACAAGATCTTTATCCTCCATTAGTTCCTTTAAACACCTTTTCTCTTTTATGGAGAGATTATTTTGATATCTCACCTCCTTATCACACAGTAAATTTAAATCTTCTAAAACTAAGGAATAAAATGAATCAATATAATTTCCCTTTGATTCTACCGGATAAAATGTGGATCTTCTTTTAAAATCTGTATGTATAAATAAATCTTCACATTCATCCTCTTTTATCTCAATCTTTCTAAAATTTTTTACTGAATCTTCCTTTTTTATAAAATGTCTTTTCAGAGTCAGATTCCTCATAAATTTATTTAAATCAATAAATAACTCAAATTTATTGGGCTTAGTACTTGGTGCAAAACTCAAACCCTTACGTAGGAGATTGATATCCCATATGTTCAAACTCCTATCCGAAAGGTTAAAAATACCCACTTTATTTAATTCTTCTCCATTCCACAATTTACTTTCTTCTTTTTTGGCATTTCTCCTTCTCCCTCTTCTTCCTCTTCTAAATTTCTTTTCCCTTTCCTGCAATCGATACTCGGGATATCTTCCGTTCCTCCTCCCGCATCTTTTAATTGTCTCCTTATCCACAATCGTATTGGGGACTGATCTAATCCCAAAAAAGAAGACGTAGAGGAAGGAGCGGAAGATAACAGTTCAGCATTTTGGGTTTTCAAACTTTTATCTTTTGAGTTATTCTTTTTCCCCTTACCCTTAGGATTCCTTTTTTCCTTATCCATTACTTTTAGTGTCATTTGCATTTGTCCATTTGTATCAGATTCCATATTTTCACTTAATCTTTTACTTAGAGTAGGGAGTAAGGATATGCTCTTAGAACTATCTTCATTCAATTCAATTTCTTTTGTTTGTTCTTTATATTTAATGGGGGGTAGGATAATAATTTCAGGACTAAGTGGATATCCAATAGCCCTTTCGATCTCTTCATCATTATTGATAATAATTGTAGGAATCTTTAAATGATCTTTTTCTTTACTATCATTCTCTATTTTATCATTTTCCTCTTTTAGCTCATTCAGTAATTCAAATGTGTTAGAAATCTCAATTATTTCTTCATCTTTTCTTTTCATATTCGATTTCTTATTATAGTCCCTTTTCATTAAAATTCCATCCATATTCCTAGGTCTAACTTCATCTCTCTCTAATTTACGTCGTTTTCTTTTCACTAAATCTCTTTCATATATCAAAATACGTTCTTCTGTTACTTTCTCTAAATCCAAAACCCAATCCAATCCTTTATAGCTATCAATCTCATTTTGTACATCATCAATCTTCTTTTCAACCCTTTTTAATTCATCTTCTCTATATTCCATAAGTAGATTGATGAGTGCAAAAGAACAATTTTTTAAAATTTCATTCCACTTATATCCAAAATTTTCATTCTGAAAAGTAGGATTTTTTGTTATCCTTAATCCTTTTGGTATTACTTGAGCAGAAACATATTGTTGTAATAAAACCAAGTCCCACCAATGATCTATTTCTTTCTTTACTAGATTCTCCAATTTATAGAATCTAGAGATAACTTCTCTATGGAAGGATTCTTGGTTATCATTTCTAAAACAATCGTTCTCAACCCACTCTGAGAAATTTTCCATAAATATCTTTTCCCTCTGATTCAATCTCTTTTCATTCATCAGCATATTTTCTAGATAATAGCTATAATCACAGTAAAAGACAATATATAATAATAGTATTTCAAACAATCATATAAATAAATGGAGTCATAGAAATACAGCGAGCAGCTAATGTATAAGACACATATAGATCACCAAAATGGTATCAAAAGATAAATACAAAATATATATACACAGCGCTCAAACTAATAAATGTACATATAATGTCCATATAGAGATGTTCTTTTAGATAATAAAAGTCCCGGTGCTCAATCTTAGAGACAAGTTGTGTCCACTTGTCAAAAGTAGCCGATAAGTGCTGCAGAAAACTAGATAGAAAAACCAAGAGAGCACAAACAGGAAAACCTCTCTAAGTGTAGTATTTTATTAACCATAAAATAATATCCACAAAAGGAAAACACCCTTCAGGGTGTCTACTCACAAGATACAAGAACAAAAAACGCCCAATCTATTTCTCCATTACTCGTGGCGGTTCACAGATCTTTACTCGGACCAGCTTCAGCATCCTGTACGCCCACAGACAGCCGGTATCCTCACAGTGACGTCACCCGGAAGGATCCTTTCAGTCTTGCGTTCCCAGCCTCAGTCTGGTGCCGCTTCACTCTCTCACACGAGTTCCGATTCCAAATCACTCGACGTATGTTTCGTGGCACAAGCCACTTTGTCAAGAGCTAACCATTCAGACCTAGATACAGTCTTTATATACTCAAGTATAAACCACAATCAAGAAATTTACAATTTTCAAAGCTTATTGCAATAAACACCAATACAATTATGTGAAATACATACTTAAAAATCAATTTAAAATAATCGTAAAATAAAAGAATATAATATATAACTGGATATATAGAGGAACAAACCTGGACTCCAAATAGATAATATACTGGATAAGAAGTAACCTAAAAAATATAAAATATGATCAATAAATGATAAAATGCATATAACCTAAAACACTAATAGATATTAAAAACAATATAAATCTATCTCATCATTAATACCCTTTGGAGCCATAGTCTGTAACATATATATCCAATAGGATTCCCTCTGACAAAGTTTCTTAAATCTATCTCCACCTCTAATACTAACTGGTATGTGTTCTATTCCTACTATTTTTAAATCCTTAATACTTCCCTTTTGGCATTCTAAAAAGTGTCTAGATACTGTATGTTTTTCACTTTTTTTAATAATATTCATTCTGTGTTCTCTAAAACGTTCCTTAAGACTACGAATAGTGCGTCCAACATATTGTTTACCACACTTGCAACTTAACAAGTAAACCACATACTTGGAGCAACAATTAATTCTTTTTTTAATCTTATAAACCTTTTTATTTATATAGGATCTAAATTCATTAGTTTCCTCTATGAACCGACAAGTCAAACATCTATTATGTAAACATTTGAAACAACCTTTTCCATTTATCTCAATTTCTTTTGTTTTGGTTTGTTTCCTTAAAAAACTAGGGGCCAACATATTTTTCACATTTTTTGCCTTCCTAAATATCGTTTTTGGTTTTTTAGGTAACTTGACCCCTAAAATGGGGTCACATTTTAAAATATTCCAGTGTTTCTCTATAATTCTCTCTATTTTTCTTGCTGCTCCATTGTATCTAGTCACAAATGGGGTAAATAGGTCCCCATAATCCTCTCCACATATATTCTTCTTTTTCCTTTTCAAATTTTTATTTATATTTTTACTATTAATCTTATTTAGGATATGGTTCCTTCCTTGTTTCTGAGACCTCTCATAAGCCTTTGATACTATCTTATCATCATACCCTTTCTCCAAAAAACGACATTTCATATCCATTGCCTGTTCATTAAAATCAATATCTCTACTACAATTACGTCGTAGTCTTAGGAATTGCCCATAGGGAATATTATTAATCCATTTTTTTGAATGGCCACTATTAGGGTCTAAATAAGAATTAATATCCACATTTTTATAAAAAGTTTTACTTTGAATCTTTAAGTCCTCATCAATAAAAAATTTTAAATCTAAAAATTCGATTTCTTCTTTATCATATTTATGAGTAAATGAAATCCCTATATCATTATTATTGATATAGTTAAAAAATTTTAATAAATCTTCTTCACTACCTTTCCAAATCATTAAAATGTCATCTATAAAACGGCCATAATATACGAGGTTCGCTTCCCATTTAGGGGAACCCCAAATATTGAGTTCCTCCCAAAATCCCATAAATAAATTAGCGTAACTAGGTGCGAACCTCGTCCCCATGGCCGTCCCGCATGTTTGTAAATAAAAATCTTCCTCAAATAAAAAGTAATTATTCTTTAAAATAAAATCGATACTCTCTAGTATAAACTCTAACTGTATTTTACGCATTTCAGCATCCTTAGTTAAAAAATAATCTACTGCCTTTAATCCTATATCATGTTGGATGTTAGTATATAATGCAGTGACATCACATGTCACCCATATATAAGAACTTTCCCATTCCATTTTTCCAATTTTACATAAGACATCTGTAGAATCTTTAATATAAGAGCGTAAATTCACCACATGTGATTGTAAAAAGAAATCTACATATTGAGAAAGATTTGATGTAATAGAATCAATTCCTGCTACAATAGGACGTCCTGGTGGATTACAGCTGTCTTTATGGATCTTAGGTAAGTGATATATAATTGGAGTAACTGGATATTGATTATAAAGGAAATTTTTTTCACTTTTATTAATAATTTTATTTTGATAGGCCTTATCTAACATATTTAATAATCTCCTATTAATTTCTCCAGATGGATCTTTACTCAACTTTTTATAATAACAAGTATTATTCACAATCTTTTTAGCTTCTTTTAAGTAATCTTCCCTATTCTGAATCACTAATCCTCCCCCTTTATCAGCAGCTCGAAATACAAGATCTTTATCCTCCATTAGTTCCTTTAAACACCTTTTCTCTTTTATGGAGAGATTATTTTGATATCTCACCTCCTTATCACACAGTAAATTTAAATCTTCTAAAACTAAGGAATAAAATGAATCAATATAATTTCCCTTTGATTCTACCGGATAAAATGTGGATCTTCTTTTAAAATCTGTATGTATAAATAAATCTTCACATTCATCCTCTTTTATCTCAATCTTTCTAAAATTTTTTACTGAATCTTCCTTTTTTATAAAATGTCTTTTCAGAGTCAGATTCCTCATAAATTTATTTAAATCAATAAATAACTCAAATTTATTGGGCTTAGTACTTGGTGCAAAACTCAAACCCTTACGTAGGAGATTGATATCCCATATGTTCAAACTCCTATCCGAAAGGTTAAAAATACCCACTTTATTTAATTCTTCTCCATTCCACAATTTACTTTCTTCTTTTTTGGCATTTCTCCTTCTCCCTCTTCTTCCTCTTCTAAATTTCTTTTCCCTTTCCTGCAATCGATACTCGGGATATCTTCCGTTCCTCCTCCCGCATCTTTTAATTGTCTCCTTATCCACAATCGTATTGGGGACTGATCTAATCCCAAAAAAGAAGACGTAGAGGAAGGAGCGGAAGATAACAGTTCAGCATTTTGGGTTTTCAAACTTTTATCTTTTGAGTTATTCTTTTTCCCCTTACCCTTAGGATTCCTTTTTTCCTTATCCATTACTTTTAGTGTCATTTGCATTTGTCCATTTGTATCAGATTCCATATTTTCACTTAATCTTTTACTTAGAGTAGGGAGTAAGGATATGCTCTTAGAACTATCTTCATTCAATTCAATTTCTTTTGTTTGTTCTTTATATTTAATGGGGGGTAGGATAATAATTTCAGGACTAAGTGGATATCCAATAGCCCTTTCGATCTCTTCATCATTATTGATAATAATTGTAGGAATCTTTAAATGATCTTTTTCTTTACTATCATTCTCTATTTTATCATTTTCCTCTTTTAGCTCATTCAGTAATTCAAATGTGTTAGAAATCTCAATTATTTCTTCATCTTTTCTTTTCATATTCGATTTCTTATTATAGTCCCTTTTCATTAAAATTCCATCCATATTCCTAGGTCTAACTTCATCTCTCTCTAATTTACGTCGTTTTCTTTTCACTAAATCTCTTTCATATATCAAAATACGTTCTTCTGTTACTTTCTCTAAATCCAAAACCCAATCCAATCCTTTATAGCTATCAATCTCATTTTGTACATCATCAATCTTCTTTTCAACCCTTTTTAATTCATCTTCTCTATATTCCATAAGTAGATTGATGAGTGCAAAAGAACAATTTTTTAAAATTTCATTCCACTTATATCCAAAATTTTCATTCTGAAAAGTAGGATTTTTTGTTATCCTTAATCCTTTTGGTATTACTTGAGCAGAAACATATTGTTGTAATAAAACCAAGTCCCACCAATGATCTATTTCTTTCTTTACTAGATTCTCCAATTTATAGAATCTAGAGATAACTTCTCTATGGAAGGATTCTTGGATTCTTGGTTATCTAACTAATGAATTTAGATCCTATATAAATAAAAAGGTTTATAAGATTAAAAAAAGAATTAATTGTTGCTCCAAGTATGTGGTTTACTTGTTAAGTTGCAAGTGTGGTAAACAATATGTTGGACGCACTATTCGTAGTCTTAAGGAACGTTTTAGAGAACACAGAATGAATATTATTAAAAAAAGTGAAAAACATACAGTATCTAGACACTTTTTAGAATGCCAAAAGGGAAGTATTAAGGATTTAAAAATAGTAGGAATAGAACACATACCAGTTAGTATTAGAGGTGGAGATAGATTTAAGAAACTTTGTCAGAGGGAATCCTATTGGATATATATGTTACAGACTATGGCTCCAAAGGGTATTAATGATGAGATAGATTTATATTGTTTTTAATATCTATTAGTGTTTTAGGTTATATGCATTTTATCATTTATTGATCATATTTTATATTTTTTAGGTTACTTCTTATCCAGTATATTATCTATTTGGAGTCCAGGTTTGTTCCTCTATATATCCAGTTATATATTATATTCTTTTATTTTACGATTATTTTAAATTGATTTTTAAGTATGTATTTCACATAATTGTATTGGTGTTTATTGCAATAAGCTTTGAAAATTGTAAATTTCTTGATTGTGGTTTATACTTGAGTATATAAAGACTGTATCTAGGTCTGAATGGTTAGCTCTTGACAAAGTGGCTTGTGCCACGAAACGTACGTCGAGTGATTTGGAATCGGAACTCGTGTGAGAGAGTGAAGCGGCACCAGACTGAGGCTGGGAACGCAAGACTGAAAGGATCCTTCCGGGTGACGTCACTGTGAGGATACCGGCTGTCTGTGGGCGTACAGGATGCTGAAGCTGGTCCGAGTAAAGATCTGTGAACCGCCACGAGTAATGGAGAAATAGATTGGGCGTTTTTTGTTCTTGTATCTTGTGAGTAGACACCCTGAAGGGTGTTTTCCTTTTGTGGATATTATTTTATGGTTAATAAAATACTACACTTAGAGAGGTTTTCCTGTTTGTGCTCTCTTGGTTTTTCTATCTAGTTTTCTGCAGCACTTATCGGCTACTTTTGACAAGTGGACACAACTTGTCTCTAAGATTGAGCACCGGGACTTTTATTATCTAAAAGAACATCTCTATATGGACATTATATGTACATTTATTAGTTTGAGCGCTGTGTATATATATTTTGTATTTATCTTTTGATACCATTTTGGTGATCTATATGTGTCTTATACATTAGCTGCTCGCTGTATTTCTATGACTCCATTTATTTATATGATTGTTTGAAATACTATTATTATATATTGTCTTTTACTGTGATTATAGCTATTATCTAGAAAATATGCTGATGAATGAAAAGAGATTGAATCAGAGGGAAAAGATATTTATGGAAAATTTCTCAGAGTGGGTTGAGAACGATTGTTTTAGAAATGATAACCAAGAATCCTTCCATAGAGAAGTTATCTCTAGATTCTATAAATTGGAGAATCTAGTAAAGAAAGAAATAGATCATTGGTGGGACTTGGTTTTATTACAACAATATGTTTCTGCTCAAGTAATACCAAAAGGATTAAGGATAACAAAAAATCCTACTTTTCAGAATGAAAATTTTGGATATAAGTGGAATGAAATTTTAAAAAATTGTTCTTTTGCACTCATCAATCTACTTATGGAATATAGAGAAGATGAATTAAAAAGGGTTGAAAAGAAGATTGATGATGTACAAAATGAGATTGATAGCTATAAAGGATTGGATTGGGTTTTGGATTTAGAGAAAGTAACAGAAGAACGTATTTTGATATATGAAAGAGATTTAGTGAAAAGAAAACGACGTAAATTAGAGAGAGATGAAGTTAGACCTAGGAATATGGATGGAATTTTAATGAAAAGGGACTATAATAAGAAATCGAATATGAAAAGAAAAGATGAAGAAATAATTGAGATTTCTAACACATTTGAATTACTGAATGAGCTAAAAGAGGAAAATGATAAAATAGAGAATGATAGTAAAGAAAAAGATCATTTAAAGATTCCTACAATTATTATCAATAATGATGAAGAGATCGAAAGGGCTATTGGATATCCACTTAGTCCTGAAATTATTATCCTACCCCCCATTAAATATAAAGAACAAACAAAAGAAATTGAATTGAATGAAGATAGTTCTAAGAGCATATCCTTACTCCCTACTCTAAGTAAAAGATTAAGTGAAAATATGGAATCTGATACAAATGGACAAATGCAAATGACACTAAAAGTAATGGATAAGGAAAAAAGGAATCCTAAGGGTAAGGGGAAAAAGAATAACTCAAAAGATAAAAGTTTGAAAACCCAAAATGCTGAACTGTTATCTTCCGCTCCTTCCTCTACGTCTTCTTTTTTGGGATTAGATCAGTCCCCAATACGATTGTGGATAAGGAGACAATTAAAAGATGCGGGAGGAGGAACGGAAGATATCCCGAGTATCGATTGCAGGAAAGGGAAAAGAAATTTAGAAGAGGAAGAAGAGGGAGAAGGAGAAATGCCAAAAAAGAAGAAAGTAAATTGTGGAATGGAGAAGAATTAAATAAAGTGGGTATTTTTAACCTTTCGGATAGGAGTTTGAACATATGGGATATCAATCTCCTACGTAAGGGTTTGAGTTTTGCACCAAGTACTAAGCCCAATAAATTTGAGTTATTTATTGATTTAAATAAATTTATGAGGAATCTGACTCTGAAAAGACATTTTATAAAAAAGGAAGATTCAGTAAAAAATTTTAGAAAGATTGAGATAAAAGAGGATGAATGTGAAGATTTATTTATACATACAGATTTTAAAAGAAGATCCACATTTTATCCGGTAGAATCAAAGGGAAATTATATTGATTCATTTTATTCCTTAGTTTTAGAAGATTTAAATTTACTGTGTGATAAGGAGGTGAGATATCAAAATAATCTCTCCATAAAAGAGAAAAGGTGTTTAAAGGAACTAATGGAGGATAAAGATCTTGTATTTCGAGCTGCTGATAAAGGGGGAGGATTAGTGATTCAGAATAGGGAAGATTACTTAAAAGAAGCTAAAAAGATTGTGAATAATACTTGTTATTATAAAAAGTTGAGTAAAGATCCATCTGGAGAAATTAATAGGAGATTATTAAATATGTTAGATAAGGCCTATCAAAATAAAATTATTAATAAAAGTGAAAAAAATTTCCTTTATAATCAATATCCAGTTACTCCAATTATATATCACTTACCTAAGATCCATAAAGACAGCTGTAATCCACCAGGACGTCCTATTGTAGCAGGAATTGATTCTATTACATCAAATCTTTCTCAATATGTAGATTTCTTTTTACAATCACATGTGGTGAATTTACGCTCTTATATTAAAGATTCTACAGATGTCTTATGTAAAATTGGAAAAATGGAATGGGAAAGTTCTTATATATGGGTGACATGTGATGTCACTGCATTATATACTAACATCCAACATGATATAGGATTAAAGGCAGTAGATTATTTTTTAACTAAGGATGCTGAAATGCGTAAAATACAGTTAGAGTTTATACTAGAGAGTATCGATTTTATTTTAAAGAATAATTACTTTTTATTTGAGGAAGATTTTTATTTACAAACATGCGGGACGGCCATGGGGACGAGGTTCGCACCTAGTTACGCTAATTTATTTATGGGATTTTGGGAGGAACTCAATATTTGGGGTTCCCCTAAATGGGAAGCGAACCTCGTATATTATGGCCGTTTTATAGATGACATTTTAATGATTTGGAAAGGTAGTGAAGAAGATTTATTAAAATTTTTTAACTATATCAATAATAATGATATAGGGATTTCATTTACTCATAAATATGATAAAGAAGAAATCGAATTTTTAGATTTAAAATTTTTTATTGATGAGGACTTAAAGATTCAAAGTAAAACTTTTTATAAAAATGTGGATATTAATTCTTATTTAGACCCTAATAGTGGCCATTCAAAAAAATGGATTAATAATATTCCCTATGGGCAATTCCTAAGACTACGACGTAATTGTAGTAGAGATATTGATTTTAATGAACAGGCAATGGATATGAAATGTCGTTTTTTGGAGAAAGGGTATGATGATAAGATAGTATCAAAGGCTTATGAGAGGTCTCAGAAACAAGGAAGGAACCATATCCTAAATAAGATTAATAGTAAAAATATAAATAAAAATTTGAAAAGGAAAAAGAAGAATATATGTGGAGAGGATTATGGGGACCTATTTACCCCATTTGTGACTAGATACAATGGAGCAGCAAGAAAAATAGAGAGAATTATAGAGAAACACTGGAATATTTTAAAATGTGACCCCATTTTAGGGGTCAAGTTACCTAAAAAACCAAAAACGATATTTAGGAAGGCAAAAAATGTGAAAAATATGTTGGCCCCTAGTTTTTTAAGGAAACAAACCAAAACAAAAGAAATTGAGATAAATGGAAAAGGTTGTTTCAAATGTTTACATAATAGATGTTTGACTTGTCGGTTCATAGAGGAAACTAATGAATTTAGATCCTATATAAATAAAAAGGTTTATAAGATTAAAAAAAGAATTAATTGTTGCTCCAAGTATGTGGTTTACTTGTTAAGTTGCAAGTGTGGTAAACAATATGTTGGACGCACTATTCGTAGTCTTAAGGAACGTTTTAGAGAACACAGAATGAATATTATTAAAAAAAGTGAAAAACATACAGTATCTAGACACTTTTTAGAATGCCAAAAGGGAAGTATTAAGGATTTAAAAATAGTAGGAATAGAACACATACCAGTTAGTATTAGAGGTGGAGATAGATTTAAGAAACTTTGTCAGAGGGAATCCTATTGGATATATATGTTACAGACTATGGCTCCAAAGGGTATTAATGATGAGATAGATTTATATTGTTTTTAATATCTATTAGTGTTTTAGGTTATATGCATTTTATCATTTATTGATCATATTTTATATTTTTTAGGTTACTTCTTATCCAGTATATTATCTATTTGGAGTCCAGGTTTGTTCCTCTATATATCCAGTTATATATTATATTCTTTTATTTTACGATTATTTTAAATTGATTTTTAAGTATGTATTTCACATAATTGTATTGGTGTTTATTGCAATAAGCTTTGAAAATTGTAAATTTCTTGATTGTGGTTTATACTTGAGTATATAAAGACTGTATCTAGGTCTGAATGGTTAGCTCTTGACAAAGTGGCTTGTGCCACGAAACGTACGTCGAGTGATTTGGAATCGGAACTCGTGTGAGAGAGTGAAGCGGCACCAGACTGAGGCTGGGAACGCAAGACTGAAAGGATCCTTCCGGGTGACGTCACTGTGAGGATACCGGCTGTCTGTGGGCGTACAGGATGCTGAAGCTGGTCCGAGTAAAGATCTGTGAACCGCCACGAGTAATGGAGAAATAGATTGGGCGTTTTTTGTTCTTGTATCTTGTGAGTAGACACCCTGAAGGGTGTTTTCCTTTTGTGGATATTATTTTATGGTTAATAAAATACTACACTTAGAGAGGTTTTCCTGTTTGTGCTCTCTTGGTTTTTCTATCTAGTTTTCTGCAGCACTTATCGGCTACTTTTGACAAGTGGACACAACTTGTCTCTAAGATTGAGCACCGGGACTTTTATTATCTAAAAGAACATCTCTATATGGACATTATATGTACATTTATTAGTTTGAGCGCTGTGTATATATATTTTGTATTTAACTTGACAATATGCAGGGTTTAATTCAATTCTGAGCTTTTAAACATGGCTTCACACTCTCTACTACATGCCCCATATCACTGGAAAGAGGTAGATCCAGAGGTTTCTTTATTGTAGTCTATAACTAGAAGAGTACATTTTTGACTGTGAGGGCCTCTTCTACCAGTGGTCCCTAACTGCATGTTTCACAAATGCACCAAATGTTAAATAAATGGGGATTTTTGTGTACATACTGAGTAATCCTTTTTATGTTCCTACCACTAGGAGGCAGGGCATTTTCAGACAAAGCTCTATGAAGCAGGAGACTCCTTCCACGCCCCAGTTAACCCTCACCCAGCAGTAACAGACTTAGTTTTATGGATAGCCAATAAACACAGAAAAAAGCAGGACAGGAAGGCAGTCATCACACCAGAGAACATTGAGAACAACCTTACCCATTATGTATACCACATGTTTTTCCCTAGAGGGAGGTCCTGTGTTCCACAAGGACTAAAATTTTCATCCACTGTGGAACACAGGGGCTATAGAGGCATGCCCAAGCTGTCCCGACAAGAATTCCAGGGAAGAGGATAAAAAGCATCCAACAACAAATCCAGTCTCACAGAGTCAAAACCAAATAAAACCATGAACCTTTGGTGTCAAAGGACTCCACCACACAGAACTATGCAAGAAGAGATAGTTTACCAGCAAGGAAAAGAAAAGGCAACTACACAGGTACTACTGCCTATTAGATGGTGTTTTCAAAACTGTCCTCATCTGAGGCTGATATGTTGACTCTGTAATGTTTCATAAATGTATGAAATGACAAACATGTCACCACCTTGCATAGAGGCCTGGTTCTTCTTGTAGGCCCAAGATAAACCCACCTCTCTGGTGGAATACACCATTACCCAAAAAGAAACTGACCTCTTTCTAATGCCATAAGCCTAGTAAATGGTTGCATTGATTCAGGAGGCCACTGTTTCCTTAGACGCCAGGAATAACAAACAAGTTACATGACTTGTGCAATGAATGTAGTATTTGAGACACCTATGTCTAGACAGCAAGGATCCTGTTTTTGTCTATTAGAGAAGGAAGCACATCTCCTGAGTAATATGGAAAAACCAAAGTGAGTATGCAGAATCACATTACCTGCATGAAAAATCACAAATGGAGTCTTACAAGGCAAGGCCTGCAGTTCAGCCACTAAATGAACAGAAACACTGCCTTAAGAGTCCAGAAATGAAGAAATGCAGAAGGCAACAGTCCAAATTTACCCCTCCAAAGCACTCTGAGGGCCAGATTCAAGTCCCATGGAGGCATGGATCCCGAAAGATATTCTGGTTCCTCCTTGATAATTGACATATCTTATCACTGTAGCATTTTTGGACTGGATCCAAACAGGGTATCTGAGAAGCAAGTAAAACCAATGATGGGGAGCCACATGGATTGCCCAAAGTTCCAGCACAAGGATGCAAAGTTTGCTCTCAGGACTGGACCAAATACCATGAGCTATCTGTTGATCAAAGGTTGCCTCCTCAATCTGACAAGCTTGCATCCATTGTCATTACAGACCACTTTGGGATAGCAAATGATCTTTCTATTGTCAGGTGACTTTCCTGAAACCATCAAAGCAGAGTCAACTGTGTCTGGAGATACAGAGACATTACACAGAACAGAACGTCCAGCTGAAGGGCATATGTGTGAAACCGAGCATAAGGCACTTCTTCCAGCACAGAGACCATCATTCCGAACACCTTCATGAAGTCTTGCAGTAGCGCAAACGGACAGGTAAAGGCCTGAGAAACACTCATGAACAATGTCTGGATCCTGTCTTCAGTAAAGGAAGACCCATTCCTTGACAGTGTCAAGGAATAATAGAGATTGAGAGGAGACTGGGAAGGACTACTTGATGTTGAGAACCCAACAGTGGTTCACATCTGAAGGTACAGAAGAGGCCTTCAGCACAAGGTTATCAAGATAGGGTGTAATAGAGATCCCTTGTGTCATGGCTTCAATATGTTTGGAGAATACCCTCAGTGCAGACTCCAGATGAAATGGTAGAAACACAAATTGGAAATGGTGATCTTGGAAAGCACAGCAGAGAAACTTCTGATGCTTTGCATGAATGGGAATATGAAGATACATATTTTTTTGTCCAGAGAAGTAAATGGCTCCCCTGAACATGTCTGAAATGACCGAACGCAGTGACTCCATCTTGAAACTTGGCATATGCACAAAATGATTGAGACATTTCAGGTCTAGCACTAGGAGACAGCCCCCATCCTTCTTGGTGATTATGAAGAGGCTTGAATAAAATCTCAGCAACATATGCTTATGGGGGACTGGAACCAAGTCAACCAAATCCACCAAGACTTGGACCACTTTCAGCAATGGAGAGCCCTGACAGGAACCCTTCACATGAAGATCTGGTACAGAAGAAACTACCTGCAAAACCCACTGGTCTACCATCAAGACACCACATGGATCTCATAACTGCCATAGGCATCCCCTTATCATCTGGGAGCAGCCATACTCAATGAGTCAGGTCAAGAGAGTCCTATCAGTGGAAGGTTGTGGATGAGCTTCTCAGCTGCCCCAGGTGATTTTGACTTATAGTGAAAAGGGGATTGGCCTAAAGAGCCTTGGCTGCTGGAGAGTAGTAGCAGGGAGAATAAAAAAATGAGATTTGTACATAAAAACTGACACTTACTAGTGAACTGGGGTAGCCGAAAAGCCTTTCCCCCAGTGGCCTGACTTATAACCATATCCAATTAGGGCCAAATAGCTATTTACTCACAACTGGCAAGGTGATAAGTGACTTTTTAGAGAACTGATCAAGCAACCAGATCTTCAGCCACAGTGTGTGGCACCAAGCCACGGACAGAGCAGACATCTTGGTGACAAAATTGCATCCAAGGCTGATTCACAAACATAAGCAATAGTCTCATGAATTCTAAAGATCATTCGTATGATGTCTTACCTAACTGAATCCTTCCTGACTTCCTGAAATAAGCAGTCACATGAAATATCCATGGCCTTCCCCACCCAAGACATAACCAAATTGGAACTCAATGAAGCTCTTGTGGCCAGAAAGTTCCTTTTTCCAGGTGTGTATCCTCCTGGTCCTTAAATGTTGCTTAATTGGCAACCAGTGATTTGTGTGCTTGGACAAGCAAGATGTCTTTGGTGGAAAAGGAGGTAAAGAAGGCCAAATCATGAAGACAAGTAGCCCTACCTATCAGGAAATTACCATTCGTCCAAGATAATCTGGTGTAGAAAATCATAAGAAAGAAAATTAATGAAAGCCCTCTTAAAGATGTCCTGAGCAGATACCCCTAAAGGACCCTCAGAGATCTGGAGGGTAGCTAACACTGCCTGAATCAGGTCATTCACAAAACCCCTGGGGTCTTCCTCAAGGGAGTACCCAGGAGTAGTGTTGAGCGAGCATGCTCGGCCGATGCTCGGATCGGCTCGAGCATCGCTCTGCTCGGCACATGGCGGTACTCGTACGAGTACCGCATGTGCTCGCCCGCCATGTTCGGGTCTCCTCCCCGCACGTTTTGCGGCTGCTGCGCAGCCAATAAACGTGCAGGGAGGCTCTGACATCGGTGTAATGCCAGCAGCCATGTTGGCTGCTGGCATTACACTGATTGGCTGGCCAGAACCCGTGGTCGGGTGCTGTATAGCACCTGACCATCGAGTTCGGCTCAGTCTTAGCCAGGGAGAGCTGAGGATAGGAAGGGAAAGGCAGTGTAGGGAGGAAAACAAGCAAAATTGTGAAAAAAAAGAACCAAAAGTCCTTTTTAGGACTACTGTGTGTGGGGGCAGCAGGTTATTTTGTGTGGGGGGAAAAAAAAAAAAAAAAAATATATATTCTGTTTAGTGTGCACAGTTGCAGATTAGAGCACATTCTGTTTAGTGTGCAAAGTTGCAGATTAGAGCACATTCTGTTTAGTGTGCAAAGTTGCAGATTAGAGCACATTCTGTTTAGTGTGCAAAGTTGCAGATTAGAGCACATTCTGTTAAGTCTTCAAACTAAAATATCAAAGTCACATATTCCATTCAGTGTGCGTCGCCGCAGTTTAGCAGCACATTCTGTGTACTGTGCAGAGTTGCAGAATAGGAAGAAATACTGTTAAGTCTTCAAACTAAAATATCAAAGTCACATATTCCATTCAGTGTGCTTCGCCGCAGTTTAGCAGCACATTCTGTGTACTGTGCAGAGTTGCAGAATAGGAAGAAATACTGTTAAGTCTTCAAACTAAAATATCAAAGTCACATATTCCATTCAGTGTGCTTCGCTGCAGTTTAGCAGCACATTCTGTGTACTGTGCAGAGTTGCAGAATAGGAAGAAATACTGTTAAGTCTTCAAACTAAAATATCAAAGTCACATATTCCATTCAGTGTGCTTCGCCGCAGTGTAGCAGCACATTCTGTGTACTGTGCAGAGTTGCAGAATAGGAAGAAATACTGTTAAGTCTTCAAACTAAAATATCAAAGTGACATATTCCATTCAGTGTGCTTCGCCGCAGTTTAGCAGCACATTCTGTGTACTGTGCAGAGTTGCAGAATAGGAAGAAATACTGTTAAGTCTTCAAACTAAAATATCAAAGTCACATATTCCATTCAGTGTGCTTCGCCGCAGTGTAGCAGCACATTCTGTGTACTGTGCAGAGTTGCAGAATAGGAAGAAATACTGTTAAGTCTTCAAACTAAAATATCAAAGTCACATATTCCATTCAGTGTGCTTCGCCGCAGTGTAGCAGCACATTCTGTGTACTGTGCAGAGTTGCAGAATAGGAAGAAATACTGTTAAGTCTTCAAACTAAAATATCAAAGTCACATATTCCATTCAGTGTGCTTCGCCGCAGTGTAGCAGCACATTCTGTGTACTGTGCAGAGTTGCAGACTAGGAAGAAATACTGTTAAGTTTTCAAACTCAAATATTAAAGTCACATATTCCATTCAGTGTGTGTTACCGCCGTTTAGCAGCCTATTCTGTGTACTCTGCACAGTTGCAGACTAGGAAGAAATACTGTTAAGTTTTCAAACTCAAATATTAAAGTCACATATTCCATTCAGTGTGTGTCACCGCCGTTTAGCAGCCTATTCTGTGTACTCTGCACAGTTGCAGAATAGGAAGAAATACTGTTAAGTTTTCAAACTCAAATATTAAAGTCACATATTCCATTATGTGTTCGTCACCGCAGTTTAGCAGCCTATTCTGTGTACTCTGCACAGTTGCAGAATAGGAAGAAATACTGTTAAGTTTTCAAACTCAAATATTAAAGTCACATATTCCATTCAGTGTGTGTCACCGCCGTTTAGCAGCCTATTCTGTGTACTCTGCACAGTTGCAGAATAGGAAGAAATACTGTTAAGTTTTCAAACTCAAATATTAAAGTCACATATTCCGTGTAAGATGAAGAAGGCGGGTAAAAAGGGACGGGGAAGTGGACGTGATCCTGATAGTTCAGGGCGCGGGTCAGGACGCGGAGAAACTGTGCCTGGTGCCAGAGCACAAGAAAGAAAGACATCCACCATACCTAGCTTCATGTCTAATTTTACAGGGCGTCGCAGGACATCACTCTCGAGGTCCGACCACTGCGAACAGGTGGTCGGTTGGATGACAGCTGATACTGCTTCCAGTCGGTTAAGCACCACCCTGTCTTCCACCAAGTCCACTCTCAGTAGCCAAGAGTCTGGTCAACATAATCCTCACTCTGATCATCCTTCCTCCCACCATACACGGTCTGGTCAAAGAAGTGATCCCACACTGGGATATAGTGAGGAGCTCGTCTCATCACCAATCCTTCATTTGACCCTCTCTCCAAGCACGCTTGCAGAGGAACATGACATCTTGTGCCCTGATTCACAACCTCTAGAGGGTACCCAATCACAAGAAGATGACAGATGTGAACAGCATTTAAGGTCAAAGGAAGTAGTGGATGATGATGATGATGATGAGACACAGTTGCAATTAAATCAACCACTATTACTGTCTCAAGACCTTGTTGAGGAGAATGTTATACAGTTGTCAATGACTGAGTATGTGGTGGGATCAAGACTTGAGGAGGATGATCAGAGTGAGGAAGTGGAGGAGGACTTGGTGGACGATGAGGTGACTGACCCCACCTGGGAAGGTGTAGAGCCGAGCGATGACAGCAGTCCTGAGGGTGAGCCATCTGCAGCACCGCAACAGGCTGGAAGAGGCAGTGGTGTGGCTACAGAAAAAAGGCGGACCGCACCAAACCGGCCCGCAAATGTTCCACGGAGCACCCCCTTGCGTAAATCTACCTTGCCAAAGGGTAGGTGTTCCGCGGTATGGCGTTTTTTTAAGGAAAGTGCGGACGACAAAAGAATTGTAGTTTGCAACCTGTGCCACACCAGAATGAGCCGAGGCATGAACACTAGAAACCTCACCACCACCAGCATGATCCGACACATGGTATCCAAGCACCGTAGTAAGTGGGAGGAACGCCTGGATCGCCCATCTGTGTCTGCAGGCCACACCACTGCCTCCTCTTCCCCTGTTTTCGGTGCCGGCCAATCGCCTGTCGAAGGCGCAAGCCCGCATACCTCCCGCCCTGCACCTGTAGCATCTGAAGCACCATCAGCGACCACATCCACTTCCCTGTCCCAGCGCAGCGTCCAAATGTCGTTACCCCAGGCATTTGAGCGCAAGAGAAAGTACCCAGCCACCCACCCACAGGCCATAGCACTAACCTCACACCTTTCCAAATTACTGGCCATCGAAATGCTGCCATTTAGGCTTGTGGACACTGAGTCCTTCCGCAGCCTGATGGCAGCAGCTGTCCCTCGGTACGCGGTCCCCAGCCGCCACTACTTTTCCCGGTGTGCCGTCCCCGCATTACACCACCATGTGTCCCGTAACATCACCCGTGCCCTGACCAACGCAGTTACTGGGAAGGTCCACTTAACGACTGACACATGGACAAGTGCTTGTGGCCAGGGACGCTACATTTCCCTGACGGCACACTGGGTGAATGTCGTGGAGGCTGGGAGCGACTCGGACCCTGGGATGGCACGGGTGCTACCCACGCCGAGGATTGCGGGCCCTACCTCCATCAGGGTTTCCGCCAGCACCTACGTTATTGGCTCCTCCTCCTCCGTTTCCACCTCCGAATTCTCTACACGCAGCGCCACTCCCCCATCAGCCAGTAGCTGGAAGCAGTGTAGCACTGCAGTGGGGAAGCGTCAACAGGCCGTGCTGAAGCTGATCTGCCTTGGGGACAAACAGCACACGGCCTCAGAGCTGTTGCAGGGGATTAGTCACCAGACCGAGCAGTGGCTCTCGCCACTCAACCTGCAACCAGGCATGGTTGTGTGTGATAATGGGCGTAACTTGGTGGCGGCTTTGGAGCTCGGCAAGCTCACACACGTACCATGCCTAGTGCATGTATTTAATTTAGTGGTGCAGCGATTTCTAAAAACCTACCCCAATGTGCATGATCTCTTGACCAAGGTGCGCCGCGTGTGTGCACATTTCCGTAAGTCATCTACAGCTTCGGCCGGCCTGTTGAAGCTGCAGCAGCGCTTACAATTGCCAGCTCACCGGCTGCTGTGTGACGTGAGCACGCGCTGGAACTCCACCTTCCACATGTTGGCCCGGCTTTGTGAGCAGCAGAGGGCAGTAGTGGAGTACCAGCTGTTACACGGTCGTCGCCTCTCCGTTCAACTTCCTGTAATCAGAAGTGAGGAGTGGGAATGGATGTCAGACCTCTGCGAGGTTTTACGCAATTTTGAGGAATCGACACAGATGGTGAGCGGCGATAACGCTATTATCAGTGTCACCATCCCACTTCTGTGTCTACTGAAACGCTCGCTGCTCACAATTAAAACCGACGCTTTGCATGTGGAAGAGGTGGAAATGGGGGAGGAAGAGCTTACACAAGGTGATAGCCAGAGCACCCTCACTTCGTCTTCTCAGCGACAATTGGAGGAGGCGGAGGAGGAGGACTAGGAAGACACGGTTGCCTCCGCTACCGAGGGTAGCCATGGAACTTTAGTTCCATCTCTTCAGCGTGGGTGGGCAGAAGAGGAGAAAGAGGATGAGGATATTGAGAGTCATCCTCCTGGTGAGGACAGCGAAATCTTGACTGTTGGTACTCTGGCACACATGGCTGACTTTATGTTAGGCTGCCTTTCCCGTGACCCACACGTTATACGCATTTTAAACAACACGGATTACTGGGTGTTCACCCTTCTGGACCCCCGCTACAAAGAGAATTTCTCATCTCTCATTCCTCCGGTGGAGAGGACAAGCAAAATGGTGCAATACCAGAAGGTTCTTGTTGAAAAATTGCTCCAAAATGTTCCATCTGACAACGCTGGCGGCAGAGTACGTGCTACCTTGGCCAACAGAAAAGGGGAGAAAAGGGGAGCACACAGCAGTTCCGAGAAAGGCAGGGCAACACTCTCCAAGGCGTGGGACACCTTCATGACACCCCGCCAGCACCCTCACCCTGATGCGCAGCCTAGTGTCACAAGGAGGGAAAAGTTTTGGAAGATGGTGAAGGAGTACGTAGCAGACCGTGTCAGCGTCCTCAATGATCCCTCTGTGCCTTACAACTACTGGGTGTCCAAGCTGGACACGTGGTATGAACTGGCACTCTACGCCTTGGAGGTGCTGGCCTGCCCTGCCGCCAGCGTTCTGTCTGAGCGGGTATTTAGTGCTGCTGGTGGCATCATAACAGATAAGCGTATCCGCCTTTCCACCGACAATGCTGATAGGTTGACACTTATAAAAATGAACAAGGCCTGGATTTCCCCTGACTTCTCCACTCCACTGGAGGAAAGCCCCGGGGGAACATAAACTCACTTTATATATGTTATTTACAATGATGGGAATACTCTGTATTCCCATTCACCCCTTCCACCCAAAAAACGGGTATATGGTTGACTCCTAATCTTCTCATCCTCCTCCTCCTCTTCCATATGCCCTGGGATATAATTTTTATATAGGGCCAGCTCACCAGCGGGCCCTGTGATATAATTTTTATATAGGGCCAGCTCACCAGCGGGCCCTGTGATATAATTTTTATATAGGGCCAGCTCACCAGCGGGCCCTGTTTGCCAATTTTTATATAGGTCAGCTCACCAGCGGGCCTTCTCATATAATGTTTTATTGGGTCAGCTCTCTAGCGGGCCCTCTCATATAATGTTTTATAGCGTCAGCTCACTAGCGGGCCTTCGCAGCTCTGCAGCAGACCCTCACCCATAATGTTTTAGATGGTCAGCTCAGCGCACGTTTCCCTCTTAATCATGGCCTCAGTTCTGAAAATCAAGGAAATTTTTGGGAGAATTTGCCTCTGCGCACGTTTCCCTCTTAATCATGGCCTCAGTTCTGAAAATCAAGGAAATTTTTGGGAGAATTTGCCTCTGCGCACGTTTCCCTCTTAATCATGGCCTCAGTTCTGAAAATCAAGGAAATTTTTGGGAGAATTTGCCTCTGCGCACGTTTCCCTCTTAATCATGGCCTCAGTTCTGAAAATCAAGGAAATTTTTGGGAGAATTTGCCTCTGCGCACGTTTCCCTCTTAATCATGGCCTCACTTCAGAAAATCAAGGAAATTTTTGGGAGAATTTGCAGATGATATACAAGTAAATATACAGCAAATATTGTTTGGTAACAATTTTTCGCCTAAAGTCGTTTTTATTTTCCTTTTTGTGTGTTTTATGGTCAGTCTGTAAAAATGGCGTACTACGGGCGAAAGATCGTTCCCAGCAGCGATGTTGGAGTCCAAGATGCATCCAGACATCCTCCCTATGCTGTCCCTGAACCATTTCTGTGGTGTTTCCATCCTTTTCTGCCATTTTCCTATGGACCAGGCACCCTCCCCTCATCAGAGCAGGGGGTGCCTGGTGTAATGCTCGAGTCCTCCCATTGACTTCAATGGGGCTCGGGTGCTCGGCCGAGCACTCGAGCCTCAGGGGGTGCTCGGTCAGAGCACCCGAACACCCGAGCATTGGGGTGCTCGCTCATCACTACCCAGGAGTAAAAGAGGAATCCTCCTCATCCTCATACCCGGACTCACCCTCTTCTAGACAGTTGCTATGCTCTCCATAGGGGATTGGGCCCTGTATCTGAAGGAAGCAGATAGTCCCTGATCCAATCTTTCCAAAATAATCTGGAGGGAAGAGGACAAACTGGCCAGAGTCTGGAGGCCTGCCAGAGAAGTTGCTAGGGCCCTTGCACATGCTGGCTTTAGTTGTTCAGGAGGGAGGACCCCATAGGCAGTCTACGGGAGATGGGGGGCACAGCACTTGGCTGGCCCTTAGGGAGACTGGACCAGCAAGATAAAGAGTTGACCACTGCTGATGAAGATGTAGCAGTTCTGGTGGTTCTAGGTTTCTCCATGTCCCTTTTTGGCTGTGACTGAGAATAAGAAGAAATAAAGGAAAGGATTATCTGCACAAATGAGGGAGAGTAGCAGTCCAGAAGGATTAGTCTGGACATGAGGAGGGCCTTTAGAAAGGAGGTAGCTCTCCAGCTGTTCTGCATTCAATCACTATAGCGATAGGGAATCCCAATCCTGGGGCTCCTCTCATAATAATCAAACTCTCCCACCATCCCTGACATCCAGAGCTCACCCAGAGGTGTGGGAAGTGAGAAGAAAGCAGCCACTGATGTTAAAGATGCCGTAGCTCCAAAATTGGCTCAGGTGGAAAGGAAAGGATGAGGGTCATTTCCACCTAGATAAATTCCCATAGTAAAGAAAGACCTCAGATAGTGGCTAAACAGACAGACAGACACACTGAGGCAGAGAACCATATTCTTGATCCCTGTATGCATGGCTCCACTGCTGTAGTATTGGAAAGAGCTTCCCTTAGGCAGACTTCAAACCAGCAGATGTGATGTCTTTTGCTCTTCGGCTTAGCAGGCAAAAAAAGAAACCGTGATTTCCCCCATAAAACAGTGAAGTCAAATTTACGGAAAAAAAAGAAACAGAAGTTGAAAGGCAGGACATTTACTAAGGCTGCTGCTGGGTGGGAGTCACCTCCTTCAGAGAGTTTGGTCTGCAAGTGCTCTGCTTCTTAGTAGTAACTTAACCCCATGGTTCCTGTGTTCTACAATGGATGAAAGAGAGACATGTTCGGTGAAACCGTACCCATTTTGACTGGTAAGAGTGCCTTTGTAATTCATGGTTATAGCTTTACTTTAAATGTACATAAATGTTTGTTATATATCTGAGAATTTTTATTTGCACCAGAACTGTTTCATGTTTCCGTGTTTTACTTTATAATTAAGGTCCATTATCCCAGGAGCCAGAGAGTTCCCAGCTCCAGGAGAAACACATTGTAAAAATTGTTTAGATTTGCATTTTCCTATTTTCGGATAGAATCTCTGTCGCTCTGTCTGGCACCCTAAATCACTGGCTCTCAATGTTTTTTTATTTCGCTCATTGGACCCCTAACACTCGATCTGGAATTTTCAGGGTACTCTTAACCTCTTTCTAGGTAATTTTCATGGGGTTTCAATTCATACAAATATAGCTATTCTTAGGTCTCACATTTAGATAACAAAAACAAAGATTATGGGCCTTGTGATGAATGAAGACAAAAGTGGGGTAATTGTAGGGAAAATGAACAACCATATCACAATTGATTTTAATGGGGATTTCATCCCCTAGAATGCCAGGGAGGTATCCAACTCATTGTGAAGTAAACATTTAATTGTACCATACAGTGCATCTGGCTTGCATCAGAATTGTTGTCCACTTTACTTTTATACAAATTCCTGATTTCCATAACCCCATGTTACTACTGAGATTATACAGAGCCAACCCCCCCACTCTGTATAATCTCAGTAGTAGTGTATGGCTTAAGAAGTCAGTAATTAACCTGCACAAATCAAGCAGGAAGAAGAGGAAGCCTTGACCCAGCAGTAATTTGTCCAGGATTTGGTGAGCAATTTATGTATTAACCTTTAAGCTACAGGACTAGAATAGAGGTAGTCAGGGAAACGTACACTCTTTCTTAGTAGGTTAGATTTAGGGTTTATGTTCCTTTAATAAAATGAAGGTGGTGTTCCAAGCTGGTGACCATTGCACCCTGTCTGAGAACCACTTCCCTAGAGAGAAATGTATATACATAAAATATTTATTTTTTAACTTTGCAATCCTATCCACACCTTGCATGAACTATCTGTGTTTACTAAAGGAAATGTTGGAAAACAAGACAAATTTTAAATATAAACATTGTTTTGTCTCTGATCAGCCAATGTCACCTTGATCTGTAATGAGAATACCATGACACTGTTCATTGCAAAGTCACCGGGGGATGACAATGGATGGCACCTGGATGACCCCCGATGCCTGGTGACCTCCAACAGCACCCACCACATTGCAAGCGTGGCATTTAATTCCTGCGGGACAAAAACAGAGGTAATACTATATGATTGCTACAAAAACTGGTTTTACACCTTGAGTCACATAAATACATTGATACGTAGGTATTTATCACTTTGAGTGGGAGTGTGGTGTGGAATGCTTTGCTTTGCAATGTATACCTATCTCTGACTCAAATGGTTAATAAAATACAGAAGAGTATGTTGGGGTCCTGCTTGCAATTTGTATTGGTCTATATGTGTGCAAAACCTCAGCAATACAGTGTTGAGGACCTGGAGAACATGTGTACTGGCAAATTAATCTGAAAAGTATCACTGAGTAGGGATGGGTGAAAATTTTCGACTCAAATTAAAATAGGCAAATAATGGCACTTCCTGCTAGGCGAATAATTTCCCACGAAAAGTGCTGTTTTATTTCCCAGAGGCATAGTATAAAAGGGGTATGAGTGTGCCTACGTTGGTGGAATGCGTGCGAACAATCAGTTGAACAGGGATTTTTTTTTGGGGGGTGTTTATTGACTGGGATTGGGAGGACAGTTAATAAAAAAATAAATAAATTAAAAAAAAAAAAACATAGTATAAAAGGGGTCTGAGGAGGGTGCCTGTATTGGTGGATGAAGTCTGGGGAAAGAATCAGTTGAACAGGGAATTTTTTTGAGGGGTTTTTTGACTGGTATTGGAGGGACAGTTACTAAAAAATAAAGAAAATTAAAAAAAAAAAAAAAAAATTAGTAACATGACAGAGACTGGGAGCCCCTGACATAAGCTATGACTGGGGCAGACTTATACTTGACAGGATAGAGTATTTTGAAGAGGATGATTTGTAGGACTTGTTGTTTGAGGCCCAAGCCCTGAAGAAACATTGATTTGTAGGAGATAGACTTATTAGAGGAACACGTCCAGAGGAAACATTGATTTGTAGGATTTAGACTTATTAGAGGCACAAGCCCAAACAAGCGGTGTTTGTTGACCATTGCTCTCCCCATCTTTTCCTCCCTCCTTCCCCCCTTTTTTTCTCTCCCTTTCCCCTCTTTCCCCTTTTCTTCCTTCATTTTCCTTATTTCCTTTTCCCTTCTCTTTGCGAGATACCTTGACTATGGGTGGTGAAGTTATTTCTCTGTTAACGCCCAGTCTCAGTGCCAATATATTATTCCTGTCTTGTTTATTTTCACTTGAATGTCACTGAGAATTTGATGCCTCTATTACTGTATTACTATATTTTAATTCTATAAAACGTTTAGAAAAAAACAAAACAAAACAAAACTGTATTTTAAAGAAGAACCAACACATCGCCCAAATAATATCCCAAACTTATGGTTAGAAAAACCTAATAGCCCCTATACATTTTGCATTTATGCTTTTTTTAAGAGAAATATAATGTCATTCATGGATGACATGTACATGCGGGTGGACATGACAGTTGTTTGTAGGACCACCAGACACAAACTTTGCCCACTGCACACGGTAATTGTAACCTCTTTAATGCTAAAGGGGTAAACAGGTTCATGCACTCAGCCAATTTCTGTCTGAAAAGAATGCCAGTGACTGTCACGTCTGCCTGCATAGACATGGCTTCTAGGACTGATTGAAGAAAGGCACAAGTTCAACATTCATAGGGGGCCATAAGGATTTTCTGGCCATAGCAAGGTAAATGGGAGGCTATTATTTGAATTTGTTAGTTCTCTTGTAATAAATATTATTATCTTTTATTTACAAAGCAACAACAAATTCTGAATGGATCTGCAAAAGTGGTGCAATAAATAGTGACATAAGAGGAGATTTATTAAAAACCTTTTTAGTGTACATTTATGAATTGTCTCTAAAGTTCATAACGTCATAAAGAAGTAAAATCAAGTTTATAAATATGTCTGTCTGAGAATACTCTGAGAAAATTCAGAACTGAGAATATTTTTTCACATACATAGGTCTCAGTACAGTTTTTGTAAAATGCAGTAACAACGTTTTAAAAAATTTGCATCAGGTGATTCCTAAACTGGTGGGAGAAAGGGTTTATCATTATTATTAAACTGCAAGTTGTCATATGTCGTTAGCGGGAATGGACAAGGAGCATAGTGACAGCAGCAGTACTTGGTTTCTGGTGGGATGATTTAACATTGGGGACCCTAAGCATTATGGTGTTTGGTTACAGCTATGCCAGGCGTTTTATGTGAGTGCAGATGTGCCCATTGTTCCAAGTCCTTCCCTTATTTACCACACACACTGTGCAAATTGCAGTTGCTGAGGAGAGGCACAGTTCCTGCTGTAAAAACACACCCATCATTTTGGAAGAGTGGCAGGTGCAGCAGCATTATTGGCCAACTTCTTTTTTCCACATATACCTGATGTGGTAGGGGCTAGTTGTGGTTCTGCTACTGCCTCAGGTACATCACTGGAGCTAGTAGTGGCAAGTGGAACCATGATCATCCATCACCCATGTTGCTGTTGTTGATCCCAATCTCTTTGAGCTGTCTAGTCATCCTTGGTCTGTAACAAACTCAAAAACAGAGCACAACACAAGAGAGAAACATTTAAGTGTAGCAATTTGAATGGATACAATCAAATATGAAAGAATAAGTAATGCACTTACAATAGCCCTTCTTGGGCTTTATGCGTTAAAATAGGTCCCTTTTCCTTGTAGCCAGCGGACTCTGTTCTCTTGCCTGCTGTATTTACCCTCTTCCTTTTTTGTTTTTTTTGCTGTGGATGGTATTTCAAAAGGTGGTGCATGGGCTGATTTAAACAATAGATGGAACAATTTGCCAGTCTTGTCCTTAAAGCCACCTGTAAAGCACAACATGTTGGTAAAACATAGAGTTACTGAGACTCAATCAACTCTGGCTCATGGTAAGGCTAGTCCGGGATGCCGGGAGCCAATGGAAGAGGTAGGATAGGAGCGGAGCGTGGGTGTAACGGACCCCTAGACTGTTACATGTAGGTCTCTGCAGGCCTCACCAAAACCCTTCCTCCAAAGACTGATTTTCACATAGGAAAAAGAGACTGACCGCAGGACAGATGGAAAAGGATGCAAAGCAATGCATGCCGTACCACTCTGGCACTCAAAGGGTTAAAGCACTTAAGCAGAACCCTGATTGGCCAGATGGGTTTAAAGGGACTCCATTGACTTCACATGGGGAAAAGTAGGCAACCTTCTGATTGGCCGCCTACAGTACTGAACAGAGTAGGCAGCTTCCTGATTGGTTGCCTTTTCTCTCATGATAGAAAGTTAATTATGTTAGATCTGGGTAATTACATCTCCTAGGGAGAACAGTTGCCCGGGTTCTGATTGGTTAGTTGTTGCTTGTCACTCCAATTCCTATTTGCTAGGAATTGGAGTGGTAAGATTGAATTAGGGAAAGTGCCTGCTTCTGTGTACAGTCCCCTGGTTGCCATTGTCCTTATGTTTATGTATCCATTATCCCCTTTTTGAATTGTGACCAGTCACCATTGTTCCCCAGTGTTCTCTCCCCAGTCCCCTAGTTAATAATGATTTTGACAATAAAGCTGTGTCCTGTGTCTTCATTCCTGAATGGTTTAAAGAGTCCCCTTTGACTCCCATTCAGGAGATCGGCATTCCAGTTGACAGCTTTCCAGTGATTCAGCATTTCCCTCTTACTTGACCAGCTTTCCAGCGTTCCAACTTCCTGCATACCATCCAGCTGCAGTGATCCAGCCTTTAGGGGTACAGCTACCAGCCTGTTTCATCCAGCTACCCATTTTGTAGCTGACAGCAGGCTACCCACTTGTAGCCGCATCCAGGAGTGAGAAACCCAGAATGACGGCCCAGGACAGAGTAGTGTCCCACTGTTCCCATTAGAGGGGCAAACTCACAGGTGTTTGTGGAAGGGACTTGCATTAAAAAGTGAGCATAGATTAGAGGCCCAACCAGTTTCACAGACCAACTGTCTGCTTCCTCTGGGGCATCTGTGAAATATCTGTGATGTTTGGGTGCTATTTATAATGTGACCATAAAAATATTCAGTATTTCCAGACATAATAAAAATTACAATAATTCATATGAAATACATAAAAATAAAGTTAAGGGTACCTATAGATTTATTAATCAAGATACAATAAAGAAATGACTAATTATGAGAAGACAAACTCACCATTCAATTGAACTGCATTGTGTGAATGGACTGTGGGGTGATTTTGATGATGACCCTTTTCCTTTTTTTATCTGAACATTTCATGAGATCAGCAGAGCAAAGCACCAATAAATGGAACAAACACAATAGTGCACCAGAGTTCTAAATGTTATTTTATTAGGGCAAATACATTTGATATAGCTTGTATAAATAGAATAACTTAAAATACAATATGAACTATATATGTTTAAAATATAGTATAAGCTCATAAAACCATTTCAGTGCATTATGGGCATAGGCAAAAACAATACAAGGGTGATGTGTGTATATATGGAGAAGTGCAAACAATCAGAGGTAGAGGGTGCTGGTGCTTGGAGATAAAAATTGTGGGAAGATGTGAAAGTAAGCTGGCAAATAAGTGTGAGGGTAGCACCTATGTTCCATTAGTGGGACCAAAACAATAATCCAATAAATATAGAACTAGAGATGGAATCTTCCCCACCACATTATGCCTAAATGCTGTCTAGAATGTTGCTTGATACCTTTTCCACAGAAAATATAATACTGTCTCTTCTTGCTTAAAGGGATAGTAATGTTTCATAATAAAAGCAGCTCTAATTAATCATCATAGTATTTGGACTTTGGAGAGTGTTATTTCAATTCTGTCAGAGTTGTAGTTCAAGAGTAATTCAATGACAAAGTATCCCCCTCCAGCCCCTTTTACTGATGTAACTCTGTTCAGCCAGATCAGAAGGGAGGTGCCCAGGTAGACTGCAGAGAGTGACAATCTTCAATTACGATAAGGGAAAAACCTGAAAAACTTGTCAAGGGGGGCAAGGCCTTCATTGTTCTCATAGGAACAAAATTGTCCCCTTCTGTTATCTGTCTGGTCTATGGACTGGATTCCACATCTGAGAAGAGATGGCTTACACTAGGTAAAAGGGGCGGGAGGGGAAACTTTGCTTGTGAATATCTCTCAAACCATAAAGGTTTGAGAGATAAGACTTACATCGTTCTTCATGTTTTTTAATACCTACAAAATAAAATAAAGATAAATGAAGTATTACTATCCCTCTAATGTCTCTTTTGTATGTTCCATGCCTCCCTCTTTTCCCAGACTGGAAGAACTATTCTTTTTTCAGTATATTTATAGAACAATATATGTTGAATTCATGTCCATTGCATTTTAGGTCCACAGCAGAGCACTGACCATTACATGTTATCAGAAGAGCTCTACACCATTAAATGCCATCAGCAGGGCAGTAAACTATTAAAGAATGAGGTGACCTGGCACATTTCATTTTAGAAGCTCTTTGAATAATATTCCCCTTCTATTTAATTTCTTGCTCCATTACTTCCTTTTCTTATCTTAATATCCTTTGCCCTCCGCCTTTCGCCACACATCACTCCTTCCATTTGCCTTTTTTGCACAAAAGGACTGACTATTTGAAATCCTGAAACATGCAGAGGACAAGCTGCTCTATGTCTTCTGTCCTGTGCAGGAAAAAAGATCTTGCCTCCTGAGTTTTTTTTTAATTATGTACCCCACAATTTTAGCAATAATGCTCGCCCAGCTGTAATGTAAATAGCAATTCATTTTAAGATGCCCAGAGAGGTGTCACTGGAGAAGTTAGTTGCTTCCTTTATGGTAGTGACTTCCTTCATGAGTCTTAACCTCTTAACGACCAGCGGTCCAGGGAGTTGATTCCCCTCAAAGACAGTTTTTCGAAACATAGATTAAGACAGCCGATATGAACCATTTGGTCCATCGAGTTTGTCCAATTTTCCAACTATAAAAACATCAAGTCTTGTTTGGTCTTTGATCTTTTCTTATGTTCAAGATGGCTTATCCCTATCCCTTGCACTTAAATGCCCTCACTGTATTAACATCTACAACTTCTGCTGGCAGGCTGTTCCACTTTTCTACCATCCTCTCAGTGAAGTAAAACTTTCTTATGTTATGGCTAAGCCTCTGTCACTCTGGTTTTAGGCTATGACCTATTTTTCTAATGTTTCTACTCCTTTGAAATGTATTTCCCTCCTGTACTTTGTTGAATACCTTTATGTATTTGAGTGTTTCTATCTGTTCTCTCCTCCAGGCTATACATGTTCAAATCTTTTAGTATATCCTGATTTTCTTTATCCTGTAAAACATTCACAATTTTAGTAGCCCTTCTCTGAATTCTTTCCAGAATATCTATACAGTTTTGGAGATGGGACTCAAGTACTGTACATAATACCCTTGGTAAGGTCTAACCAGAGATCTGTACAGGGGCGTGAACACGTCCCTCTTTCTGCTACTAATGCCCATAGATATACAACCCAGCAGCCTGTTTGTATTCCCCACCACTTTGTTACATTGCCTGCCTACGTTTAAGTCATCTGAAATAATTACTCCCAAGTCCTGTTTGTCTATTTTCACCCACAGCACAATACCCTTATTACTATATTCTGCTTCTGGATTCTCATGTGCCAGGTGCATTATTTTACATTTATCAACATTAACTGCAGCTGCTACACTTGTCCATTTGTCTAATTTGCATACATTATTTGGCAAATGTCAGGAATGTCTACCCAATTGCAGCTCTTTGTATCATCTGTAAAAAGGTATACCTTACTTTGAAAGTATTTTGCAATATCACTAATTAAGATATTAAAAAGAATGAGCCCCAACACATATCCCTGAGGTACCCCACTAGTTGTACAATCTTCCTCTAAATATTCTCCATTAACTACAACCCTTTGTCTCCTACCACTCAGCCATTGCTTTATCCTTTCAACTGTTAATTCTAAAGGATTATTATTATTATTAACCCCTTAACGACCAGCCGATCGGCACAGCGCGGTCAGTTAAGGACCACAGAGCACTTTTTTTTGTTTCTTCTGCTTCCGGACTCCCCGAACAGCTTGCAGCTGCAGGGGGAGTCCGGAATTCCAGGCCGATCATAGTACGTCATGTGTCGTTAAGTCAGATTGACCCATGACGTACTATGACCGTCAAGGGTCGTTAAGGGGTTAAAATTATTGCCAGAACACTCCGAAATTCTTTTAATATTGTTGCGTGTATCTCGTGTTCCCATTGGTTTGTATGTTTTTACATTAGAGAGCTGAAGTAGAATTTCTTCCTATGTAAATATGAGTGCTTCCCATGTCTCACAGCAGTCCATCCCTTCTTCCTCTTCAAAAACTGAACAGAAATATTCACTGAGGCAGTACACTGTAACTTTATCCTCATTTACATATCTTCCATTTTTTGTGTTCAGTCTAACTATTCCTTTTAATTTTTATTCTTTCACGTACATATCAAAGAAATGTTTTGCACCCCATATTTACTGACTTGGAAGTTTTCTTCTCTGCATGTACTTTGGCACATCTTCAGCCTAGTCTTGTACAGAGACCTGTCTTCCTCCTTCTGCTTCTGCTTATATCTCCTAAATGCTACCTTTAACTCCTATATTATATTTGCCACTTCTGTGGAGTACAACAGGTTTTTCTTTTACCATTACTGACAAGTCTAATGCAATACTATGTTGCATTAAATAAAACACATTTCAAATAATCCCATTTCTCCTGGACTCATCTAAAGATCTCCATGCCATTGAAGACTGACCTAAATATGTTTCCATTTTAGAAAAATCTAGAACTTTTGCTTTAGTGTGGAACAAAGCATCTGTCCTTATATTAAACCTCACTGATTTATGATCCCTGGAGCCCAAACACTCTCCTACAGCTACATCTGGTACCATGTCTCTGTTTGTAAATAATAAATCTAATATGGCTTACTTCAAAGTTGGCTCTTCTGCTATTTGGCTAAGAGATAATACTGGCTGAACTTTCTACATCGTTTTTCTAGTCCACATCAGGCAGATTTAAGCCCCCCTTAATGATAACCTCACCTTTCTCTATCATCTTAGTTATTTTCTCAAGCAGCGGTTGATCTAACTCCTCTGCTTCTTCAAGGAGTCTATAGATCACACCTGTAAGAGCAACCATCTTATTTCCATATTCTAATGTCCAAACTGTCTCTATGTTCTCCTCCATATCCTGTATAAGATTAAACTTTAAGCTATTTTTTCACATAAATGGCAACTCCTCCTCCTTGTCTACCTTTTCTGTCCTTTCTAAATAGAGAGTGCTCTGGTATTACTACATCCCAGTCATTTCTTTCATTGTACTAGGTCTCGGTAATCCCCACTAAGTCCACATCCTCCTTTTTATTATTGCAATGAGTTCAGGGATCATGTTGCCTAAATTGTGGTTGTTTGTACACATGGTTTGAATCCTACTGGATTTTTAACAATGCTTCACTGACATTCCTTGTCCAAATTCATCTGTGAAATGCTGTGGGTAGGCAAATGGTATTAACCTGTATTATTTCATTGCCCATCTACTAATTTAAATACCTATGACCTTGAAGCTTGCATGGCCCTAAAGGTTTCTTCTTGGAACTACAAGGTGCATCTAATTATCTACCGACATATGTAAGCAATCTGGCCATGACTGGATGTACTTTTATCTTCCTTATTTCCCTAGGTTTTTGTGGAAGATTTCTCCTTAGGAGACAGGGGCTTCTGAGGGGCTGGCATTGTGGTGCAATTTGAGTTTGGCAAGATGAGCTTCTGAATAAGCCTGTAGAAGGCATATAAATAAACTTAGAGCACACCAGAGAAAAAAACATCTCCCTATAGCGTTAAATTGGAAGAGGAAGCTTTTTGGGGAGAGTGCACTCCACACATGCCTAGTCTCTACCCAGAAAGAACAGTATGGCAAGTGAAAGTTCTCTCTCCCAGAAAAACAAACTACTGCCTAATGCAGCTGCATTGAGATTCAGGTAAATAGGAGGCATAGGAGGGTAGGAGGCCAGGCAGTGGAGATGTCTTCCACAACTGGAACTTAAGACAGTGTCACATAGAAGGTCTAAGCAGACGGAGCAGAAAGGTGAGCTGGAGGTGGCTGTTAGTGGGCAGTAAAAGGAGGTAAGATGACTATAATATCCCCTGGTATGTTCATCATGCATGGATCCAGGGGCTTCATTAAGGTAAACAAACCCTGGCCAAGCAGCATTTAGGTGGCCCAAACAAAAAAATAAGATATAAATTAAATGGAGACAGGGAAGAACTGAATTGTCTGCCAGCTAGGTAGGACTGAAGAAACTGAGGAATATACCCATGACACTCTCCTTAAAAGTTTTCATTGGTCCTATTCTGCTTGAGGATGGAAACAATATCCCTTGCATTGCTATGGTAAGGGACACAGAAGAAAAATCAGTTCAAAGAACTCTCTCAGAGGAGTGGTCTTGTTCTATTCAGTAGGAAAAGTACAGCAATATATTTTAACAAGCGGTAAACATACTACTGCACTTTCTGTCACTGACAAAGCAAAGTGCAGAGTAAATGGTTTCCCTAACTCACTAATAGTAGAAGAGGCAATTTCAGATGTTTCTTCATATGTTTTAATTTCTTTCAAGATAATAACCTAACAGTTTTGTAAGGCTTTATGTTTCCATGTGTTTTTTCTAGGAAACAGAGGATTATATTGTGTTTAAAAACCGAGTCACCTCATTCCATAACACCACTGATGTTATAACAAGGAAACACCAGTTGGCAATTCCATTTAACTGCTCCTTCCCAAAAAAGCACCGCTTGTCCAATTCATTCCGCCCACAGAAGGCAGTTTATGAATTCACAGAGGCCGGATTTGGAAATTTCACCTACAAGTTCCAGTTCTATACAGATGAGCAGTTTATAGATATCCAAACACAGTATCCTCTGGAGGTCTGGCTGAGGGATGAACTCTACATGGAAGTACAAGTGACTTCAACTGTGCCCAATGTTCAGTTATTTGTGGAGTCCTGCAGAGCTACCCCTCATGATGATCCCAACGACCCCGTTTTTTATGACATCATCCAAGATGGGTAAGTGTATTAATGTTGAAACTGTAAAGAATGGAAGTGTAATGTTGTTTAGTAGAATGTTTTATCACTCAGGCTTGTGAGTTTAAACCTTTGAGTACCAGAGAGGTGTGCAACTCATTGATCTGCAATGCATTGCACACCCATCTGGCACTCAAAGAGTTAAAGGAGTAGTACATTTCTATTTAAAATACATATTTCAGGGAAAAAAAATAAGATTTATGAGAAACTTTAAAAAATAATATAAGTATGCAGTAATGCCTGAAATTTGTTTTTTGCACTTCACTATCTGACACTCATTTCAGTCTGTTGTTGGATTACAATTCCCATCATCCTCTGCTGATCAAATTAAACAAGGGTAGGATATGCTTCAGACAAATGTTATAACAACTCAAATGTGTTCTTTTCTTTAATAAGATTTTTGGCAGCAGCACTCATTGGTGCCCAGATGGCATGTATTTCATTATTAACTCTCTGGGAGAGATTTGAGTCTTAGACTACAGTACACTCTTGTATGTGATAAGAACATCACCTGATGACCACAATAGAACATTGCAGTTTTAAGAAAAAAGTGGATATAGCGAAGCACAAAGAGGGATAATCTAAAATTGATATATTTATTTCAGTATTGATGACACAAATACATATATGCTTACAGAATTCAATGTAATATATAGCTCCTCAAAATCTCCCGGCCAGATGCCTCACAGCAGACTGCCAAGATGTGGATACTCTGTGACAATGTAGACTTCCTTCTTATATAATCCCAATTAGTGTAACAGTGTAACTCGCACTCGCAAACCTCGGAGCAAGAGGCAAACCAATGACAACAGTGGGAATATTAGAAGTTAGAGGGGGTTATTGAAACTGATGGTGATTTTTTTTTTTTTAGTTCAAAAAAATCATTATTAAATGTACATAATTGATGGCAAAGTAAAACATAAGAGAGAAAAATATCAACACATTGTTCAATGAAAATGAAACTGAAAATATATGCAAAGCCCACTTATCCACTAAAAAGTACAGCAGAGCTCAAATGAATATGATAGAAATAGACCAATGGGGCTCAGGCTATGCCAAGAGGGAATGAGAGGAGATAGGGGTATGATGCTATAGAAGAGGGATGAAAGGGGAAAAGAGGTAAAGACAAGAAGTTAGGAACAAATAGGGAAATGAATAACAGCCTAGAACTGAGAGGCATCCCCAACACAAACAGATGGGCAGTGCTGGAAACTAGAAGGGTCCCCCCCCCAAAAAAAAGAAAGGTCTTTGAAGAGCCCTTTGTATGGGACCTGAATAAAATGTGTATAATGTTATCATATCCCCTCTAAGGTGCCATTTCTCTAGTGTGTACAAGTTTAACTTTTCTAGCCTTTCTTCATAACTAAAACTTTCCATTCCCCTTATAGATTTGTAGTCCTCCTCTGTACTTTCTCTAGTCCATAATGTCCTTTTTCAGAAAAGGCATCCAGAATTGAACAGCATATTCTAGGTGGGGTCTTACCATGGACCTGTAAAGAGGTAAAATAATATCTTCCTCCCATGAGTCAATACCCCTTTTAATACATGCTGATATCTTATTGGCCTTTGCAGCTTCCAGCTGGCATTGCGCGCTACTGCTAAGTATTGTCTACCATTACTCCCAAATCCTTTTCATTAGCAGATTTTACACTTGTCTATATTGAATCTCATTTGCCATTTGCCTGCCCAGTTACCCAGTTTGTCCAAATCCTCTTGTAATGAAGACACATTCAGTTCAGACTTTATTACCCTACTTAATTTTGTGTCATCGACAAATACTGATACATTGCTCCCTATGCCCTCTGGGAGGTCATTAATAAACAAATTAAAAAGAAGAGGACCCAGAACAGATCCCTGAGGTACTCCACTTATCACGTTTGTCCAGTTGGAGAACTTGCCATTTACTACCACTCTTTGCATTCTATCTTTCAGCCAGTTTCCAATCCACTCACAAACGCTAAGCCTATTTCATTCAATCTGAACAGTAACCTTTTGTGGGGAACAGTATTAAGTACCTTGGCAAAGTCTAAATAGATCACATCAACCGCCACACCCAAATCTCTATTTTTGCTCACTTTTTCATAAAATGCAATCAGGTTAGTTTGACAAGACCTGTCTTTCACAAAGCCATGTTGTCTCCTGTTAATGATATTCCTGCTCGAGAGTAATTCCTGAATATATTCCCTTAGGTGATCTTTAAACAGTTTCCCCACCACAGATGTCAAGCTTAGAGGTCTGTAATTTCCCGGCTGGGATTTTGATCCCTTTTTAAATATGAGCAACACATCTGCTTTCCTCCAATCCATGGGCACCATATCTGAAATAAAAGAATCCCTGAAAATCAGAAATAACGTACCCGTGGGTGTATACCAGGTTCTTGTCTAGGTCATTAGAAACCGACTGTTAGGCGCTGCCACCAAGTCGGTTTCTATAACCCCTTCTAATTTCTCATATTTCCATCATAGACATAGGTTTTCCTCTTGCTCTGAGGTTTGTGAGTACCAGTTAGATTGTTACACAAGCCGGAATTATATAAGAAGGGAGTTTACATTATCACAGAATATCCACATCTGGGCAGTCTGAGGTGAGGCATCCAGTACAAGGAGGCATCTTGCCTTGACATTTTGAGGAGCTATATACATTGAATCCTTAAGCGAATATGTGTCTGTGTCATTGATGTTGAAATAAAGATAACTCTTTTAGATGATCCCTCTCTGTGCTTCTCCATATCCAGATATACATTGATACATGGTTATAACGCTTGAAGGGTTAAGCTATGATTGGGATATCTGAGAAGTTGTTTCCCTATATTTTAGTGATATTGTCTGAATGAATGGACAAACTGAGTGTGTAATTCTTCATCTAATCTCCATTATTTCATTTCCATTTTTGAGTGATTTGGGACTATCTACACTGGTGTTGCCTGAAGGACTGATAAGTGCTTTTTTATTTATTTGTATTTTTATCTGTTTTTTTTATTTAGATTATTTTATATTTGACATTTTATTCTTGGGGTCTGTTATGGTTGTTTTATATATCTGTGTTTGTAACTAATATAAACAATATATATACCTTAATATATATTCTTAATGGATGGTGTGAGTATGAGTTCATTCCATTCTGTCCAGTAGCCCTTTGAGTGCCGCATCACAGCCCCTGCAATCATGGTGATGGGGCATCACAGTCATGCTTGCTCCTCTGCTTCTGCTCCGTGTAAAGGTCAATTCGATCCCCTCTTTCTTTCTTACAGTAGACTTTTTCTCTGCTTTCTTTGTTAGGCATGTCAGCCTTGTCATGCGGGTAAGATTGTTATGTCCCCGTTTTCAAACTGGTGACATATTAAATGTGCCCCTTGGTTGGTAGCCAAATTGAGGGCAACATTTTGATAGTGAACTCCAGAGGAGTGTGCAATTCAGTGCTTTGAAATGAACTGCATACTTCTCTATTCCTCAAGGGGTTTAACTGATCCTTCTGCTGACCAGAGGTTCTGACTATGCTGTGATCAAAATATTAAGTAGCACCAACAGCAGGATCAACTTAAAAGGCCAGGATACATGTCAGTGATGTCCCATCTCTGTTCCGATTAGTGATAGTTGAAAGCATGACATCATCAAATTTCTTCAGAGAGTGCATTTGTAAGTTCCCTTCCTCACATTGCAGCTCTCCATTTGGTTTCTCTATGATTACACCATGATGGAAATCTGTATCTAAAAACGAACCTACTCCCCACCTCTATGCTGGATTTGGGTTAGTTTGCAGTCACAAACTTGTACAGACTCCCAAACCTGTGCAAGCATAGAACCATCGATTCTCCAACCATCGATGACACTCCCATGACCCTTCACCCTTCCTCCATGACATATCCCATGACTCTTCACTGCTCATCCATAATTCTCTGCTCCCACCCTGTCTCTATCCCTTTTGATACCCTATGTGATTTGACTTTATATATTCTGGAATTGCATAATATGTAACATCAAAAGGCAGGTTAAATGTCACTTTAAATAAAACTAGTATGGAGAATACCATTTCTACACATTGACAGCTTTATGTCAACATTATATGTCAATGCGCGATGTTTCTCCCTCTCCACTCGCATACCAAATTCTTAGTTCATATGACAAAGTATGTCTTCTTCATTGAGGACAAGTGCTCTCATGACATTTCCATAACAAATCTGCCACTATATCTAACCATAGTGCATCCAATCCTCAGGCATCCCTCGGGCAAAGTGTCTTGGGAATTATCAGTCAAAACGGCAGTCATATAACACATGCAGGGCTGACAATACAAACCATAATAATGAAAAAGTATTAATAAATGTGTTCATTTTTAAGAGTTGTTGTTAATGATATGCTTGCCTAACAACATCATAAATCTTATTACAGGTGTTTAAAAGATGAAACAGTGGTTGTTTATCCCGGAACTCGGACAAGAGCTAGGTTTGGAATGGAGGCTTTTGCTTTTATTGGAAACTACGAAGAAGTAAGTCCCAAAAAAGAATATGAAAAGAGTTTATTTTTGTAGAACTAGTTGGGACTATGCACAGGATTAATATTTTCACAAACTCAGACATGCTAAAAGGAGAAGTTGAAAAGTCCAGTTGATTTAAATGGGGCTTTTAAACGCTTGAATACTAGAGTATTCAAGAGCTTATAAGCCCCATTTAAATGTAATGGAATTGTGTATTGGTACCTATGATGCATTTGGCTTGCCCCAGTTGCTCTTATGTTTCTCTCCATCAATTTTGCGCCCATGTACAAAGCAGCTGTTTTCTAGACCTCTGTAACACCCAAGTGGTGAGAGACATAGAGAGAGAGAGAGAGAGAGAGAGAGAGAGAGAGAGGGAGAGCATTATGAATGTGAGGGAAAGTATGCAGTGAGTCAAAAGAAAGAGATTGTGAGTTTTTGGGAGTGACCATAAGGTGTGTGTGATGATGGAGAAGGGAATTCTCATACACACTGCCCCAGAGAGCAGACTGTGGGCTCAAAGAGACCCTAGGGGCCACAGGTCACCCACCACTGTCCCATATACTTGGATATTCTTCTCTTTACACTGTTCGCACCAAGCAGTCTGCAGTGAAGGAATATGCCCATTTCAGGTTTGCTGCTTCTGAATGGGAATGGAAGTATAATATGAGGCAAAAGAGCAGTGGTTGCACTACAATATAAGCAGATTAAGTTGTTGCTTAGGGCCCCCACTTGGTCAGAGGGCCCTGCAGCTTTTATACAGTACCATCACTGCATGTTAACACAATTAGATGGCAATATCTTATTAGAAATATCAACTACGGGGCAAAGGGGGGGCCACATGTGAATTTTTAATTTAGGACCCCCAAAAATCTAGAGCCTCCCCTTCAAAAGAGACAAGATGTTTATGTTCTTTTGTGGTGAAATTTGACCTTGTGTGACTTGTATGATGATAGATAGGAAAATAAAGGCATAATATCACATAATGAAAACAAATGTATATTGCAAGGTATATATAGTGTTGAGTAAAACAAGTGAACTCTGCTGAAATATTTTATTCAAAAAGCTGTATTTTGGCTTCAGTGCCAACATGGCATGAAATATTACAGCTGCACTGGCTATTTCCAGTACTCACAGGGAAAACTGAGAGAAGATACAATACAACATAAAATCAACATTAAGTGTAATAATTTATTAGTCAAGTTACAAGTAAAATCAGCCAAATGTGCACTCACATAATAAATAAAGCCTGTCGGGGTCTGAAATCCCCTTACTAAAATCACGAGTCATGTCCTTTCCTTCTGTGCCTGGTGACTAGATTTTGCTTCTCCAGAGTCAGTGGTCATAATCATTGTCTTCAATTTTTAGTTCTTATTCCTGGTGACCGCAGCCCGTGTGGCTTTTTCGTGACCATGCTGAAGTCTTTGTTAGGAAAGGGAAAGGAATCTCACGGCGATGCAGGGAGGCCAGGCCAGAACGCTCGTTAGCACAAGTGACCCATACTTGTTTTTGTGGGCTAACGTCCCATTTCCTCAGGGGTGTTGGGGGGGCACTGTAAGGACCTATTTATAACCTTGAACGTCCATCTAATGGCGTTTTTGACATATCATAAATAAAGATACATGGAGAATAAAAATAAAATCGTAAATTAATTTGGTCCCCCTTATTCTACCAGCAGTAGCCTGCCCCTTTGTTAACGTAATAAAAAAGAACTAATAAAAATAACATAAAAATATTATCCATTGTATGTGAACTAATGGGATATCCCATATAAAAGCAATGCATATGATTAAAATTGAACAACATTGACATCTACTGGTGAGGAAGTAAAACTACCCTCAAGGATACTGTGTTGCAACATTGTAAAAAAACAATGTAGCTGATCAATTGTTTCCTGAATTGTAACCACACAGTGGCATGTTAAGGGAGACGGAGGACCAGATTCAACAATTAAATTGTACAACTGACAAACCATAATGGTCAAACAAATATGATACAGTGTAAACAAATAAAACCTTGTGATGCAATATGAATAAAATTGGCCAATAAAGCATTCAGTAAGAAAAAAAAGTTCAGCATAAACGTAAGTAAAAAAATGTATTTAAATGAGAATGTAGGTAATTAACCCTTTGAATGCCAGAGGGGCACACAAACAAATTGCTTTGCAATGCAATGTACCCCTCTGGCACTCAGTGGGTAAAAAAACAACTATAATAAAACTATAAGAAATGATAATTAAACCTAGAATAAAAATAGTAAAAAAAATCATTCACTGAAAAATATCCACTGAAGGAGAAATAAATGAGAAGTAAGGATGAATAAAGGGAGGTACTGCAGTGTAATAGGACATCTATGCTGGGGTAACTTTACTTAATAAGGGCTGCTAGATCAATATCTATACTGAGACCTTTTGGAGTAAGAGCGGCAGTATTGCTACAGCAGTCCATAGTGGATTATTGTCATTGACAACTGATGTCCATAGATTGCTATAGCAACAGCTCCCCCCTCAAAACTTCAGGTCATGGAAATACTGCACCAAAAAAATGCAAGATTGAACTGCATGACTAAATAAACCATCTCTCGGCAGTGGGTGTGTCCTTGTTTTATTCAGCAGTATAAAGATGCATTCTAGATTTTCTTCAATTCCATGGGATAGTATCCCTTTATCTACTGTTCAGATTTCACCAGGGAATAGACTGGGGACCACACATGAACGCTTTATGGACCACCCATTGCCCACCACAAGCCTAAAGCAATTGTTTTCACTTTTAGGTATATTTGAGCTGCACTGTCATTCTCTGCAAATTGGGGGAACCAAATACTCGCTGCACTCGGGGTTGCACCAACAGATCTTTGATGAATGCTAACAGACTTCGCAGTAGGAGGTCACTAATGTCCGAGTCCCAGCAGCACTTCATTTCCCAGGGTCCCCTGCGTATGAAGAAACAATCTTTCAGTACAGGTGAGGACAGGCTTGCCACGTGTGAATTGTGAGGCCATGTTATTCTGCATGTTAGAAACATTTTAAATCGGCTGCCATTTCCTTTTAACCCATTGAGAGTCAGATGGGTGCACAACACATTGCAAGGAAATGTGTTGTACATTTCTCTGGGTTTAAAGGAATAGTAATGTTACATAATAAAAGCAGCTCTAATTAATCATACCTCCCATGTGTCCCTCTTTAAGAGGGACAGTCCCTCTTTTATACACAAATCCCTCTGTCCCTCTTTCCCACCCAGATGTCCCTCTTTTTTGGAGATCAGATTGTTGGGTATATATATAAGTGTATCACATTGCTGTACAGCAATAAAACTCACATTATTGTTTGTTTAAACATCAGTATATGTGTTTATAAATTAGTATGTGTAAATAAAATACTATGGTCTTGTTATATGTCATTTATTAGGTTACATAAGGAGATGTCAATAGGTCATGAAATAGCCAAAACATTAATGGTAATGCCCCTCCCACCAGCCACACCCACAGCAACACCCCCTAAAACACAAGTGTCCCTCTTTGGCAATTTGAAATGTTGGGAGGTATGAATTAATCATCATAGTATTTCGACTTTGAAGAGTGTTATTTCAATTCTGTCAGAGTTGGAGTTCAAGAGTAATTCAATGACAAAGTATCCCCCTCCCGCCCCCTTTACTGATGTAACACTGTTCAGCCAGAGCAGAAGGGAGGTGCCCAGGTAGACTGCAGACAGGGACAATCTTCAATTAAGATAAGGGAAAAACCTGAAAAACTTGTCAAGGGGGGCAGAGCCTTCATTGTTCTCATAGGAAGAAGATTGTCCCCTTCTGTTATCTGTCTGGTCTATGGACTGTATTCCACATCGGAGAAGAGATGGCTTACACTAGGTAAAAGGGGTGGGAGGGGAAACTTTGCTAGTGAATATCTCTCAAACCATAAAGGTTTGAGAGGTAAGACATATCGTTCTTCATGTTTTTTTAATGCCTACAAAATAAAGTAAAGATAAAATGAAGTAATACTATCCCTTTAAAGAAGCAGTATCATTTTGTTATGAAAAAATAGGGCCAGCAGCTACTATCCAGAAGGAGCATTGTTAAAAAAAAAAATACTCAAGGGAATCTTGAGTCTCAGATTTCTGTTCACCACAGTAAGTCATAGGACGATTGATCACAATAAAAAAAAAAATTGCAGTCTAATAAAGAAAAGACAAAGTTTGAAAGGTAAGAATTTTTCAATTTAATTTATTTTCTTTTACAGGATCCGGTACAAATCAGTCTCTGAATGTGAACACACTGGTGATGTCACTGTCTGGAGTTGCTGTTGTTGCATTAATTGCATTAATCATGAATAATTACATAAAAAAATCCAGGATGCCCAAGTACGAGAAGCTTCCAACTCATGATTTCTAAAGATGTTTTTATACCTCTGTGAATAATAATGAGTATGTTTTTATGGAAAACCTATGGAAACTACTGATAGTAAGCTTACAAATAATTTTCCCACACAACATGTAGCTGTCCATTTATATCATTAGACTTACAAAGACAAATTGGTGAATTAATAGTTAACTTCTAATATTTATAGGTTTAATTATTTCTTGAAGGTAAAACGGGGCACATCAATAAACCTGTACCAGAGGAAAAATATTTTTCTTCTCCAAGAAGATTAACTCCCTGGTGATGAAATGTACTATGACTTTTGCATTACAAATCTGTACTTGCTCCCTTTCACACTGTATTGTAACTTTATTAATTATAATTTCTATTACTGTGAATTTTACAAAAGTGATTTGTGATATATGTATAAATCAGGTTCAGCCACCTAGAGAACAATGGTTAATGTTCTGTTTCAGATGTATTTTATTAACAATTAAAAGCTTTGAGTGTATTAATAAAAACTGTTTTGAGTACTGATGTATGTAGTTCATTTCAAATTTAAAACAAATATTGATAGACTAGCTGAGATAATCATGGTGTGTTAACCTGAAAAACAGGAAAATATTATATGTGGCTATTAAGGATATAGGAAACCAGATTCTGTAGAGAAAAGGAAAGTTTGGATGAGACTGAGGGTTGGGGGGAGAAGCAACGAGGAAGAGAATGGGGAACAAAGAGAGGAGTGAACCTGGAGCAAGGAGAGACAGAGGGACTGAGCCAGGAGCAAGGAACGATGGAGAGCTTCATCATGGTACATGCTTGGGACCATCTGGGATGTAAATCTGGCTCTGGAGGAGGTAGGAAGGTGAGAGACAGTGAGAGAAGAAGAATTGTTTGAGAGGATGGGGTGATAGTGAGCAAGGGTAGAGAGAAACATTGAGGGTAGTGGATAGCAAGGAGGTGAGAGAAGAAGAGAGAGAGTCAAGAGGGGAAGAGGAAGGGAGGGAGTGAAGAGATGAGGGAGAGAGGAGGGAACAGGGGACAGATGAGGAACAGTGGAGGGGGGTGTCAAGAAATTGGAAAACAGGAAAGAGACAGGATTGGGAGGCACAGGAAGGGGATAGGATTGCTTTCCAGAGGATGAGTAGTGATGGAGGTGTAGGTGTGCATGCCAGTCATGAATCTGACACTGTTTGAAGGACTTGGGGTGGAAATGTATCCAAAAGGTAGAGCTAAAGGAAATATAGGTATATATATATATATATATTTTTTTTTTTTTTACATTTCCACCCCTTCAGATGTACTGAACTCTTTGAAAACTATGGGATTTCCAACTGTATTCATTAGCTAATGCTCTTAGGAGAAAAGTGGCACTCCATTGGTATGAGTTGACATACCATAGGTGGTACCATAAGAACAAAACTCCACCAACTCCAAAGTCTTATTTTTCTTACAATTTTTCAAACAGGACGTGCCTGTACTGAAATGATTGTAACAACTACATGAATGAAGAAAGATAGACAAAGCATAACATTTTGGAAAGAAGATATCCTACTGCATCTAATGAGGGGTAACTTGCCTACCTACCCTTAACATGGGGTGCTTGTTTCCAGAAGGAGGCACTAAAGGAAAAAAATAGCATTTTTTTACATTTCCACCTCTTCAAATGTACTGGCATCTGTGAAAACTTTGTAATTTTCAACTGTATTCATTAGCTAGTACTCTTAGGAGAAAAGTGGCACTCCATTGGTATGAGTTGACATACCATAGGTGGTACCATAAGAACAAAACTCCACCAACTCCCAAGTCTTATTTTTCTTACAATTTTTCAAACAGGACGTGCCTGTACTGAAATGATTGTAACAACTACATGAATGAAGAAAGATAGACAAAGCATAACATTTTGGAAAGAAGATATCCTACTGCATCTAATGAGGGGTAACTTGCCTACCTACCCTTAACATGGGGTGCTTGTTTCCAGAAGGAGGCACTAAAGGAAAAAAATAGCATTTTTTTACATTTCCACCTCTTCAAATGTACTGGCATCTGTGAAAACTTTGTAATTTTCAACTGTATTCATTAGCTAGTACTCTTAGGAGAAAAATGACACCCCATTGGTATAAGCTGACATACTGTAGGGGGTGCCAGAAGCACGTACAGAAGCACAAAAAGCATGATGTAGGTGATGAAAATTTCCAATTGGCGCAAATCCAACAATATAGGTGTCATCAAATAGTTTTAACTGAAAGATTCCCATTGAAATGTGTGTGGAAATTTGTACAACAACTCTTGATTAGTGTTGAGCGAGCGTGCTCGGCCGATGCTCGGATCGGCTCGAGCATCGCTCTGCTCGGCACATGGCGGTACTCGTCGAGTACCGCCATGTGCTCGCCCGCCATGTTCGGGTGGCGGGGATCTGTGCCGGAAGAGGCACAGATCCGAAGACGCTCCGCTGGACCACCAGGGACTGGAGGTACGGGGGCATTGCGGAGATGAAGGGGGCATTGCGGAGATGAAGGGGGACATTGTGGAAGAGGGGCATAGACTCTATGCCCCTCTTCCACAATGTCTCCCTTCATCTCCGCTATGCCCGTCTTCCACAATGTCCCCCTTCATCTCCGCTATGCCCCTCTTCCACAATGTGCCCCTTCATCTCCGCTATGCCCCTCTTCCACAATGTCCCCCTTCATCTCCTCTATGCCATAGAGGAGATGAAGGGGGACATTGTGGAAGAGGGGCATAGCGGAGATGAAGGGGCACATTGTGGAAGAGGGGCATAGCGGAGATGAAGGGGGACATTGTGGAAGACGGGCATAGCGGAGATGAAGGGGGACATTGCGGAGATGAAGGGGGCATTTGGAGATGAAGGGGGCATAGCGGAGATGAAGGGGGGCATTGACCAGGCACCCTCCCCTCATCAGAGCAGGGGGTGCCTGGTATAATGTTCGTGTCGCCCCATTGCATTCAATGGGGCTCGGGTGCTCGGCCGAGCACTCGAGCCTCAGGGGGTGCTCGGTCAGAGCACCCGAGCACCCGAGCATCGGGGTGCTCGCTCAACACTACTCTTGATACATTTATCAATGGCAATGGAATCCAAGCCTATAGATGTAAAACAAAACAAAACAAAAAAAAAACTCTGACACACAAAATCATATTGTAATGTGGTAATGTGGCAAGTTCTACTCAGGAACTTCATAATTTAAAGAGAATGATGCCCTAAGACTAAATGGCTCTACGTTTATCATAAGGACTTACTTAGATAGATGCTTTTCAAACAACAGGTCAGTTATTTATATTTACTGTTTTTGTTTTGCATTTGATTTCTGTTTTAGTCTCCTGATAGTTATTTCAGTTTCAGTCATGTTCAGTCATAAAAACTAGGTGAGCCATTCAGGTCTAGTGAAGCCTATTGTTTGTTGGGAGGATGTATGATCCAGATGCAGACTTCAACAGAGATCATTATATATAGAGGAAATTGCAGATACAGTGTATACTATAGATACACCTGACTGCTGTATAAAGGACACTTACCTAGGTATGTCAATGTGGTAACCAAATAAAGAATTACTTATTCCTAGGGTATAATTGCCCTTTAACTCTTTAGTGCGATTGCAGAGGAGCAATGTCCATATCAGTCTCACTCAACCATCACAGACAGTCTAACACCGAAATGCCAGGCAAGCAATAAAAATACGTCATTCCGAAAGACACAAAACATGTCTTGTGAATCAGGTTTTAAATTTCTTGTTCCAATTGTTGTTTTAACCAATCAAATTGCAGGAAAAACGATCACACAAAAAAAAAAAAAAAAAAAAAAAAAAACAGGTTCACTGACCTTCAGAGGTTTTTTAAACAGATTCCCGTTCCCGTGAACAAGGTAAGAGAGCTTCTTTGGTTGGTTAGTAGGCAGGCAAGATTGCTGGACAACTCTATTCCATTTAATCTCTCCCCTTCTCCTCCACTCATTCTCTCCCATTCTTGATCTTCAACTCTCCTTTTTCCCTTGCTTTGTCGCTACCTCTCTTCAGCTCTCTCGTCTATTTTCCTGTGATCACCCTCTTGCTTCCTTGTTCCTGTTCTTTCTACCATGCTTTCTGGGCTCCCCAACCCCTCTATGTCCTGCTCTCTTCCTATGCTTCCACGCTGTCTGGGTTTTCGGTATTGATCTGCAGAACTAATCACTAATTGATGTTTTGCTCATCTCTATTCACCACTTTGGAAATTCACATTTTAGCCCTTGAGTGTCATAACAGAGGACACATGTCCCTATATCAGTCTTATCCTGCTCATAACTGTAACATGATAGGCAAATCTCCTCTGCACAAGAGTATCAGCAAACCATAGGCACATGTTTTAGTCTCCTTGGACCTTCTAGGTGAATTGCAGCTAACCTTTCCAAAATGTGAAGGTCTTGAGTGGTTTCTACCCATAAAGTGGACTTGTGATCCTGTACATGTTTACATTTGTCTATATGTTTTGATAACCATTTTTCTGTAAAATAAATAGATTTTGAGCTAATATAAAATAAATTTTAATTGGTGGCACAATGTGGTACTTTATGCTAAATCCCTGCACAGTACCTTTAGTTGGACCGTGATATATATTACCCCAGTGTGTGTGTGTGTTTGTGTGGGTATCTGCATGTGTGTGTCCTGTCTACATTCATTCATAACACAATTTGTGGTCATACAAGCTCAGCACATAACTTCATTAGCATAAAGTGCCACACTGTGCTACCAACAAAAGGTTACTTTCTCATAAACTATGTATATTACAAAAAATGACTAGTACAAAATATAGGCAGTTTTTAATTATCTTTTAATCCTCTGAGTGCAACAGAGGTATCCAGCACATTGTGGCACAATGCATTTGATAACTCTCTGGCACTCAAAGGGTTAAAGGAGTGAAACTCTTCTTAGGGTGACAGATCCATTTTAATTCTATAATTACATATAAAATTGTGAGAGGCTCTGAGGATGAACATAAAGCACAATGGCTTGGTTCCACAGCTACAACAAGGAAGGAATCTCACTGTGGTGACTTGTGATAATAATGGCATCAACAGAACTTCGACAATCTTGTATGCTAATAGTAACCTGTTTCAACACTCTACTTGTATCCGAAAGTTTTAGTGAATATGTCGATGTGTGTGTGTGCATTGAAATGTCAAAGTGTTTCGAACACATCTATAATATCATATCACCACAGCATTGACCTATAGTGAATCTAGGCCACTGAGTGCTTACACTTCATTGGTGATACAAGGTGATGAGATATAATGACCTTTCCTTATACTTAACTTTTAGAGCAGCATGCCCACTTGGGCCATCACCATCTGGGAAAGTAATTTACTCTAGGATATCAAATGCTTTTAAAAATTGTCTCAAGGTGATATGGAAGCTGATGTACTAACAAAATTGGGGCAATTCTGGAGCAAACTGACTGCACCATAGAGGACAAATCAAAAGTTCCAGTGATTTAAATGGGAGTTTTAACTTCTTGGATCCTGGACAAGTCTCTCACTGTAGGCCTCTGTAGTATTCGAGGGATTGAAATCTCTTTTTAAATCAAAGGGAATTTATATTGAGCACATGGTTTTCCCCAGAATTGTCCTATTTCATCTTAGTACATCAGCTTCTCTGTTTAAAAAGAACTTGAATCATTTTTGGAAATTTGAACACTGACAAGTGATTAAGCTCCAGTAAGACTGTTCTTTAATTGTGGCCTGTTAGATGGTGGTCTAGGAATTGAGAGGGTATCTTGCACATTCCATGACTTAGGATGAAGAACACAAATGAAAGAAGCAGAGTGATGTCTTCATCTCTCACAGTTTGAGGTGGTGAAGATCAGGCTTGGATTCAGCAATGACCCAAATTTTTTATCTGAGCTTTGTCAGTTCTCAGTCTGTAAAACATACAAAACAATGGATTATATAAACTATATTCACCTTTTCAGGATGATAACACATCAGACCTGTTTAAAGTGTAACTTTCACCATAGTTAAAGTCGCCCTGCAATAATTAGGCAAATGACGACTAGCTTAATAATAGTTATATTACCTCTAAGAACGACACAATTCTACAGAAATCCTTAATCGTCTGAGACCGAAAGCCAGACATCTTATCTGCGCGTCTGCGCTGTCAGTCCCAGTATCCATTGAGAAGCATTGCAGTGTGCCACAAGGTAACCGGAAGGGACTGACGGCACAGGTACGCAGACTGCACTAACCTGGCCATCAGTCTAGGAAACTTAAGGATTTCTGAAGAATTGTGTTGTTTTGAGAGGTAAAATAACTATTATTAAGCTAGTCGCCTCCTGCCAAATTATTGCAGGGTGACTTTAACTATGGTGAAAGTTCCGCTTTAATAGTCAGTGTGAATCCCACTGTGATCTAAATAAGGGGATCTGAGACACCAAATGAAAGTGAAACTAACTAATGTAACAGATATTGGTTCATATTCAGGGAGCTAAGGACGAGTAATTCTGAAGCAAACCTATTGCGCTATAGGTGAGATATCAAAATCCCAATTTATTTAAATGGGGCTTTTAATTCCTTCAATGCTAGAGAGATCTCCAACACTTTGCAAAGCAATGAGACCTCTCCAGCATTCAAAGGGTTAAAACCCCATTTAAATAAGTGTGAATTTGCACAATGTTTGTCACCATATGTTGCAATTAATTTATTACAGAATTGTTCACATTTAGCTTCCAGTGGTAAATCCCCCTTGGTAAATAGGGGCCCATATTGTCTCCCAAGAGACATGGGACTTTGGGTCAACCAGTGGTGCAGTTGTGAAGGTCCTGTCATCCAAGGGGGCCTATACATAATCTAGCACCCAATAAGTTTTAGTTTAGTCTTCTGATAGTATATTTGTGTATTGGGGCACCAAAAAATGTATTCACCGAGTATCTCCAATACAATACAATATTAGTCATTTGATCAGGACATTTGCAACATTAACACTGGGGAGACAAGTAGAGAATATATATATATAATTTGACAGCAGATATTAATTCGGCCCATCTAGTCTACCCATTTTCCTACTGTTAAAAACCTTATTATTTGGTCCTTGGTCTTGTCTTATCTTAGAATAGACTTATGCCTATCCCATGCATGGTTAAAGGCTGGCTCTCTCCCCCATATCTCTTTCACTTTTCCTTTCTCCCCATCTTTCTGACAACCGACCCTTTTCTCTTTCTCTACTGCTCTCTCTCTCTCTCTCTCTCTCTCTCTCTCTCACACACACACACACACACACACACTTCCTTCTCCTTTCACTTCATCTCTATCTCTTGCTGACTGTCCTCTCTACAGTTAGGGAAAAAATTATTTGATCCCCTGGTGATTTTGTACGTTTGCCCACTGACAAAGAAATGATCAGTCTATAATTTTAATGGTAGGTTTATTTTAAAAGTGAAAGACAGAATAACAACAAAAAAACCCTGAAAAACGCATTTCAAAAAAGTTATAAATTGATGTGCATTTTACTGAGTGAAATAAGTATTTGACCCCCTATCAAGAATTGCCCCAAGAATTGCCACAAGAACTGCCCCAAGTACTATCCCTCTTCCAGACCCTAGGCAATGGGTACCACCAGTTGCATTTTGTCCCAGTAATTCAAGTGGATGTGTCAGGGTTTAATCATGTGCATTTTTTTTAATTTCATTTTGGGGAGGACATTTTGGGGGAGATTCTATCCCAAACAAATATGTATTCAGCCCAATACATTGCAGCCAATCCTTCATCTTTCATTGCAAAGCAACAATCATGGCAACCCACAGATTTGATTGAATATAAACAATTCTGGGCCTTAACAATTGATATGGGGATAATTAGAAAATCAAACATTATGTCATACTGGAGCAAAAATCCCATCTGCAATATCTCTATTGTCACAAAAGTAATGTCCAGGACCAGGTATGAAATGGTTTTGCGCTTCATACATTTCAGTGATAATATCTTGTGCCTCCCAAAAGAACATCCCCAGTATTACAGACTGTATAAAATTTGTTCCTTCAAGGGAAGGTAATGTTTCATAATAAAAGCAGCTCTAATTAATCATCATGGTATTTGGACTTTGGACAGTGTTATTTCAATTCTGTCAGAGTTGTAGTTCAAGAGTAACTCAATGACAAAGTCTCCCCCTCACGCCCATTTTACTGATGTAACACTGTTCAGCCAGATCAGAAGGGAGGTGCCCAGGTAGACTGCAGAGAGGGACAATCTTCAATTAAGATAAGGGAAAAACCTGAAATACTTGTCAAGGGGGGCAGGGTTTTCATTGTTTTCATAGAAAGAAGATTGTCCCCTGCTGTTATCTGTCTGGTCTATGGACTGCATTCCACATCTGAGAAGAGATGGCTTACACTAGGTAAAAGGGGCAGGAGGGGAAGCTTTGCTTGTGAATATCTCTCAAACCATAAAGGTTTGAGAGATAAGACTTATATCGTTCTTCATGTTTTTTTAATGCCTACAAAATAAAATAAAGATAAAACAAAGTATTACTATCCCTTCAACACTTTAAGGACCCATGACGGTCCTGGACCGTCATGGAATTCCGGACTCCCCACGCGGCTGCATGCTGTTTGAGGAGTATGGAATCCGATTGTGCAAAAAAAAAAAATAATAATAATGCTCCGTGGTCCTTAAGTGACCGCAAAGTACATGCGTGGCCAGTCCTTAAGGTATTAATAAATTATTTACAGAAAAAGTTTTCAGATGTATATACGCCCCAGAAACACATATGCATTGATGTGTTCCTTATGAAGGGAAGAATGGGGTTCAAACAATATATCCCATCCAAGCACTCTAAGTTTGGAGTCAAATTTTATAAACTTCCACAGGTTATACTCAGGCTTTCTGAATATATGAGAGCAAGGACAGCCAAGCCAACTTGATACACCTGGTTGCCCATACCTCATTAACATCTTATTAAATAAAGGGCATAATTTTATGTGGACAATTTTTATACTAGCCCCCATCTATTTAAGTTAGTCTTTTGTTTTGACGCAGTGCCCTGTGGCATTGTTAGACACAATTGTAAAGATTTGCCCAAACAACTCAAAAATGCCAAACTGAAAAGGGGGGCATCCTCATCTTTGTAGCTGCTGGCATTTAAGTTTTGGGACAAAAAGGATGTGTGGATGCGGACCACCATGCATGATGGGAGAACTGTGCCAGTCTAAGTCCATGATAAAGCTGATGTAATAAGAAAGCCAGTCAGCATTGGGGGGAGGGGGAGTAGATCTATGTGATCAACCTATGCAGCCTTACCTCACTATGAGGAAATGTAGGGCCTAGTACAAGAAGGTTGCCATTTACATGATGCAGACTGCAGTTTATAATTCATATTTCATTTTTAAATTGGCAAACCATACTCCAAAATGCACATTTTTGCAGTTCCAACTCCATTTGATTTCATGTTTTTTTGTTTCAAGGGACACTCTAAGTTATACCACAGAGAAATGATGTAGGACACTTTTAATATTCCCGCCAACCACCCAAAAACAAAACCTGCAGAAATGCTGCAGAGTGTTCTACAGCAAAGGGAAATGGACAGACACCTCATTTTACTGTCCTGAATGCCCTTCACAACCTGGCTCTGCATTGGTGACTGCTTCAAACAGTATCATGTAGGTGAAATGCAGTAGTACTGTACCTGTTACCATTTAATTATTTGGCCACTTTTTCTCCCCTGAAATATCCTGTTTTCTTCAGAGAACATCCCCCCTTAGATCTGATGAAAACATAATGGGAAGCAATGCACCCTATTTTTTTTATTTGGGAGGGGGGTTTATTAGTGGATTTAAGACACTTTTAATTTTCTATTAAGAGACTTTTTTGTTTTTGTTGTTAAGCAAGCTGTAAAATATGTCATATGTGAAAATGGAAATGTTCATAACTTGGCCCAGTAGCTCCCCCAAACCCTGACAAACCTATGCATTAATCAATGCATTCTTAAAAGTCTCTAAATATCCTGTGCTTGAAATCTGCAGCAGCACTGAAATATATATGTGAAGAAAAACAGTTTTTTCTCTAACTTCAGGTTTTGGGAAAGATTGGTGGTAAAGTGGCTGCAATAAAATTGTCAAAATGCACTTACAGGGTTGTCTACTTTTCTAAAACATATCGTTTTGGGGAGGAAACTTTTAATTGTAGCATTGCCAAACGACCCCAAATGAGAAAATATACCAGTTAAGCAAGCTAGAAAAAGACCATGCCTGAAAAATAGAAATTGTAGAAGATATTCAAGGGTTAACAGGAGAACGAATTAGGTTGGATATCTTCACATAAACAGATAAAATTAAATTTGAGAAATTTACACTATATTAGGTATTGACACGCTACTTCACAGTAAAGAATTGATTACAATAATCAATCCCGCATATTTGTGCAAAAATATATATCATTTATTAAATAAAATATACTATATATGAAGTGTAAACAACAATGATATAAATGAGTTACCAGCAATTACAATAGATATACAGTAACTCAAACCACAATTATCACCATTAGGATTACCAGCAATTGAAGGGTTAATCACACATAGGTATATTCAGAGATATTAAATAACAATAATTGAACTCAGCAGCATAGAAAAGGATAATTGATCCTACAATTAATTAAAATACACTTGGCAGCAGCATATATGAATACCTCTGCCCCAGAAACTGTATAAACTATAATAATTGAGGTTTAAGGTGTATTGTCAGGTGAGTCAGCTTTAATATTAAGCCAGGTCCTCTGACAATTTCCTTATACCATATATAATAGCCAAATTTAGATAAACTAACTGGAATAAAATCCCAGTTTTAACCCCTTCAGTGCCAGAGGCTCGGGCCATTTTCTGAACCCTGCAGGCCAGACACTTTTTCAACATTTTTGCTATCCTTCCGTTTAGGCTTGATTTCCTCTGGGGATTTTTAGTTAAATATGGAAAACTATATATTGTTTTTTTCAGAACGAATTGAGCTTTCTCGTGATACCTTACATGAAGAGAATTTTACATCGTGCAAAAAGCTATGATGTCATAATGACAAAAAAAAGTGAAAATTTACTATTTTTGCTAAAATCACATACTATGTATCAAAAACATTTACCTTGATTGAAAAAGTTTCAATTATTTGAAAGAGCCCAGAGTCCCCCGAGTAAAAAAATACCAAATTTGTATAGTTTTACCTAAGTCCAAGGCTAGCGTAGAGCCCTAATCACCAGCAGCGCAAAATGACATTTTCAACTTTATAAACTAAAATGCACATTCTAGGGTTTTTGTGGTAAAACTACCCTAAAACAGTGGAATAACTATATAAAACTATATATTTCTGAAAAGTAGACAACCTGCCGCATCTAATGAGGGGTAACTTGCCTTCTTGCCCCAAGCCTGTGGTACCCAAATGCTTCCAGAAGGTGGCACTATAGGAAAAAAATGGCATTTGCTTACATTTCTGCCCCTTCAACTGTACTGAAATCTGTGAAAACCATGGAATTTACAACTGTATTCATTATCTAGTGCTCTTGGGAGAAAAATTACACCCCATTGGTTTGGGTTCACCTACCACAGGGGATGCTAGAAGTGCAAAAAGACACCTACTACAACCTCTAAATTTTCTAACATTTTCTCAAACATTACTTGTCTATACAAAAATGGTTATAACAACTAGAGAATTAAAGAAAGGCTACACAAACCATACCATTTTGGAAAGAAGACAACCTGCCGCATCTAATGAGGGGTAAATTGCCTTCTTACCCCAAGCCTGTTGTGCCCAAATGCTTCCAGAAGGTGGCACTATAGGAAAAAAATGGCATTTTCTTACATTTCTGCCACTTCAACAGTACTGAAATCTGGGAAAACCATGGAATTTACAACTATATTGATTAGCTAGTGCTCTTGGGAGAAAAATGACACCCCATTGGTATGGGTTCACCTACCACAGGGGATGCTAGAAGTGCAAAAAGACACCTACTACAACCTCTAAATTTTCTAACATTTTTTCAAACATTACTTGTCTATACAAAAATGGTTATAACAACTAGAGAAGTAAAGAAAGGCTGCACAAACCATACCATTTTGGAAAGAAGACAACCTGCTGCATCTAATGAGGGGTGAATTGCCTTCTTACCCCAAGTCTGTTGTGCCCAAATGCTTCCAGAAGGTGGCACTATAGGAAAAAAATGGCATTTTCTTACATTTCTGCCCCTTCATCTGTATGGAAATCTGTGAAAACCATGGAATTTCCAACTGTATTCATTAGCTAGTGCTCTTAGGAGAAAAATGACACCTCACTGGTATTAGTTCCCCTACCTTAGTGGGCACTACAAGTACCAAACTACACCTATTGCAACCACTAATTTTTCTAACATTTTCTCAAACATTACTTGTCTGTACAAAAATGGTTATAACAACTAAAGAAGTGAAGAAAGGCTACACAAACCATACCATTTTTGAAAGAAGACAACCTGCCGCATCTAATGAGGGGTGAATTGCCTTCTTACCCCAAGCCTGTTGTGCCCAAATGCTTCCAGAAGGTGGCACTATAGGAAAAAAATGTCATTTTCTTACATTTCTGCCCCTTCATCTGTATGGAAATCTGTGAAAACCATGGAATTTCCAACTGTATTCATTAGCTAGTGCTCTTAGGAGAAAAATGACACCTCATTGGTATGAGTTCCCCTACCTTAGTGGGCGCTACAAGTACCAAACTACACCTATTGCAACCACTAATTTTTCTAACATTTTCTCAAACATTACTTGTCTGTAGAAAAAAGGTTATAACAACTAGAGAAGTGAAGAAAGGCTACACAAACCATACCATTTTTGAAAGAAGACAACCTGCCGCATCTAATGAGGGGTGAATTGCCTTCTTACCCCAAGCCTGTTGTGCCCAAATGCTTCCAGAATGTGGCACTATAGGAAAAAAATGGCATTTTCTTACATTTCTGCCCCTTCATCTGTATGGAAATCTGTGAAAACCATGGAATTTCCAACTGTATTCATTAGCTAGTGCTCTTAGGAGAAAAATTACACCTCATTGGTATGAGTTCCCCCACCTTAGTGGGCGCTACAAGTACCAAACTACACCTATTGCAACCACTAATTTTTCTAACATTTTCTCAAACATTACTTGTCTGTACAAAAATGGTTATAACAACTAGAGAAGTGAAGAAAGGCTACACAAACCATACCATTTTGGAAAGAAGACAACCTGCCGCATCTAATGAGGGGTAAATTGCCTTCTTACCCCAAGCCTGTTGTGCCCAAATGCTTCCAGAAGGTGGCACTATAGGAAAAAAATGGCATTTTCTTACATTTCTGCCCCTTCATCTGTATGGAAATCTGTGAAAACCATGGAATTTCCAACTGTATTCATTAGCTAGTGCTCTTAGGAGAAAAATGACACCCCATTGGAATGAATTGACATACCTTAGGGGTGCCAGAAAAGCATAACTACAACTAACTGTTTGCTTCTTTGAAAATGGCTGCTTGTACTAAAATGTTCATAACTGTTAGAGACATGACGGAAAGGTATAAAAGGTATACCATTTTGGAAAATAGACATTCTCCCGCATCAAATGAGGGGTCACTTGCCTTTCTACCCCTGGGCTGAAGTGCACAAATATTTCCAAAAGGTGGCGCTATGGGAATAAATACATGGTTTTTTTACATTTCCACCACTTCAAAGATACTAAAATCTTTGAAAACCATAACATTTCCTGCTGTATTCAGTACCTGCTACCAACATGAGAAAAATGGTAGCCCATTTGTGTGGCTTAACATACAATATGTGGGTGCTAGGAACACATACGTAAACCTGACACTTTTGTTTTTGAAATTATCTGCTTGCACTAAAATGGTTATAACCATAATAGATATGCAGGAAAGGTAGAAAACAATGCTATTTTGGAAAGAAAACAACCTGCCGCATCTAATGAGGGGTCACTTGCCTTCATACCCAAAGGCTGGCATGCACACATGCTTCCAGGAGGTGGCGCTAATGAAAAAAAGGCATTTTCTTACATTTCTGCCCCTTCAAATGTATGGAGCTCTGTGAAAACCATGGAATTTTCAACTGCATTCATTAGCTAAAGCTCTTAGGAGTCAAACGACACCCCATTGGTATGAGCTGAACTATCTTAGGGAGTGCTAGAAGTAGAAAACTACACCTACTACGAACTGGTGTTTCTAACATTTTCTCAAACCTGACTTGCCTCTATGAAAATGGCTATAACACCTTCATAAGCGAAGAAAAGGTAGATAAACTATACCATTTTGGAAAGAAGACAACATGCCGCATCTAATGAGGGGTCACTTGCCTTTTTACCCCTAAGTTAATTGGCACAACTATTTCCAGAATGTGGTGCTACAGGAAAACAAACAAACATTTCTTTTACACTTCAGTCACTTCAAACATACTAAAATGGTTCAATGGCGTGGGATTTCCTAGGAGGACTTCTTGCCAGCCTAAGAAAAATGGTACTCAACTGCTGTGGGTTGACATACCAATTTGAGTGACAGGAGCGTAGCTACCAGTGAAATAGGAATGGGAAAGCAAACAATGTATGTGTGATTTTATGGCTAACAGATGAAAGAAGCTAGGGCATCAGCCAGTGTACGCGCGGACCTGTGACTACCAGTGTAACAGTGTGGGAGGGTGAGGGATTAGGCAGTGTGTGTGGGTATGAGCAGAGGAGCAAGGATGGTGGAGATGGTGGGGCAGTGTCTGAGAGTGTGTATGGGAGATCTGTGACTACCAGTGTGCACTGTATGTCCCCCTCATACAAAGTTTGATTCCCAGCCTGAATCTAGTGCATACTGGTACTTTGAGTCTACCAATAGGCAGTGGAAACAGGCTGGGGGTCAGGCTGGGGAATGGGACTGCCAGTTGGCTGTGGAACCAGGCAGGGGAATACGGTACGTGTGTGTGTGTGGGGGGGAAACGGAGGCATTTTTTGTGCATGCCACAAGGGTGCCCAATGCACTGCAAAGCAATGCGTTAGACCCTCTGTTGCACACAAAGAGTTTTTTTTTTTTAATTATTATTTTGTATTCATACCTCGTTGGGGAGGCGGTGTCAGGAACATTCCTGGTGTCCCCCATCCAGGTCTAAAAACAGAATAATAATAAAAAAAAGTGTGTGTGTGTGTGTTACAGGGGGTCCAACGTATTGCAAAGCACTGCGTTGGACCCCCCCTGTGGCACGTGCATTTTTTGGGGCTTTTCCCCCAATATTTTTGTGTAGACCTCGTTGGGGGCATCAGAACCCATACAATGAGGTCTAAATAAAAAATAAAAGGGGAAAAAAAAATAATCCTTTGGGTGCCACAGGGGTGTCCAGTGGATTGCAAAGCAATGCATTGGGCCCCTGTAGCACACAAAGGGTTAATTTTTTTATTGATACTTTGTATTCAGATGGCCACCAAACAAGCTCTGATCACAAAGTAATGATAAAAAGTCCTGTGTGTGTGCCGCAGGAAGGGGGTCTGCATTGAACCCCTATCCCAGTGGCACACACAGGGTTAAATTTTTTTTTTTTATTATATACCTCATTGAGGGGCATCAGGACCCCCTGATCCCTCCCCAATGAGGTCTTAGTAAAAAAAATATATATATGTCCACAAACGGAGTGACCCTGTGAGTGCCACAAGGGTCTCCAGCGCATTGCAAAGCAATGCATTGGATCCTTGTGGCACTCAGAGGGTTAATTTTTTTTCTATCATTACTTGGTAATCAGAGCTTGTTGGGGGGCCATCAGGACCAATCCTGATGACCCCCCCAACAATCTCTGATAACAAAGTAATGATAAAAGCCCTGTGTGTGCCGCAGAAGGGGGGCTGCATTGCCCCCCCTCCGTGGCACACACAGGGTTAATTTTTTTTTTCTTTACTTTTTTTTTTATTATGGACCTCATTGAGGGGTATACAAACCCCCCTGATCCCCCCAATGAGGTCTTACAAAAAAAAAAAAAAAAAGGAATCAAAATAAATGTCCCTGTGAGTGCCAAAGGGGTCTCCAGCGCATTGCAAAGCAATGTGCTGGGACCCTGTGGCACTCACAGGGTTACTTTAATTGTATTTATTTTTTTTTTTTTATTTCTTTATACTTTTCAGACCTCGTGGGGGACATCAGGACCCCTCCTGGTGTCCCCCCAGTCATTGATCTCCCAGCCGATAGGCTGGGAGATCAATGATGCGACCGCAGGAGACGTTTGGAGGATTCCCCCGGTCCCGCCCACTCCTACCCGGAAGTTCGGGTAGGAGAGAGGGGGAAGGAGAAACTTTGTTTCTCCTTTGTCTTTATTGATCTCCCAGCCCGATCGGCTGGGAGATCAATAACTGGGGAGGCATGAGGAGTGATCCTCATGCCTCCCCATGAGTGCCAGGGGTGGTTTTTTTTTTAATGTGGCCACTGCATGCCGGTTATACCGGCTCATGCAGTGACCGCATTTCACTCTTACGCCGTACGAGCGTGGCACAGCAGGTACAGCTGTGTCCACTCGTACGGCGTAAGTAGCTGGCACTCTAGGGGTTAAGTCACTATAATTTAATTATCTACCAATTTCAAATATTGCATACCTTCTGAATAAAACATATACATTGCATTAAATATAGTCAATAATAGATAATACCAAGAATATACTTAGAATCAATCCAATAATATATATCTAGACAGTATACCAAACTTCATGCAACATATATCATAAACATGACCATAGCAATCCTATGTGAAACCTATAGGGTATTAGGGTTAATCCACTTATTAAGATAGGATGCCACACCCAAGATGGTGGCTTCTTTTGTCTAGTGTGAGATTGAAATAAACTTCTCACTAGGCAAAAGTTTAGACCCAAAACACACACAAAGAAATCCAAAGAAACACCTCAAATTAAATAGACAAATAGCAGTTGAAGGGTTAATAACCAAATTCAAAGAATTCCCCCAGATCAAATATAAGCTATAATAACCTTTCTAGAAACACAATATATTCTAGAAATATCAACGGTTATATTAACTAATATATAAACAAGGATAAATAGATCTCACTGCTATCACTATATTACTCTTATCTGGCAAAATATGAGAATTTACCAATTAATTAATGAATTCTGCTTAATTCAGAATTAATAGAGCCAATTTAGCTTATTATAATTGGTCACAATTGGGTGGCCAGTCCGATTAAGGCAAATTATAAGAAAAATTATGTTTTTTCAAATATAAAAGAAATATATATTTGATTCTGAATTTTGTAGAATTAAAGTAAGGAAAGATAGAATTACCAGTCCAATAAGTGTTTCTTAGGATCTCTTTATCAGCCAGCCCAGGAAAACAGAGCAGGAATTGAAGAGACAGGAACCAAGAGGAAAGAACCCCTTCTCTCTCAAAACTTACATATTTATAATGTAAAATTACCCTTATCAGAATCTCCTCTGATTGGATAAAGATTTATCTTATTATGCAGTTACATCATCAGTATTACCTGATTGGACACCCTTAATTCCTAATTTCCATATGACATCACACATAATTTTATGAAAAAAAAATTCCATGCACTAGTAATAACGCTATTTAGCCTGGTGATGTCGCTCTAACTCCACATTAAAATTTTACATGGCCACGAGGTCATTGGACTTGACATAAATATGTCACCCTACTAGACTTTCCCACATGGGATAATCCCTTATCCCAGACTTGGTGTCTCGCACCATTATCCCACCTTGAAGCAAAGACCATTGTTTTAACATGAGATCATTTACACACATCTTAAAAACAGACTTTTAGAGAATTTGGTTTTAAAGCAAAATTAACCATTTCTTCCCCATCATGGCAATGTCTCTGACAAAATGCACATGTTTCTAGCACCAAGAAACCTATGCATATGGAGCATGCTGTTCTCAGAATATGTAGCTGAATACTAATCAATGCATTTTTAAAAATCTCAAAATATCCTTTGCTTGAAATCCAGAATAACACTGAATATGTGTGAAAATTCAGTGCTTCTCACACATATTTAAATTTTGCAACAGGATAGTTGCATTTTTTAAAAAAATGCATTGGTTAGTGTTCAACTACTTCTTCGGAATATACCCCACGTGCATAGGTTTGTCAGGGTTTGGAGAAGCTACTGGGCCAATTTTTGAACAGACATGGAATTTTCACAGCTTGCTTTACTGGTGCCATGACTCATTTGGGGCTGCATAGCAGTGCTCCATTTGAACATTTTTACCCAAAAGTGTATATTTCTGAAAAGCAGACAACCCAGGGTTTCATTCTAGGACTAATCTAGGCCTAGGGCCGTTTTACCATCAATTTCTCTCAAAAACTGCAGCAAGAAAAAAAAATATTTTGTTTATTACAGTGGGTTTTGAGAGGGATTGGTGGTAAAATAAATGCATGAAAAATGTGAAAATGCACCTAGAATGAAATCCTGGGTTGTCTACTTTTCAAAAATATACACATTTTTTTGGTAAGTTTTAAGGTGGAGCACTGGAAAACAGCCCCAAATGAGACATGGCACCAGTTAATCACACTGTGAAAATTCCATGTGTGAAAATGGAAACATGCATGTTCCAATTTGGGCCCCGTAGCTTCCCCAAACCCTTACAAACCTATGCATATGGGATATTTCAGTACTCAGTAGAAGTATCTGAACACTAATCAATGCATTTTTTATATCTGCAACTATCCTGTGCTTGAAATCCACAGCAACATTAAAATATATGTGAAAAATGCTGAATTCTTTTTAGTTACTACAGGATTTAAGAGGGATTGGTGGTAAAATGACTTCATCAAAAAAGTCAGCATACACCCAAAATGAAACCCTTGGGTTGTCTACTTTTCAAAAATATACGCTTTTGGGGGAACATTTTAAAGTGGAGCACAGTACACAGCCCCAAATGAGACATGGCACCAGTAAAGCAAATTGTGAAAATGATGTGTGAAAATGGAAACGGGCATGTTCCAATTTGGGCCCCATAGCTCCCCCAAACCCTGACAAACCTATGCATATGGGGTATTGCCATACTCAGAAGATGTAGCTGAACACAAATCAATGCATGTATTTATATCTGCAACTATCGTGTGCTTGAAATCAATAGCAACATTGAAATATAAGTGTGAAAAGCACTGATTTTTTTCTTACTGCAGGTTTTGAGAGGGATTGGTGGTAAAATGATTGTATGTAAACAGCCCCAAATGAGACATGGCACCAGTTAAGCAAGCTGTGAAAATTCCATGTGTGAAAATGGAATTCTACTGATGAATTACCCTATGTTGTGTACTTTTCAGAAACATAAACTTCTGTGTGGCATTTTTGGGTTATGACATCAAAACTACAATTCTCACATGCCAAAAACTGAAAAATTACATCTTGGAAACCAATGTTGTTGATCTTGTAATATTTACCCTGTAAATGTGAAAAATAGATTGAAATACTAGGCTTATGGTACTCCCATATTCAGGAGAAGCAAATTAATATTTGGGGGTATTTTTTCAAATGGACTAACAGTGTACAAATCATGACAGGAATATGTATGCAAAATGTGTTTTTTTATTTTTTCCCCACTTTTTTATATTTTAATCAATTTAAAAGATGGGGTATCCATATAAATGTGTTATCAAGAGAAATCCCTGCTTGTGCTTAAAAAAATGGTATATAATTTGTCTGGGTGTACTAAAGGAATTAGAGGGAAAATATGGTTGAACAGAGGCATACTCAAAAAGGTCAAAATTGTTCTGGTCCTTAATTTTAAACCACCCTGATCCACCAGGTCATTAAAGGGATAATAATACTTAAAATGTAAAAATAATATGTTGTAGGGTTTATCCCCCTGAGTAAAACAAGAGTACTCCCACTGCTGAAAGGTGTTTTATTCAAAAGTTATTACAGCTCAAAGTTGAATTTTTTAGGTGTAATATCACAGTGGCCTGAAATTGTACAGTGGCGCTGTTGCTATACCATCCTATGGAGATTTATGGTCTACAGACCAGAGCTGTCCATAGGATGGTGTAACAACAGCTTCACTGTATAATTTCAGGCCATTGTGGTATTGCACAGCTTTGATCTGTAATAAATTTTGAATAAAACACATTTCAGCAGTTAAAGTATCCTTTTTTTATTCAGGGGGATAAACATTACAATATATATTTTTTTTACATATTGCGTATTACTGTCCCTTTAAGGGGTTAAATATATATATATATACTACTAAACTTTAAAATAAAACATTGCTATTCCTTTGAATATATTATGTCTTACTGGGACTTGGATTACTTTACAGTTAATAATGTTTCAAGGGTTTCACCTACAAATTCCTCCATACACTTCAGAGGTAATCTGTTAGATAATTATTTCTCCTGGGTTTTATCAACTGCAACTTAGACCTAAGTTTACTTTTTTTGTCTAATGTGCTCTGATCTCGCTGTCCCAGATAATCATGACAAAATTATTGGGGTTCAGAAAAAACATCAATTAAAGTACTAGTCACCCTTTATTTTGACTTACTTAATATGTACTTGCGTAACATATAAAGTCAAATTACCTATATATTTTTTCATCTTCAACTATTTTTTACATGTCCTTGACAGTGATCTCCCCAGATCTGTTTGAAGAGAGCTTTATGCCAGGAACATGAAAGCAGGTCTAGTGATATAATTTGAAAAAGATACAATGTCAACAAGATAGATGATGGAACATTCAGTGCTGCATGGTGAGTGTAACATTTTATTACATTCAGCTTTGATACAAATTCTACTGATCAGTAGACTTCCTGGAAACAGAAATCCAGTGAGTTTACTGTCAGGGACATAAGAGTTTAAAAAAATAGCTGAATGTAGAAAAAAAGTAGGCAAAATGACTGTACATATTATGCACGTGCAAGATGTGTTGCTATTCCTTTACAAAAATACATGATCTTAACCCTTTGAGTGCCAGAGGGGTACGCAATGCATTGCAGAGCAATGCGTTGCGTACCCCTGTGGCACTCAAAGGGCTAATATCCATTGGGACATATGTTTAAAGACAAAACTGGATCAATACTAAATGTACCATAGAGGACAAATTAAATACTCCCTAAATTCTTATTGATTTAAATGGAAAATTTAATGCTAGAGAGGTCTTCTGCAGTTCATTGTAGAGCAATGTGTTGGAGACCCCTCAAGTGAAACCCTCATTTAAATCAATAAGAATATTTATTTTCACCCTAGGTTCTCTCCCAGATATGCTCTACTTTTGCATGTAAATCACAGAGAGATGAGCAATATATTGCTCTGAGAATTAAAAAATAATAATAATAATAAGAAGAAGAATCACTGTCCAAATACTTTCTAATGTGATATATCAACTTACCTACAAAAATGCTTAAAATCAGGAATTTAATCAGAGTGGCAGTCATTGTGTTGCTATGATGCAGAGATCAGTCCTACACTGTTTATATGGGCTACATGTATAACCTTCACTTCCTGGTTGGCCACTGTACAATTCTGACAGCCCTGCAACAAGAACAATAAGAATTAGTTGAGAGATTTATTGCATTTATTTAAATTACTTATTTTAAAAGAAATAAACATGATTAATTATAGGACAAAAGGTCATGATTAACAGGCCATGATATAATTCAAACTATATTTAACAGGTTGTACTTTCTGTATATAATAGGAGAAATATAAAGAGGATCTGTCACTTAAACACTTTTAGCTTCATTAACCCCTTATGGACCCATGACGTGCCAGGACCGTTATGGGTAAACTTGCGTTAAGGACCCATGATGGTCCTGGCACGTCATGGAATTCAGGGGTCCTTGCATGGCTGCACTCTGCTCAGGGACCCCTGAATACATTTTGCCAAAAAAAAAAAAATCAAAAAAAAAAAAAAAGAAGCTCAGTAGACCTTAATTGTAGGCTGCACGGTATCATGGCTGTCGTTAAGGGGTTAAAAGGGTATATACCGTATTTAAACTGTCTATAATTTGTGCTTTTTCTTTTTCAGTCAATGTAATGGTTTAAGAATTTTGGGGTCTAGTAGTTTGGAACTATTAACAAAGAGTGTGGTTAACGCAAACCAAGACCAAACAAAATTACGTGTATTGTTCTAAGATGTAGTGGCTTCCTAGGTATTGTTCAAGACCCTTTTTTTGCTCCAATGTGTCAATGAAGAGAACACATTTCCATGTCTATATCATACTTGTCCCACCCAGACAGTCCAGCTCTGAAATGTGAGGAAAATCTTACATCTGTGGTTGTGCTGTTTCTCCCAGTCAGAGAGGATATGCTAGACATTTTGGTGCTTTGGGCGGGAAAAGTCTGTTATGGACGTTGAAATTTCCTCTCTGCAATGGCACATGGGAGCAAAAAACATTAACCTGAGCAGCATCTGAAAGGCCACTATGCCTCAGAACAAAATACTTAATTTTGTGTGGTCTCAGTGTGCATCTGTTATACTCTTTGTGTTCTAGTCTCCCTAAGTTGGAAGCATGTCCCAGACATGGGCACATGCTCTCCATTGGCTAGAGGGAACCAAATGCACCCCACTGACAAGGATCCCATAGGCCAAAATGTAGATCTGGAGTTGTTTGTCTCATGCAGAGAGGATTTTTCTGACATTTTGGAGCAGGACTGCCTGTGGGCAGTACATGGACATTTTCTCTCTGCAATGGCACATGAAAGTGAAAAACAGGACTTGAGCAGCACCCGAAAGGCCCAAATACTTTAGAACAAACCATTTAATTTTGTTTGGTCTTGGTGTGAGTTCTTCACACTTTTTCTTTGTATGTAGTTTAGAAATTTAACCTCAGCAGAGCTGAGTTGTCTTATGAAGGATAAAAACATTTATATTTCCTGCTAAGAACAACAAGGACACTCACACTTTTGGGAGATGCTTTATTCAAATGTTCTTACATTACAAACTGTAATGAAGTGGTGGAGCTGTTCTATCACATTTTATGGAGACCTGTTAGCTAGTGGCTCACTTCTCCCATATAATACAATACAAAAACTTTGTGGACACCAGCTGGTACTGTTGATAACTGTTTAATAGTTAAAAAGAACAGACACAACAGTTTGAGCTGTTACAATATTGGAACAAGCCATCTCCTAGCAGTAGGTGTACCATTGTTTACTAACCCTAGGATAAATTTTTTTATCATAATGCTCTTTTAATAGCAAGTTACATTTTAGTGTACTGTGTACTGTCTCTACTCTGCTGAGTTTGGCTTGCTTGACTATTCTCCTGTCTCATCCCTGGTACCATCTCTGCCTGCTTTGTTATCGACCCATCTTGTTGACCATTCTCCCTTTGACTCCGGAGGATCCTGGAGCGTCGACTTGCCGCTCCTGATTCTTCATGTTCCAGTATTTCAACAGAGACAACTGTATTGCTAGTAGGTTTTCTATATTGATTCCTGTCTCAGTGAGTAGTAGTTGTATCTAGGGTTGTCATCCTGTTATCTATCTTTGCGGCCAGCACCTTTAACACAGCCTAGGCTGCAGCAAGGCTTCCCTAGATCATCCCCTCGACAGCTAGCCACGCCCTCCAGGCGGCGCACTCTAGCATCTGGCTCACTGAGGCCTACCCAACAGTACTGTTGTATGTTGTTTTGTTTTATTCATATTAATAGTAGCCTGTACACTTTTTGTGGGGATTCCTGTCATGATAACCTAAGGTAAATGAATCACACAACACAGGTACAGATGAATTTAACCAGTTTAAGATCAGTATACAGGAGCAAAACACTTCCCCAACCTTCTTAGGAACAGGCGTGAGGACAGTGCACAGTCCACTACATAGACAAGTAGTACTGGATATAGAACCAGCCAGTGAACTACTGAGCCTAATAAGCGGAAACCTAGAGAGCTAGGGATCCAGGCAACAATACCGGGACCAGGTCACAGATAGATAATAGTCTCAAGGTAAGCGAGTCTGGGAATGCACGGAGTGTAGACTGCCGGGACCGTACCAGAGTGAGACTAACTCAGAGGCTGCCGAGCGGAAGGCAGCTTGCAACAATACCAGGGAGGTAATGTAGCGCTTAGGCTGTATGGAGTGAGAGGCAACAGAAGCCGGTAATGACAGATTGGTAGTTAGACAGTACCAGGGGGAACAGCACGGAGCGGGTAATCAGACAGAGCCACAGTCAAATACTGGATCAGGTAGTCAGCCAGAATCGAGGTCAGATCAGAACGGGTAGTCAGACAAACTAGGGTCATACACGGATCAGGTAGTCAGACAGAGCCACTGGTCAAATACTGGATCTGGAAGTCAGCCAAAGCCAAGGATCGAGCCGGAGGATAAACGGAAGCCAAGCTAGGGTCAAATGAGAGCAACAACAAGTAGTAACGCACAGATACACCACAAAAGGGCAACTAAGCCCAGTAATCAGGCCGTATATAAGGCCGCAACAGGAGGAGGAGTACAATCGGCCAATTAGTGCCAAAGAATACAAAATAACAAGCGCAACGTCAAAGAAGCGCACCAGCAACATAGCAATCAGCTGGAGGCGGAAGCGCTATCAATGCTGCCACTCTTCAGCCAGGGAAGACAGGAGTCCAGAACAGGCAGGCAATAATCACGGGCACCGTGATGATTCCACTCTGCAAAGCATACCCCAGGCAGCTTAAACTGGATGATCCTAGTCCGATCATCACAATATGTAAGGATAGGGAAATATTTTTATAATCATGATGGGAGTCAGCAATATACTTTGAAGCAATTTTTTAACTGTAGATCTGAGGGGATTGTATATCAGATCACATGCTCTTGTTGTCTGATATACATTGGAAAAACGATGTGAAAGTTGATGGTTAGAACCCTGGAACATGTTGAAGATATACTAAACAAAAGATTTGAAAATCCAGTGGCCATACATTTTTGGGAAAAGTATGTTGGCTCTCCCAGTGATTTGTTGGTCATGGGAATTTTTCAGGTACAAAAAGAAGGGGAAATAAAGGTAAACTTGTACTGCAAAAAGAGTCTTGTTGGGTATACAATCTAGGAGCGAAGTATCCAAAGGGGTTAAATGAAGAACTTAAGTTTAATATGTTTTTTTTTTATTTAAAGTGCGGATATTGAGGTATAGGAAGTTCTACAAATGTGTTTGACATACATAAGTTACTCATTGAAATTATGTATAGTTGTAACCCCTTGAGTGCTGAGTTGACAATATGCACAGCTTTAGGGTTATATTGAGACAATAGAGGTACTGTGATGTAGTAGGCTGGGGGCCTTATCAGCACTTGAGGAGTTAATATATTGGATTAAAGGTCATCAGACATTTCCATGTAGTTTAATATCAGAATTTAAAATGATTGGTTAGAACAGAAGGTATTTCCTGTCCTCAGGTATATGAAGGGTAATGGAAGATAGGTATGTTCTCCTTGAAAAGCTAGGGAAATAGGGGCGAAATGCGTAGGTGATTGATCCTGTCGGTTCCTGGTACTGGATGAGTGAAAGAGGAGAAGTGCCTTGTGTTCACTTTGCACCCCTACTACTTAATATAAATCAATACTGGAATCTGTGTAACATATGGAAAAGGGAGACAGCACCAAAGGAGGAGACAAAGGAATATCAAGTTCCAATAAGGAGAACGTATGAGTGTAGTGACCATACACATGGTGATTGAAAATGGAGAGTTGGAGGAATGACACAAACATGGGGAGAGTGTACTAACTGTATATACTATGCAGAGATATATGAGGTCTATTCTCCGCATATCCCATGTTGGTATAGCTATGGCTGTGTGACTATAATATAGATAGACCATTTGATGAAGTTCTTGTTGTATGAATGGTTTCCGCTTTATAGTGCTAAATAACCTAACTGCAAAAGGTTTTCTGTTTCTCTACTACGATGTGACTGTTAAATCCATGTTCACAACATTACTGAATGTAACGTTTAAGGATCACCCATCTTGTGATTAAAGTTACTGGTATTTGGACTCTGTTGTGGCATTATGGACTTGGTTACAATTGTATGGTCTTTTATTTAAGGCACTTCAGTATTATATTAGCCCCTTCTTTTCTATATAGTACCTACATTAGTTTTTTCTTCTTTTTTATGGGTACGTATTGTTTGGATCTTATGGCATCCTGTGTATGATGTGCACAGTAATCTCCAGTGTGTTATGAGTTTTCTTATGGTGTGCTTAACCTGTATAATTAGTTTGTCAGTCCTGTATTTACCTGCAACCATTGTTTTCTATAACCATTATATATATTGTTTAATTGTTTTGTACTTGCAGCCATTGTATATATTGATTAATTGCTTGGAGTAGATTTAGTTATGGGTTGACTTCATTACTTATTGTCCTTGTTTGTGTGCCAGCTCCTTTTCCCCTTACCCACACTACTATATAAACTGTGCAGTTTCTCAATTAACTCAGTTGTTCCTGTTATCCCCTTTAACTAAGTCTCACCTGGTTCTTGGTCGGATAACCATTTTTGCTTGTTACTTGGGACCTCCTGACCACCAGTGAATAGTAGCAGAAGGATAGCCAGCTACGACGGCCAGGGAACTGACAGCCCCAAAAAGGTCTGGTACAACCCCTGTGTAACATCACAATCTTTATGCTTAATTCCTTATCCAGAAGAAAGTTTAAATACTGAACTTCCATGATGATACCAGCTATATAAGAACCTGTTTCTTGGAACTTAACATTCAAAGGCAGAACAAAAATGACAGGTCATGAAGTGCTAGTTCTGTGTTTGTCTTATTTTGCTGCAGTTTCTGTCGCAGTCATGCAAGGGGGGATCATGACTTTTCGTCCAAGAGAGAAGAATCCTGATGGGTCATACAGAGTAAGCATAAACCTCCACTGCTATATTTACCATAACTATATGCATACAACTAAAGAGTATGTAAACCCTAATTATGAAAAAAAAAAAAAAAAAAAAAATATATATATATATATATATATATATATATATATATATTTATGTTTAAAAGCTGGTGTACATGGGCTACAGTGCCACCCAGCAGCATCTGCTGGTGCCCGGAGCCTCTCTGCTCACTGCCAGCGATGCAGTTATGCACAGTACAGAGTGCCCGAATGCGCCGTGGCTGATACGGAGCGGGGCGCTCAAGCGGTCCCAGGAAGGTGCGCAGAGAGGACTCCAGTCTGAATTCGGAGTACCCCTCTTGCGTTTTGGCACTCTGTATTGCACATGATAGCAGCGTGCACAGTCTCTATTGTGCATGATGGCTTCTGACAAACATCATAGCGAATTATTATATAGGATATACACACATATATATATATATATATATATAATATATATATATTGTACAACTTTGCCTATTGAGTAAAAGAAGGGGACTTCTAATGAGCGGCAATGCTTCCTCTAAAAGTTATTACTGAGTTAACCTGAAGTTCTTCTGATAGCTCGATAGCTTTTGCTGCCAGGTGGAACTGTTGTTACATTCATCTATGGGTCTGCAACACTCAGTATTCATAGGCAGTAATTGTAACACTGCTATCTGACTACAAGAAAATCTTGAACTCAAGCCCCCAAAAGGAAATACCTACAACTTACATTTTCATAAAGAGATGTACTGCCTCTTTAACTGTTTGGTCCTTAGAGACATCTTTAAGACCATTCTTAAAAATTGGCAATATGTTGGAAACTTCTCTAGCATACAAGAAGATAGAATTATAATTGGGTTTAATTATTTTGTGTTTTTAATTCTAATATGTCATATAATGGTGGTTGTATCTAAATGGATAGCTATATATTAAGGCTGGTGCACTAAAATGTCTCAAGCTGGAGAGATATTAGTACATACTGGTAGGCTCCATATAATAAAGTAGCAACTGGAGAGTTTATCACACTGGGGGATTTGTCTTACCTATACCATACCTTAGTAGGTGGCTAGCCAGTTGTTGGTTCTCCAGTTGCTGTGGACTATAATTCTCATCATTGAGCAAGTTGGGGATGATCAGAGACAGATCATAGTGTTTTGTATTTCCTCCTGAAGAAGTGGCAATAGAGCCACGAAACATGTTGAGGGTTTTAACTGATTTTTAAATAAATACATTTTTTACACCTGGACTGCTGTGAAAGAGCTTTTTGGATACTTACAGACATCTGAGTGCGCTCTAGTGTGGTTTCGTTGCGGGGAGAACCAGCACTGTAAATCCCCGCTGGTGTTGTAGACCGGTTGCTGGGAGTGTGACCGGTTATAAAGATCGAGTGAGTATTTGATTCTCCACAAAGTTCTATTTGTCTACTGGTTTAAATTGGCAGTACAGCTCTCCTCGTTTGTGTTTTGTTTAGATCATAGTAATGGCAACCTATGGCCCAGAGAACTTGGGGGTGTCTGGCTGTAATACAGGACAAGAAGCGAAGCAGTGCAACATGGGTGCCCTCCAGTCCTCCCACCCAGTGGGCATTGGCTAAGGGGTCGGGTTGAAGGGACAAACAGTGATTGAGCAGGCGTCTACCTGAATTATATTTTATTTAATTGTGTAGCACTGTAATCCCCTAGATGAGTGTGAAAGATGATCATTTTCCCTCTGTATCACAGACTTATTCTAACATGGCATCCTCGTGCTGTTCATGAGTCATGTGTTTTTACATTCATTTTAACCCCTTAAAGGGATAGTAATACTTCAAAATTACTATCCCTTATATTGAAGCCCTTTAAAAACTGAATTAAATTCTACCAACGTCATCTCTCAAACCTTTATGGTTTGCGAGATAGCCGCTTTTAAACTTCGCTCTCCCCTGCCTCTCCCCTGACGTCAGCGTTCTTGCTGCAGCAGGGGAATCCGTGCATTGAATCAAGTGGGTAACCAAGCACACGTAGAAGACCGTTTTAGTGAAGGATCTTGTCTTCCATAACGAGATCTAGACTCTGCTGAAGCGACTCCGCCGGTCCCGGGGACCGGATTTCCCTGCTGCAGCAAGAACGCTAACGTCAGGGGAGAGGCAGGGGAGAGCAAAGTTTAAAAGTGGCTATCTCGCAAACCATAAAGGTTTGAGAGATGCCGCTGGTGGCATTTAATTCAGTTTTTAAAGGGCTTCAATATAAGGCAGTGGTTCTCAACTCCAGTCCTCGGGACCCACTAACAGGCCAGGATTTAATGATTTCCTTGTTAGAGCACAGGTGAGTTAATCAATGTGAATGAGCCTCTGATCACCACACCTGTGCTATAGCAGAGAAATCCCTAAGTCCTGGCCTGTTAGTGGGTCCTGAGGGCAGGAGTTGAGAACCACTGATATAAGGGATAGTCATTTTGAAGTATTACTATCCCTTTAAGGACCCAAGGAAGTTTTGAGGTGGTTTGCAATTCAGGACTAGATCAATTGTGACCTTTTTTGATTATGTCTTTGTTCCACAGTGTTTTCCCTTCAAGTCTTTTATTCCAGCCACACAAATGATGTACTTTTTTTAAGCACAAGTAGGGCTTTCTTTTGATACCACACTTATATGGATAACCCACCAATTATTTTATTAAAAATAAAAAAAAAAACAATAAAAGAATGTAAAAAAACCCACAATTTTTATTGGTTCACTTCTGATCGTTTGTGCCCTATGGGTTACATTTTTATGGAGACTGCATGAAAGATATGAATGGTCATTCATACCTACAAAATGTGCAGTTTTAGTCCCTCTGGGGTGAAACTCCCCATGTCCTTCTTTCCCTGTTTATAAATTGGTCTGTGTAAATAAAGTAAGTTGGTCTTGCTGAAACTTATTAAAAAAAAAACAAGTTGCTGTCAGTAGGTCATAAATGGACCTACATTCATACTGCCCCAGCACCGAAAGGGTTAATACCCCCAACTCTCTCCTCTGTTTAATTTGTTTGTCTAAACTCTGCTTCTCTCTTCCTTATTCTCATAGGAAGGGAGAGAGGCAGAGAACAGTCACAAAGGAAATGTGTAAAACACATAGCCAGTGTGAATGAAAAAGCCATACTCGTGACTGCTGTAGTATTGATCACATGTACCAGCAAAAACTCAGGGAGTGACTGAGCTGGGGTGGCTCAGTTTCAGCCTCCCCAGCATGATAGCACTGAGGCACGCTGTTATCATTTAACCCTTGATGTGTCAGGACCGTTACAGGTCCTAATGGGAAGTTTACCCATGATGGTCCAACTCCTGGCATGTTATGGGTCCTTAACAGGTTAACCCCTTCAGTGCCAGAGGATTGGGCCATTTTCTGTACCCTGCAGGCCAGACACTTTTTCAGCATTTTTGCTATCCTTCTGTTTAGGCTTGATTTACTCTGGGACTTTCTAGTTACATAGGGAAAACTATATATTGTTTTTTTCAGAACTAATCGAGCTTTCTCGTGGTACCTTACATGAAAAAGCTATGATATAATGAAAAAAAACGTGACAATTTACTTATTTTGCTAAAATCAAATACTATGTATCAAAAAATGTTACTTGATTGCAAAAGTTTCAATTAGCTGAAAAAGCCCTGAGTCCTCCAAGTAAAAAAAAACAAATTTGTATAGTTTTACCTAAGTCGATGGCTAGCACAGAGTGCTAATCACCAGGAGAGCAAAATGGCATTTTCAACTTTATGAACTAATATGCGCATTCTAGGGTTTTTGTGGTAAAGCTACCATTAAACAGTGGAATAACTAAATAAATATATATATTTCTGAAAAGTAGACAACCTGCCGCATCTAATGAGGGGTAACTTGCCTTCTTGCCCCAAGCCTGTTGTGCCCAAATGCCTCCAGAATGTGGCACTATAGGAAAAAAACAGCATTTTCTTAAATTTCTGCCCTATCAACTATACTGAAATCTGTGAAAACCATGGAATTTCCAACTGTATTCATTAGCTAGTGCTCTTTGGAGAAAAATGACACCTCAATGGTATGAGTTCACCTACCTTAGTGGGTTCTACAAGTACAAAACTACACCTTCTACAACCTCTAATTTTTCTTACATTTTCGCAAACATTACTTGTCTATACAAAAATGGTTATAACAACTACAGAAGTGAAGAAAGGCTACACAAACTATACCATTTTGGAAAGAAGACAACCTGCCGCATCTAATGAGGGGTGAATTGCCTTCTTACCCCAAGCCTGTGGTGCCCAAATGCTTCCAGAAGGTGGCGCCATAGGAAAAAAATGGCATTTTCTTACATTTCTGTCCCTTCAACTGTACTGAAATCTGTGAAAACCATGGAATTTCCAACTGTATTCATTAGCTAGTGCTCTTTGGAGAAAAAAATGACACCTCACTGGTATGAGTTCACCTAACTTAGGGGGCGCTACAAGTACAAAACTACACCTACTACAACCTCTAATTTTTCTAACATTTTTTCAAACATTACTTGTCTATACAAAAATGGTTATAACGACTAGAGAAGTGAAGAAAGGCTACACAAACTATACCATTTTGGAAAGAAGACAACCTGCCGCATCTAATGAGGGGTCAATTGCCTTCTTACCCCAAGCCTGTTGTGCCCAAATGCTTCCAGAAGCTGGCACTAAAGGAAAAAAATGGCATTTTCTTACATTTCTGCACCTTAAACTGTACTGAAATCTGTGAAAACCATGTAAATCCCTACTGTATTCATTAGCTAGTGCTCTCATTGGTATGAGTTCACCTACCATAGGGGGTGCTACAAGTACAAAACTACACCTATTGCAACCTCTATTTTTTCTAACATTTTCTCAAACATTTCTTGTCTGCGTGAGTGCGTCGTGGGATTACTTATGACGTGCACAAGCTCTCTTCATTGGTGCTCCGGGCATGTGGCTTCTGCCCCCGCCCACATGCCAGGGCTTTATATGTCACTCCCAGCTTTCACTCGTTCCTTTCGTGGTGCTCTTGAGCAGACATAGTCCTGCGCTTGTCTGTATACTTTTGCCTCCTGTATTCCATAGCTTGACTTTTGGCTTGGCTGACTACCTCCACAGGCACTTGACCATTGGCTTGGCTGACTACCTCCACAGGCTCTTGACCATTGGCTTGGCTGACTATCCCCTTAGGCTATTGATCATTGGCTTGGCTGACTACCTCTTTGAGCTCTTGACCATTGGCTTGGCTGACTACCTCCTTGGGCTCTTGAACATTGGCTTGGCTGACTACCACCTTTGGCTATAGACCATTGGCTTGGCTGACTACCTCCTTTGGCTATAGACCATTGGCTCGACTATCTCCTTAGTCTCCTGACCATTGGCTTGGCTGACTACCCTTATACTCTTCAGGCCCTTGGAATCGCCTACTACTTGGGTAGCCCTGTGGCTTGGTTGACTACCTCATAGTCCTCTGACCATTGCAGGTCTATCTCCTGGGTCTGTTCATTCATTATTACTGACTTTCTATAATGCTATACTTTTAATAAAGCTTTATTGATTGTATTCCTGTGTCTGATCATTATTCCCAGTGGGTTCTGTGACAATAGTGTCCTGGAATGTACTGCCAGGAATGTCATCTCCCTTGAGGGAGTGAGATGGCCCTTTTCTAGATTCAGAATCCAGAATGCCTGTGTTAGAAACCTGATTGCCAGGTCTCTGTGCTGTAAAAGGAGATGATGTGATTGAGACAGGATCAGGATATCTCCAGATAATGGAATATCCTCAGCCACTTGTGCCGCAGTTCCCCAATGAGAGGGAACAGAATTTTTGTAAAGGTCTTTGGAGCTGTTGCAATGCCAAATGGTAGACAGGTGAACTGGAAGTGGCATCCTCCTACGGCAAACTGGAGAAATTGCTGATGACCTGCAATGACTGTAATGTGACGGTCTAATGATATTATCCAATCTTGAGGGAGAAGTTGCATGATAATGTTGTTCACCGACTCCATCTTGAAGCCCTTGACATTCAGATGTTTGTTAAGATATTTGAGGTCTAGAATAGCCGAAGGTCTCCAGAGGCTTTCTGGATGAGGAAAAGAATGGATAACACTCCTTGCAGAAAAAATGGGAGATAAGCAGGGAAAGCTTCCCTGTGTACATCAGTATGGACAAGGCTGTATTGACCATCACCAAACACCCTATATTATTATTATTATTATTATTCTTTACTTATATAGCACCAACTAATTCCGCAGCACTGTACTAGGTGCATACTCACAAAAGGAAGTTGGATTGAAAGCTTATGCAACCTCCAATCTTAAGAAATCTGGGGATTACAACTGCCCCCAGACGCAGTATGAACAGATGATTCTCCTTTTGAAATGGCTGCTCTCTCAATCACGCTCTCCCAAGCAGCACAAAGATTCCCACTCCAAAGAAGAAAAGAGAGAAAGCGCCAATAGTGAAATACCACCATAAACTCTTATTCAAGATTTAAAATGTACTCACATGGTTCTATGATCATACAGCTGGTATCAGGCAGTCTGACTAAATGCGTGTGCAGGGAATCATTATCCCGTCTGTTTGGGTACACTTTGTACAGGAACACTTCCTTCAATGGAACTCAGATGGGGGCTCCAAATTTCAATACAAATTTATCCTATATAATAATTCGCCAAGTTGTGTGTAACGCCCGACATGCGCAGTAGATACTGCCGCGCGTGCGGCAGTCACACGCAGTGGAGACTGCTCGTGCCGCGGCTGATACAGAGCTGGGCGCTCCGAAGGAGCGTCCAGCTCTGTATCAGCCGAGGCGCGGGCAGTCTCCACTGCGTGTGACTGCCCCGCGACCGGCTGCCAGAGGCTCTGTATCAGCCGAGGCGCGGGCAGTCTCCACTGTGTGACTGCCCCGCGACCGGCTGCCTGAGGCACTTTGGCCCATGTAATGGGCTGTTCAACTAGTTAAAATATAAAACAATTCAACATATAAAAAAATGGCTTGAACACTAACGCATTTTGCGGGTTTTTACAAGCCTGGTTAAAAAGTGCGACATCTGAATGTTTCCAGCATGAAAAGGTTGACATTCTGATGTCACAGGCTTAAGTGTCAAAGGGTTAAGATGGAGGCTACTTATTGAAGTCGGAGAAGTCTTTGCACTGTACATCTTCTCTCATCATTCTGATGTCCCCCTTTTCAACCACTCAACACTTAAGCTTGCGACATCAGAATGTCATGCGGGTGACATTCTGATGTTGCCCTTTTCAACCAGGTGACATTTTTAATGTGCCGTTTTGTTGGTCGCCAAATAGAAGGAAATAGGATACCTGAATTTTTTAATAAAATGCTATTTTGGTAATATTAAAATCTATTTTAATAAACAGGACTGAGCTCACATTAGACATAGCAAGGTATTTTATAGGGGCATGCTCAGCTAGGTTGGCAATGCCCACTTGTCAATTTGTGAAGACTGCATGACACCTTCTACTGTTTTAAAATGTCTGGTTTATTGATCAAGTTGATTATATAATCATTTTATATATTGTACTGTCTAGGATATTTATTAATTTGGACAGTCAAACCAACTGCGCACTGGGAACAAATACATATTCTCCAAATTCCCATTGATTTAAATGAGGAGCAATGCATCTGAGATACCTCTAGCATTCAATGGATGCAAAGCCTGCATAAATCAATGGGAATTTATAGACATTTTATTTGTCCCTTAAATACAATTAGTTTGCTCCAGAAAATTGTTCCTCTTTATCAGCCTGAAAATGGAACTATGTTTTTGATTTGAGTCCTTCTAGCTACAGGAAATATAAATAAAATAATCCAGGGCACCCTGCATTCTACAAACATCACTTTACTCCCGATTACTGTCTCTATTTTCATTAGTGTTCACCTCCGCTAGAAATAAGCCTTATGGTTCGTTCTGTTAGTGGTAGCAATAAGCATTATTCCCATCTAAAATGGATTTAATGTGGAACTATAACTATAGGAATAAGTGGCTCTTAAAGGGAAAGTAACTCCTCCTAGTTATAACCTCCCACATACCTTACTATAGCTAGAATGGCTCTATTAATTTTGTCCTTTCTTATGTGATCAAGAGAAAACATCCTTAGTAAGTCTTGGATGTCATGTTAATGGAGGCGGCCATGACAGTTGCAAGGAGGACCACTAGGCACAACCACCGTCCACTGAAATGATGTTCTTAACCCATTAAGAGCAAGAGAGAACAAGATGAAGAGATTTGGGCCTCAATTCAAATAAAAAACAGACAAAGGCTGTGGTCCGGGTAACGTAATGAGGCTTGAATGTGGGCACATGAGCCAGGCCTAGCATTGGACTCATGTCCAGTATCCTACAACTGGTATGGTCTAAGCTTATATAAAGGGGCATTTTGTTGCATATTTACAAATTGTACTTATTCCTTGAAGAAGCAGGCTGAGATCCTGCGAAACGCATTGGAAAATAAAATTGATATACTGTGGTATATGGTATTCCCTGAGGTCTGATTTGATATTCATATAAATCCAGTGAGTGCAATTCTCTTGGGGCTGGTCTAAGTCAATAAATTATATACAGTGTTACCCTTAGAGGATCTCTTCTGATTCGTTTAGTGAGGAACACACACTGAGCATTCCTGTGAAGTCGTGGCCTGATTTGCACAAGAAATCAGATGCCCAAGTCATCATACAGACGAATAATACTCTGATGTAGATGGAACCTCCAACACTATGACCATTTGGGGCAGTTTAACAAGAAACTATCTAGTAAATGCATGACGTATCTGTGAAGAAACATTTTGAATTTACAGACTACTCTCAGATGTTGCACTCTTCTTTTTGTGCTTTTCATTGTTTGTATAAGACTGTTGAGGTGCTACTGCAGACATCTTTTGAAGAAGCAGCATATCAAGAGTGTTTTTGGTGATTCATAATATATAAAGAGGACTTTTTGATACATTACTCAGTGGACTCTGGTAGGATTGCGTCTGTATATCCCTTTTTGTCATGTTCAGATATCATTGCCCAAACCGAAGCCTTTTAATTTATGCAGTAACCTGTTGTGAGGCACAGTATCAAGGGTTTTTGCAAAATCCAAGGATACTACATCAACAACAGTTCCATTGTCTTAATTACTACTTACCCTTTCGTAAAATGCAAGTAAATTAGTCTGAAACTATCTATTCTTCATAAAACTATGCTGACTCCTACCAATAATATAATTTGTCTTCACGTAGTTCTGAATACTGTCATTTAGTAAATCTTCTAATATCTTACCCGCTATGTATGTCAAACTCACAGGTCTATAATTTCCTGTTTTGGATCTTACCCTCTTTTTGAACAATGTAACTACATCAGCTTTCCTCCAATCACAGGGCACTATGCCTGATGAAAGTGAATCAATAAATGTTAAGTATAATGGTCTTGTTTTTACTGAACTAAGTTCCGAAAGCAACCTTGGATGTATACTATCAAGTCCAGGTGCTTTATTCACCATAACATTTTCCAGTCTCTTCTGGACTTTTTTCTCAGTAAACAAGAACATGATGGAGGAAATGTTATGTTTTTTTCTGTATTAATATAGCCTGTCATTGGCGCTTCCTTTGTATATACTGAAGCAAAGAATGCATTTAGGGTATAAAAAAAGAAAAAGAAGAAGAGCGCAACATCTGAGAGCACTTCTGTTATAGCAATAATCCACACTGCTGTGATGTATTATACTTCCATTAGTTGGTCCATTAAGCTGATTAGATGGCACTTTGAAGCATATGAAACATCAAGAAACACCTTGAAGCAAGCCTTCCTATATTCCTTGTTGTAACTTACAAGAATATATCTTGTAAGTATAATACATCACAGCAGTGTGGATTATTGCTATAACAGAAGTGCTCTCAGATGTTGCGCTCTTCTTCTTTTTCTTTTTTTATGCACTAGTTCTGCAAGGGTGCTGTTCGGGACACCGGTGGAAGAAGCTGCATATCTGGACACTTTTATTTATCTATATATTCCATCTATATATATATATATATATATATATATATATATTTTCTTTCATCTGCCTGTGGGTATTTATTTGACTATATTCGTATAATTCTTTATCTCAGTTGGAGCGCACCAGTTTTCTCTCTGTTTAATGCATTTAGGGTGTCAGCCATAGCCTAATCACTAATGACTTCACCTGTCTCAGCCTTAAGAGGACCAATATTGACCTTAAACTTTTTGTTATTAATATACTTGTAGATTTGTTTAGGAGTTTTCTTGACCTCCTTTTCAGTAGCTTAATTGCTTGTTTGCAGATTTTAATATATTCTTTAAATGTTTCAAATGATGCATCTGATCAATCTGATTTAAACACTTTAAAAGCCTGTTTCTTATTTCTCATTTCCCTGCAAACCACATTGGTTTTACTTTACTCTTCTTGTGCTTATTCCCCAGTGGTATATATATTGACTTGTATATTTGTCTAAGGGCATTTTAAACAAATTCTATGATTCTTGTGCATTTTTATCTCACTGAATATCCTTTAATACTGCTTTTAGCTTTGTAAAATTAGCCTTTTTAAAATGTAATGTTCTGGATAAATCCTTACTATTGGGTTTTTCATAACAAGTTTCAAAGGATACCATATTTTGGTCACTGCTGACTAAATGTTCCTTTACTTGTATACTATGTATTGTTTAAGAATTGTTTGGTACAATACAACATGTTTATGCTTTAAGCATATTAAAGGTAGCCTATCACCATCAAAAATATGTGAAGCGTCTATGAATTGCTGCGCCCTCTCCATCTGCAGAATCTTCCTGTGATTTCATTCACACATTTCCACCAGAATCTGGCCCAGCATGTCCATCATTCCTGTACTGAATTGGCAGATCTCCATTATTAGTATGGCCTGCTGTTATTCGATTGCACTGAGGGTGGATGTGTTCCCCTCACATCTCTCTGCAACCTCCTCAAATACCTAGTGGCTCATCTTTACTCCCTGAACATCTTCTGGATTGTCAGGCATTATGCATCCGTCCTCATGGTGTGGCTACCTGTTGCAGGGGATGTGGCCATAGATAGTGGAGTTACAGGTGCTGACTCACAAACTTCCTCTGACTCTTCCTGTTGTTCTATTATATTTTGGGTAGAACAAGAGTGTAATACAAACACAGCCAAACGAACATTTCATACCTTAGAGGGTTAATTTGATGCCTCTTCAGTGCAAATAAGACCAGTTCAGAACTTTTTATACTAGTTGTTACTTCTTTACAATTACACTGTGAGTAGGATATTTTATTTTTAGAGGTATTAACAATTAAAAGCTAATTAGTTTATTAACCCCTTAAGGACCGGGAAAATCTGAGGTCGTTTTCCCTTAAGGACCGGAGCAGTTCTGACCTTTTTGACTATATCTTTGTTCAGCAATGTTTTCCCTCTAAGTCTTTTATTCCACCCCTATAAATTATATACTGTTTTTTTAAGCACAAATAGGGCTTTCATTTGATACCCTACTTATATGGATAACCCACCATTTACTTTATTAAAATTAAAAAAAAAGGTAAAAAAAAATGTAAAAAAAACATCATTTTTGGTTTTTCTCTTTGGATCAATTGGGCACAAAGGGTTAAAATTTTATGGAGACTGCATGAAAGGTATGACCGGTCACTCATACCTACAAAATGCACAGTTTAAAGTAGCCACTGTCCCCCCTGGGTGAAAATCCCCATGTCCCTTTTTCCCACCCTATTTTGACACTTTTTTTATCCGTGACATTTGGCGGTGTATATAAGTGTATTACATAGCTCCACAACAATCACACTTACACTTTTGTTTAATTAGATTCTTTTTTTTTTTAAATAAAATATTTTTGTAAAAAAAAAAAAAAAGTGTTTTGTGTTTAAAAAAAAAAAAAAAATTATTGCAGGTCAGAAATTGACCTGCATTTAGCAAGCCTTTGGCACCAGCAGTGAATGGGTTAATACCCCTAGCTGCTGTATTTTCTTTCACCACTATGTGTCTCCTGTCTACTTCTGTCTCCGTTACTTTCATAGCAACAGAGCCAGAGGCAGACTTGACAGGCATAGACAGCATGCTTTCTTTGCTGTCTCTGTCTGTCACTTTGCCGGTACATGTGATCGCTGGAACGGCGATTGCATGAACCAGCAAAGGCAAGAAGGGCTGAGACTGAATGCCCCGGTCTCGGAGCATTCAGTCTCAGCCTGGAATTAATGATAGCAGCGTGCACGGAGGCACGCTGCTATCATTTAAGCCATGACGGTCCTGGACCGTCATGGGTCCTTAACGGGACTGCAACCCATGACGGTCCAGGACCGTCATGGGTCCTTAAGGGGTTAACATATAAGTTATAGACATTACATTTAAAATAGGAACAGATCGGTTGTTTATGTTGTACACACACAAGCCTAAAAAACTCTATATAATAGACGGTTTGAGAAACTTGTTCTTTTTGAATCTTGTACATAATGTCAGATAGACTATCTTATATATAAATAGATTGATTGGAGACTAGTTGTTACTCTCAACCATGGCTCTATTGATTTGTTTGATTATAATTCGTCTGAATCCTGTTGCCGTTGTGGTAATCTATTTTAACCTGTCATATCTCCCTCAAAGGGTTTTACCTGAGATTAGGGATGGACGAAAATTTTCACCTCAAACTGAAATCCGTGAATAATGGCACTTTCCTCTTGGCAAAAAATTTCCTGCGAAAAATGCAGTTTTTCCACTTTTTCACACCTTTTCCACCCATTGAAATCAATGGGAAGAAAATATTTCTCCACCACACAAAAGTTTTTTATAGCCATATAAAAGGCTGTCAGGCTCTCATAGCAGCCATTCTGTGTTTGTGAGAGGAGAGAGCAGCATATTTTTTAGCTAGAGGAGATAGGCAAATAAAGGGGAATTGAAGCTTAGTTTAGAGAGTCATTTAGGTAGGACATTTGTTCTCTGTATTAGGGGAGTCTGGGGGCACTCTAGTTGAAAAGAAGGTAGGAAGGAGGTTGACCCCAAAATACTCCAAAATTCCATGTGACTGACTGACAAGACACAGGCAGCTAGGGACTTATTTGCTTTCTGATCTTGCTGTTATTATGTCTGTGCTGGGTGGGGAAGTCTGGGGAAAGAATTTGTTGATTTTGTTTTTCAGTTATAATTTTTTTTTGGACAGATTGTGATAAGACAACAGGGTGGATGACTAAAAAAAAAAAAATAAATAAAAATAAAATAAAAAAATAAAAAAGAATAAAAAACTAAATATCTTAGGTGACAGTGACAGACAGCTGACTGGGCTTAGGCAAGGCATCATACAGCTGCATCAGTTGTGTTGTGTACCGTAAAGTAAAAAAACACAGTGTAGTTGTGTAATGTCCAGCAAATGCACAAGGGGAAGGGGGAGGGGTGGAGCAGTGCAGGGACATGAGAGTAAAGTAGTAGTTCAAAAACTGACTGCAGCAATGGTTGCTGCAGCGTGTTTAATCAATGATGATCCCTCTACTCCAAGGGAGGATGCAGTTTGTCAAGGTACCAGCAAAACTAGTTCCAGCACCACCAGTAGAAATAAAGAACCATATAAGAAGAACACTGAAGACAACAACAAGTCACACTGAAGTGTTGATGATGCTGGCAGTAGCATAATAGAGGAAGGTGTAGCAACTGAAGCGCCTGCTGCATCAGACAGTGAGACACACAAGCACCAAAACACCTGTCCTCAAAGTAGTAGGGAACTTTGTTACAGTAAAAGTAAAAATAAATTGTTTGAGACCTCCAAAAGCTTAGAGGAATATGAGGATAGTAGTGGGCAAGAACTGTCAGGGGATGCTGATACTGCTGAGGATGACCTAATGATGACTGATGATGATGCAGATCTAGAATATATCACTCCAGCATCCTTCTCTTGTTCAGATACAGATGAAGTTGAGAGTGAGGATGGTGACAGGGCTATAAGATTCGCAGAAAGTCAATGGCTGAATCTTCCACCATTTTTAAGGAACACTGTGCCTGTCTATAAACTGTTTGAGAAAGCCATTGGAAAGTCAAAAAGCACACAGTCACCCTATCAGTCATCATCAGCATGATCGCCTCTTCAAAGTCCATGTCCCACTCAGCCACACACACCTGTTTTGAGTACCCAGCAACAACAACACAGGTTAACATCCACAGTGTTAGATATGACAAGTACCTCTGGTGCTGCTGCTGTAAATGCTGCACCTTTGACACCTAGTAGTAGTGGCAGTAGAATTACATCAACATCTAGCTCCAGTAGTAGTAGTAGCAGAAACCACACATGACAGACAAAGCCAGGACAAATATATTAACAGCAGCACAGATGAGGAGGTGGAGGACAAATGGGACCACTGCTATGACTGATAAGTAATGTGTTTCAATAATGTGAGAAGGAGGATAGAGTATGACAGTGGTAAAAATACATACACAAATCACACCATGCCAGTCCCCCACTACTACCACTTACATATTTACCACATTGTAGGCTGTACTTTATTTTTTTTATTACTTGATATCATCATGAATATGTGACAGTGTCACTTAAGCAAGAAAGTGCTGCGGGCAAAGGAGAGATGCATTCTGCATGCTAACACATTTTTCAAGCCATATTTTGCTGTAGGACTCACACATTTGACTTTCAGCCACTTATTTCTAAACTTCAGCCCTCAGAAGAAGTAATATTACAGTGGAAAAGGTAGTACCTATAGGGAATCTAGGCGAAAAATCGGTTAAAATAGATGAAAAATGTGTTAACATAGGCGGAAAATTTGTTAAAATAGGCGAAAAGGGGGAAATTTTTGCATAGGTAGAAAGGCGCAATTTTTCACTGGAGAAGTGAAAAATCGGCACGTTTTGGTAAAATTTTTCACTGGAAATTTTTCACACTTTTCGTCCACCCCTACCTGAGATTACAATCGGCAGTCTTTCTATCTGATTGTACATAGTTTCTATTGATCTTTTTAATCCGGAAATGTATTAGACCTTCTGTCAGTTCAGAAATCAAGAGTTTCTCCTCCCTATCTCCAGAGGATCACTCACTTATAATAATAGTTATTTGATGCTTCTCTGCATCCATACAAAGATTGCTTCATATTTGAGCTGTCTTTTATTGTCTCCTCAAGTAGCACAATAGCCACAGCTACTCAAAGTTAGTATTAGTAGCTGTCAGGGAAGCATTAGACTCTAAAATGCTGTCTGGATGCTACAGGTATTTCTGATCGCTCTTCCTAACAGTCAACTATCTAGCTGACTTGTATTACTGTCGATCTCTCCTCGAACTGGTAGGATCATAAACCATTTGCCAGTTCGGAGATCAAGAGTCTATCTGATCCCTAACTGCTATGGATCTCTTTTTTCAGTTGTTGGTTCTCTCGTACTGTTATTGATTTATATGTGGATAATAGAACCAGTGGCGTAACTATAGGGGTAGCATGGGTCGCACCTGCGACCGGGCCCAGCCTTCCCCTGCGACCCCCTCACCTGACGCCCGCAATTAAGCAATGCAGAGCGCTGGGGCTCTGCATTATGAGAGTGCCGGTCTGCCAGAGGGAGATCAGTATTTCCTCCGGCAGACCGGCACTCTTGTAATACAGAGCACTGGGAGATTACATCATCTTCCAGCGCTCTGCATTACTGAAGAGGACCGCGCAGGGAAAAGAGGTCTGTGCAGAAAGAGGCACAGACCTGTCCTCTGCCACCGGACCACCATGGAGGTAGGAGATTATGGGAAATGTGGAAGAGGCATTGTGGAGATGGGGGCATTGTGGAAGGGGTAATGTGGAGATGGAGGCAATGTGAAAGGGGCAATGTGGAGATGGGGGCAATGTGTAAGGGGCAATGTGGAGATTGAGGGGCATTGTGGAAGGGGCGATGTGGAGATTGAGGGACATTGTGGAGATGGGGGGCAATGTGGTGATGGGGGGAATGTGGAGGTGGCCAATGTGGTCGGGGGGCCCATGGCAATTCTTGCACCAGGGCCCCGTGGCTTCTAGTTACGCCTCTGAATAGAACAAGTTTCAACTCATAATACATAATCTATAGCCCAATGAATTTCACCAGACAGACGCCGGCTTCATCGGGGCGCTATAGCAGTGGTGGTCTGAGAGCAAGTGCTTTATATACCCCCATCCTACGTTAGTCTTCACTTGAAATTTTAGGGCCTTTCTTAACGATTGGTTAAACTGCCTAGAATGGCTACGAATTATACCTTGGATCAAATCTGGCCAATTTGCTAAGCTATTCAAATTGCCATATTCTCATCTAGCTCCAACTTAAGTCCTTATTAACCCATTAGGTACTTTTGGTATCCGTGGACTGATTGTTATCACCAACAATTATTTTACCCTATTTGTTTCCCCTTATCCCTAAGTTGCCTATTAATTCTTGGAGGAAATCATGTAGTTTGATTTCTTTAACAGAAATATTGTGACAACCAATTTATTGATATGTACATAAATCTTCAACTTTCTATATTAACTATTTGTTCAGAAGATTCACTATATACTTTTTCTCACATGTCTTCTTTTGATATCTTTATGATATATTGTATCCGCTTTCATTAATTCTCTTTCCATATGTTGATTTTAATAAACGGACATTATTTGATACTTTCTTACATTTTATTTTCTCTCTTCTGTTATTTCTAACAGCTTATTTTATTTGCTATGTCCCTAAAAATTGGAAGTACATCTGACATTATTAATACATTCATCATCTTTGATTATCCAAATAGGGACAAATTATATTTTTTCCAATTATGTTTATATGTTTTCCAATAAACACATCTATATTTCTGTCTTCATAGTTATTTTTTACCTTTATTAATAAAGGCTGTTAGTCATCATTGCCAGTCCAATATTTCACATTTAGTATTTAATTTAGTTGATATTGCTTGGGTTGGACAATCAGATTATCATAATTGATCAAACTTATTTTATCTTTCCAATATGTATTAATTATGGCACTTCAGTTTACGGTAATTTCTTTGTAACGGTTCCAATTGAAGATCTTATATATGATATTGTCATTGTTTTAAAGGGATAGTTATACTTAAAATGTAAAAAAAAATATGTTGTACAGTTTATCCCCATGAGTAAAACAAGGGCACTCCCACTGCTGAAAGGTGTTTCATTCAAAAGTTATTAATTTTCAAAGTTGAATTTTTTAGGTGCAATATCACAGTGGCCTGAAATTGTACAGTGGCGCTGTTGCTACACCATCCTATGGAGATTTATGGTCAACTGACCAGAGCTGTCCATAGGATCGTGTAGCAACAGCGCCACTGTACAATTTCAGGCCACTGTGATATTGCACCTAAAAAATTCAACTTTGAAAATTAATAACTTTTGAATGAAACACCTTTCAGCAGTGGGAGTACTCTTGTTTTACTCGGGGGGATAAACCCTACAACATATTTTTTTTTACATTTTAAGTATTACTATCCCTTTAAAGACATATCTGATTCTCAAATAGAGGATTTTAATTATCTCTTCCAAATATTGCGACAGCTGTAATTTATGAAACCTTACAAAATATTTAACCTGTTGTTGGCCAATACGTGTATGTATTATTGAAATAATATTTTCAATTTCCCACTAATATGTATCCTATTGATCGAATATGCCTTAGATAGTAAAAGTGAGGTGATAGTTAGAGATGACAGTTTTGGTAGACCTGCGGTATGATCTTCTTGTACTCTGTAATATTATTATATCTTCCTTTTATACATTGGTTCCTCCAGGCCCTGTTCTGGTTCAGCTGGTGGTGGTGAGATGTCTTGAGGGGCAGGTGTCAGGGGGCTAGTGTACAAGGACTGTGGGGATGTTTGTTCCCCCACCGCATCAATGGACTCCTCACTTTGCACCAGTGTTTCTCCCCCTGGTTGAGTCTGTGCTGGGGTGTGAATTCCTTCAGGGGTTGAAGGTGCTGTGACCACGGTTCATACCAATGCCACTGGTAGCTGGTTCCCTCCCAACTGGTTGTGGGGTCATATCTGGGCTAATGCTGTTGCTGCATCCAGGTGGTTGACCGTGCCCATGGTGTGGGCCCAAATGCCCCATATTGTGGAGTGCCCACGGTACTGGGCATCCAGTGCCACCCCAGAGGAAGTGGTGCTGGTGGTGCCATCTAATTTTTGCCTTAACTGGTGGTAGGCATCCAACTCCCAGGAGGCATGCACTCTGTAGAGGTGGGCAGCCTGCTTGGGCCATCTCCTGGCTCCTCAGGGGCTGTGCCACTGGGGGAGAAGGCATAGGTCTCTGCCTCACCCTCCTCTTGCTGTTCTGCAGGCATAGATGCTGTGTGGGAAAATTAGATAGTGTGATTAGTAACCTGAGCTATGACAAGAAGGATGCAAGATGGAATGATATTGTCATGGTTTCCCAGTGATATTCAGGAGTCAGTATGGTATAGTAAAATATAGTTTTTTGAAAATAATAAGGAAACACACACTGGTATGACAGAAATAAGCAGAAGGTCACAATCAAGCACGCACTTCTATCAGAAATAGTAAGCTGCCAAAATTGACCACACTGCTGGAGACTAGGCCGAAGCCACTGGTAGTCTCCGCTGGAACCAGGAGCTTGAACAGGAGCAGGAACAGGAACATGATCTCTCCAGTCAGGAACCACGAGCAGGATACCTGACTCACGCCTGCAGTCAGTCTGGAGGAAGCTAAACCTGACTCACGCCTGCAGTCAGTATAAAGGAAGTCTACCAGAGCCCCAGGTCTGCACCAGATTGGGTGTCTGCTAGGTATAAGGAACAATCGGAAGAATAGTCAGACAGAGCCACATGTCAGCACCAGATAGGATAGTCAGACAAGCTGGGTCATACACAGCTCAGATAGTCAGCCAGAGCTACAGGTCTGCACCAGATTGGGTGTCCACTATATACAGGATCAGGCAGGTGAATAGTCAGCCAGAGTCACAGGTCTGCACCAGATTGGGTGTCCACTATATACAGGATCAGGCAGGAGAATAGTCAGACAGAGCCACAGGTTAGCACCAAATTGGATGGTCAGACAAGCCAGGTCATACACAGAGCCCAAGGAAAACAGAACTATAGTGTGCAAAAACGCAAGGGCAATTAAAAGTAGGCTCAGTTCCCTTTTAAAGCCTATAACAGGAAGTAGATGGGAGGAGAATCAGCCAACAGCATAAAATCCCGCTCTGAGTCATTCTGCCGCTTCGAGCCCCAAAAAACGACGCATATCTCTGTGATGCATCAACTCAGCAACCCGTGCCCGTGTCAAACGGAGCATCATTATCAGAAGCCAAGAGGACATGGACGCCCAATGACGTCCCCAAGCGCGCACAAACCAGGCACCATCAGTGATGCTTAGGATGATGCAACCTACTAATTTTGATGCTTGTTGCGTCGCAGAATGGACAGACACTGTAACTAGGTAAGCTATGACAGATATTGGCACGTGAGCACTTGAGTGGCAGGATAGAATCCCAATGCATTGGATATCATCCTGGTACTCATTGATTGATGAGCTTGACAAGATCCTGTATATTGATGTAAGTGACCTACAGTGATTAACTTTTGTTATCATACGTATCCTGAAGAGTGTGGATGACAAGGAATACCTCCTTTTTTTTTTTTTTTTGGTTGATGGATGATGAAGGTTCCACTTGCCGCCCGTGACTAGTTGATGCATCTAAGGCAGCAGCAGCACAATAAGTAACCCCCAGTGTATATGGAGAAAAGAAGAAGTTGGCCAATAATTCTTCTCCATCCTCCTCCAAAATCATGGGTGTGTCATTAGAATAAAAATGTTTCCCTCGAGAGCAGGAACTGTGGCTCTAAACAGCAATTGCAATATGCACAGTGTGTGTGGTAAATAACATCTGGGGGAACAATTGTATCCAAACACCATGACACCAGAACCCAAGTACTGCCACTGTCACTATACCCCTTGTCCAGACCCCGCTAAGGACACATGACAACTTGTTGGCAGTTTAATAGTAATGATGAACCCTCCCTGCCACCATCTTAGCATATTCTGTGAGATGGATTCTCCACAGATGCCTCTTGATGCCCTGCTTACAATTCTCCTCCACCACACTGGCATGTGTGGTCAGTGCACCACACAGTGTGCAATGGGTGGAGATGAACTGCCACATCCTAACATCAACAGAGTGGCTATCATTTGGCGGGGGAGGTAACAATGAACAAGGTAGATTGGCAGAAGATTTAGTTGTTACCTTAGAGGAAGAAGGTGATGGTGATGGCAAGCTAGTTGTTTCGCTCATCATGGAACTTCCAGTCTCTGCATGAGTTTCTCTATTCTTCCACCTGTTTGATCTGCACCTCACCACTTGTTGCCTTTCTGGAGAATCAGGGGGTACAGCAACAGCGGCGCTTGATTTCTGTGGTGGGTGTTTGTCTTTAACATGTTTGACATAAATGTGCCTGCCCCAAGAGAAAAATAGTCCCACACCCATGACTTCAGGGGATAGGGATAGGGAATAGGTGGAGAAGAATGGCCTCTTTCTTTTTCTCCTCCACATTCCCCTTCACTGTCTGTGCTGGCAGCAGATGATGTTGCTGCTGTTGCTTCTACTGTCTCAGAATCAGCACTGCAACTAGGACCAGGAGTATTGCTATTGCTGGCAAGTGGAACCTATCCTAGTCCCGCATCACTTGTTGTCCCCATTCCCACTTTGTCAACGGTGGTCTGTGGCACACTAAGTTGCTCCTCAGCATCCTGCTGCCCTTACAACTCAGCAGCAGCAGGAATTAGAGCAGTTGCAAATTCTGCAAATTGCAAAAGCTCATTGCTAGTGGTGGTGGTGGTGGTGATGCCCATCCTCATCCCTGTCTCCCATTCCATCTCAGTTTCTGCTAAAAAGGCCATCAATGTCTCTTCCGCCCCAGATTCTCCAGCATCATCAACATCACCACCACTAGTCCCATTCCCTACGTGCTGCTGCTTCTGTATTACAGACTGCTCACTGCTGCTTGCAGGAGGTGACGAGCAATGTGACAGAGGGCCCCCTAATGTCACACTTGTCATTTCTTTTTGACTTGAAGAAGGCAGATTGGCAGCAGTAGCAGCAGGCACAGGCAGCTGATCTGTGCTCCTGCTGGTGTGGGTGGTATTAATTCTATGCCTGCTCTCCCCCAACACCAGTTCTGGCCTCTTCAGGATCATGTTCCGCTTGGACACTGTAGTGAAGGGAAGGGGAGGAGGACTCCCAGAGCCAGAGGAATGGTGTGGGCTCCCTTATCCTCTAATCTGGGTGCCCTCAAATGCTTCCCTTACCACTCCCCTAACACTAGACTGCTTCACGACCAGTGTCACTACTACTACTACTAACACCATGCACATCAAGTTCAGCCCCAGAGTCTTCCTCTTCACAGTTACTAGTAATATGATGAATCTGATTATTTCCTCCTCCTTCACTCCTAACAGTAACAAGCTTCTGGACCTTCTTAGTAGTAGTACTAGTACTGGCAGGTCTGCTTGGGGATTGCAAGTGTGACTTAGGGTCCCTTGCTGTCACACTTGGCATCATCTGCTCATTTCCCCCCCTCCAGAGTATTTCAAGACACACTAGCAGCTTCAGCACTGGTGGCAGCAGCTTCAGCACTGGCAGCAGACATGGCACTGGCAAAAGGGCAGCATCTCTGACAGCAGGCACAGCACTGGTTTCAACAGGGGCAGCACGTCTGACAGCAGGCCCAGCACTAGTGGCAGCAATGGTGGCAGCAGAGGCAGCATGTCTAGCAGCAGGCATAGGCAGCTGACCTGTCCTAGTACTACCCTTTTCTCCCTCCCCTCCCTTTCCATTCCCTTTTCTCCCTCCCTTCCCATTAAATTCTATAAGATCCCTTGGGTTGATTTGGGGGGACTGGACAGCATTTGTTCTGTAGTGCTCACTTCCTCCTCCTCCTCAGGCTCAGTGGACACATAATGGTCCTTCCAGTTCCTCCATTTATCAGTTTTAAACCTGCTCATACTGATAGCAGTCACTATGAGCCTCTCCTGCCTCAGTGTTTCCAAAAGATCACAGCAGAACAGCACAGCACGTCTACCTCACTCTGTAGCTGCTTCTATTGTGTTTCACTTCTGCAAATATGTCACTTTTTTATAGGGAAAAGTTGAAAACCATGTAAATCAATGGGCAGAAACTTTCTAGCCATTGAAAAAATGGTAGAAAATTTTGGCCGATGGGGAAAAATTTGAAAATTTTAATCGCTAGTTTTAAAGCGGATTTTCCCGTGTAAAAATGAACAACAATGTGGTTTTCACATTGAGAGATTTCACCCACCCCTACTAATGGCGTTATAAACAACTGCTTAGAGATCAATGAAAAATTTGCTACATAACATAAACACTAGTGTTGAGCGAGCATGCTCGGCCGATGCTCGGATCGGCTCGAGCATCGCTCTGCTCGGCACATGGCGGTACTCGTACAAGTACCGCATGTGCTCGCCCGCCATGTTCGGGTCTCCTCCCCGCACGTTTTGCGGCTGCTGCGCAGCCAATAAACGTGCAGGGAGGCTCTGACATCGGTGTAATGCCAGCAGCCATGTTGGCTGCTGGCATTACACTGATTGGCTGGCCAGAACCCGTGGTCAGGTGCTGTATAGCACCTGACCAGCGAGTTCGGCTCAGTCTGAGCCAGGGAGAGCTGAGGATAGGAAGGGAAAGGCAGTGTAGGGAGGAAAAAAACAAAAATTGTGAAAAAAAAAGAACCAAAAGTCCTTTTTAGGACTACTGTGTGTGGGGGCAGCAGGTTATTTGGTGTGGGGGGAAAAAAACAAAAAAAAAAAAAAAAAATATATATATTCTGTTTATTGTGCAAAGTTGCAGATTAGAGCACATTCTGTTTAGTGTGCACAGTTGCAGATTAGAGCACATTCTGTTTAGTGTGCAAAGTTGCAGATTAGAGCACATTCTGTTAAGTCTTCAAACTAAAATATCAAAGTCACGTATTCCATTCAGTGTGCGTCGCCGCAGTTTAGCAGCACATTCTGAGTACTGTGCAGAGTTGCAGAATAGGAAGAAATACTGTTAAGTCTTCAAACTAAAATATCAAAGTCACATATTCCATTCAGTGTGCTTCGCCGCAGTTTAGCAGCACATTCTGTGTACTGTGCAGAGTTGCAGAATAGGAAGAAATACTGTTAAGTCTTCAAACTCAAATATCAAAGTCACATATTCCATTCAGTGTGCTTCGCCGCAGTGTAGCAGCACATTCTGTGTACTGTGCAGAGTTGCAGAATAGGAAGAAATACTGTTAAGTCTTCAAACTCAAATATCAAAGTCACATATTCCATTCAGTGTGCTTCGCCGCAGTTTAGCAGCACATTCTGTGTACTGTGCAGAGTTGCAGAATAGGAAGAAATACTGTTAAGTCTTCAAACTCAAATATCAAAGTCACATATTCCATTCAGTGTGCTTCGCCGCAGTTTAGCAGCACATTCTGTGTACTGTGCAGAGTTGCAGAATAGGAAGAAATACTGTTAAGTCTTCAAACTAAAATATCAAAGTCACATATTCCATTCAGTGTGCTTCGCCGCAGTGTAGCAGCACATTCTGTGTACTGTGCAGAGTTGCAGAATAGGAAGAAATACTGTTAAGTCTTCAAACTCAAATATCAAAGTCACATATTCCATTCAGTGTGCTTCGCCGCAGTTTAGCAGCACATTCTGTGTACTGTGCAGAGTTGCAGAATAGGAAGAAATACTGTTAAGTCTTCAAACTCAAATATTAAAGTCACATATTCCATTCAGTGTGTTTCAACGCCGTTTAACAGCCTATTCTGTGTACTCTACAGAGTTGCAGAATAGTAAGAAATACTGTTAATTTTTCAAACTCAAATATCAAAGTCACATATTCCATTCAGTGTCTTTCACCGCCGTTTAACAGCCTATTCTGTGTACTCTGTACAGTTGCAGAATTATAAGAAATACTGTTAAGTTTTCAAACTCAAATATTAAAGTCACATATTCCATTCAGTGTGTTTCAACGCCGTTTAACAGCCTATTCTGTGTACTCTGTACAGTTCCAGAATTATAAGAAATACTGTTAAGTTTTCAAACTCAAATATTAAAGTCACATATTCCATTCAGTGTGTTTCAACGCCGTTTAACAGCCTATTCTGTGTACTCTGCAGAGTTGCAGAATAGTAAGAAATACTGTTAATTTTTCAAACTCAAATATTAAAGTCACATATTCCATTCAGTGTCTTTCACCGCCGTTTAACAGCCTATTCTGTGTACTCTGTACAGTTCCAGAATTATAAGAAATACTGTTAAGTTTTCAAACTCAAATATTAAAGTCACATATTCCATTCAGTGTCTTTCACCGCCGTTTAACAGCCTATTCTGTGTACTCTGTACAGTTCCAGAATTATAAGAAATACTGTTAAGTTTTCAAACTCAAATATTAAAGTCACATATTCCATTCAGTGTCTTTCACCGCCGTTTAACAGCCTATTCTGTGTACTCTGTACAGTTCCAGAATTATAAGAAATGCTGTTAAGTTTTCAAACTCAAATATTAAAGTCACATATTCCATTCAGTGTGTTTCAACGCCGTTTAACAGCCTATTCTGTGTACTCTGCAGAGTTGCAGAATAGTAAGAAATACTGTTAAGTTTTCAAACTCAAATATTAAAGTCACATATTCCATTCAGTGTGTTTCACCGCCGTTTAGCAGCCTATTCTGTGTACTCTGCAGAGTTGCAGAATAGTAAGAAATACTGTTAAGTTTTCAAACTCATATATATTAAAGTCATATATATCGTGTAAGATGAAGAAGGCGGGTAAAAAGGGACGGGGAAGTGGACGTGATCCTGAAAGTTCAGGGCGCGGGTCAGGACGCGGAGAAACTGTGCCTGGTGCCAGAGCACAAGAAAGAAAGACATCCACCATACCTAGCTTCATGTCTGATTTCACAGGGCGTCGCAGGACATCACTCTCGAGGTCCGACCAGTGCGAACAGGTGGTCGGTTGGATGACAGCTGATACTGCTTCCAGTCGGTTAAGCACCACCCTGTCTTCCACCAAGTCCACTCTCAGTAGCCAAGAGTCTGGTCAACATAATCCTCACTCTGATCATCCTTCCTCCCACCATACACGGTCTGGTCAAAGAAGTGATCCCACACTGGGATATAGTGATGAGCTCGTCTCATCACCAATCCTTCATTTGACCCTCTCTCCAAGCACGCTTGCAGAGGAACATGACATCTTGTGCCCTGATTCACAACCTCTAGAGGCTACCCAATCACAAGAAGATGACAGATGTGAACGGCATTTAAGGTCAAAGGAAGTAGTGGATGATGATGATGATGATGAGACACAGTTGCCATTAAATCAACCACTATTTCCTTCTCAAGACCTTGTTGAGGAGAATGTTATACAGTTGTCAATGACCGAGTATGTGGTGGGATCAAGACTTGAGGAGGATGATCAGAGTGAGGAAGTGGAGGAGGACTTGGTGGACGATGAGGTGACTGACCCCACCTGGGAAGGTGTAGAGCCGAGCGATGACAGCAGTCCTGAGGGTGAGCCATCTGCAGCACCGCAACAGGCTGGAAGAGGCAGTGGTGTGGCTACAGAAAGAAGGCGGACCGCACCAAACCGGCCCGCAAATGTTCCACGGAGCACCCCCTTGCGTAAATCTACCTTGCCAAGGGGTAGGTGTTCCGCGGTATGGCGTTTTTTTAAGGAAAGTGCGGACGACAAAAGATTTGTAGTTTGCAACCTGTGCCACACCAGAATGAGCCGAGGCATGAACACTAGAAACCTCACCACCACCAGCATGATCCGACACATGGCATCCAAGCACCGTAGTAAGTGGGAGGAACGCCTGGATCGCCCATCTGTGTCTGCAGGCCACACCACTGCCTCCTCTTCCCCTGTTTTCGGTGCCGGCCAATCGCCTGTCGAAGGCGCAGGCCCGCATACCTCCCGCCCTGCACCTGTAGCATCTGAAGCACCATCAGCGACCACATCCACTTCCCTGTCCCAGCACAGCGTCCAAATGTCGTTACCCCAGGCATTTGAGCGCAAGAGAAAATACCCAGCCACCCACCCACAGGCCATAGCACTAACCTCACACCTTTCAAAATTACTGGCCATCGAAATGCTGCCATTTAGGCTTGTGGACACTGAGTCCTTCCGCAGCCTGATGGCAGCAGCTGTCCCTCGGTACGCGGTCCCCAGCCGCCACTACTTTTCCCGGTGTGCCATCCCCGCATTACACCACCATGTGTCCCGTAACATCACCCGTGCCCTGACCAACGCAGTTACTGGGAAGGTCCACTTAACGACTGACACATGGACAAGTGCTTGTGGCCAGGGACGCTACATTTCCCTGACGGCACACTGGGTGAATGTCGTGGAGGCTGGGAGCGACTCGGACCCTGGGATGGCACGGGTGCTACCCACGCCGAGGATTGCGGGCCCTACCTCCATCAGGGTTTCCACCAGCACCTACGTTATTGGCTCCTCCTCCTCCGTTTCCACCTCCGAATTCTCTACACACACCGCCACTCCCCCATCAGCCAGTAGCTGGAAGCAGTGTAGCACTGCAGTGGGGAAGCGTCAACAGGCCGTGCTGAAGCTGATCTGCCTTGGGGACAAACAGCACACGGCCTCAGAGCTGTTGCAGGGGATTAGTCACCAGACCGAGCAGTGGCTCTCGCCACTCAACCTGCAAGCAGGCATGGTTGTGTGTGATAATGGGCGTAACTTGGTGGCGGCTTTGGAGCTCGGCAAGCTCACACACGTACCATGCCTAGCGCATGTATTTAATTTAGTGGTGCAGCGATTTCTAAAAACCTACCCCAATGTGCATGATCTCTTGACCAAGGTGCGCCGCGTGTGTGCACATTTCCGTAAGTCATCTACAGCTTCGGCCGGCCTGTTGAAGCTGCAGCAGCGCTTACAATTGCCAGCTCACCGGCTGCTGTGTGACGTGAGCACGCGCTGGAACTCCACCTTCCACATGTTGGCCCGGCTTTGTGAGCAGCAGAGGGCAGTAGTGGAGTACCAGCTGTTACACGGTCGTCGCCTCTCCGTTCAACTTCCTGTAATCAGAAGTGAGGAGTGGGAATGGATGTCAGACCTCTGCGAGGTTTTACGCAATTTTGAGGAATCGACACAGATGGTGAGCGGCGATAACGCTATTATCAGTGTAACCATCCCACTTCTGTGTCTACTGAAACGCTCGCTGCTCACAATTAAAACCGACGCTTTGCATGTGGAAGAGGTGGAAATGGGGGAGGAAGAGCTTACACAAGGTGATAGCCAGAGCACCCTCACTTCGTCTTCTCAGCGACAATTGGAGGAGGCGGAGGAGGAGGAGGAGGAGGAGGAGGAGGAGGAAGACACGGTTGCCTCCGCTACAGAGGGTAGCCATGGAACTTTAGTTCCATCTCTTCAGCGTGGGTGGGCAGAAGAGGAGGAAGAGGATGAGGATATTGAGAGTCAGCCTCCTGGTGAGGACAGCGAAATCTTGACTGTTGGTACTCTGGCACACATGGCTGACTTTATGTTAGGCTGCCTTTCCCGTGACCCACGCGTTGTACGCATTTTAGACAACACGGATTACTGGGTGTTCACCCTTCTGGACCCCCGCTACAAAGAGAATTTCTCATCTCTCATTCCTCCGGTGGAGAGGACAAGCAAAATGGTGCAATACCAGAAGGTTCTTGTTGAAAAATTGCTCCAAAATTTTCCATCTGACAACGCTGGCGGCAGAGTACGTGCTACCTTGGCCAACCGAGAAGGGGAGAAAAGGGGAGCACACAGCAGTTCCGAGAAAGGCAGGGCAACACTCTCCAAGGCGTGGGACACCTTCATGACACCCCGCCAGCACCCTCACCCTGATGCGCAGCCTAGTGTCACAAGGAGGGAAAAGTTTTGGAAGATGGTGAAGGAGTACGTAGCAGACCGTGTCAGCGTCCTCAATGATCCCTCTGTGCCTTACAACTACTGGGTGTCCAAGCTGGACACGTGGTATGAACTGGCACTCTACGCCTTGGAGGTGCTGGCCTGCCCTGCCGCCAGCGTTCTGTCTGAGCGGGTATTTAGTGCTGCTGGTGGCATCATAACAGATAAGCGTATCCGCCTTTCCACCGACAATGCTGATAGGTTGACACTTATAAAAATGAACAAGGCCTGGATTTCCCCTGACTTCTCCACTCCACTGGAGGAAAGCCCCGGGGGAACATAAACTCACTTTATATATGTTATTTACAATGATGGGAATACTCTGTATTCCCATTCACCCCTTCCACCCCAAAAACGGGTATATGGTTGACTCTTAATGTTCTCATCCTCCTCCTCCTCTTCCATATGCCCTGGGATATAATTTTTATATAGGGCCAGCTCACCAGCGTGCCCTGGGATATAATTTTTATATAGGGCCAGCTCACCAGCGGGCCCTGTGATATAATTTTTATATAGGGCCAGCTCACCAGCGGGCCCTGTTTGCCAATTTTTATATAGGTCAGCTCACCAGCGGGCCTTCTCATATAATGTTTTATTGGGTCAGCTCTCTAGCGGGCCCTCTCATATAATGTTTTATAGCGTCAGCTCACTAGCGGGCCTTCGCATATAATGTTTAGGATGGTCAGCTCTGCAGCAGACCCTCACCCATAATGTTTTAGATGGTCAGCTCAGCGCACGTTTCCCTCTTAATCATGGCCTCAGTTCTGAAAATCAAGGAAATTTTTGGGAGAATTTGCCTCTGCGCACGTTTCCCTCTTAATCATGGCCTCAGTTCTGAAAATCAAGGAAATTTTTGGGATAATTTGCCTCTGCGCACGTTTCCCTCTTAATCATGGCCTCACTTCAGAAAATCGATGAAATTTTTGGGAGAATTTGCAGATGATATACAAGTAAATATACAGCAAATACTGTTTGGTAACAATTTTTCGCCTAAAGTCGTTTTTATTTTCCTTTTTGTGTGTTTTACGGTCAGTCTGTAAAAATGGCGTACTACGGGCGAAAGATCGTTCCCAGCAGCGATGTTGGAGTCCAAGGTGCATCCAGACATCCTCCCTATGCTGTCCCTGAACCATTTCTGTAGTGTTTCCATCTTTTTCTGCCCTTTTCCTATGGACCAGGCACCCTCCCCTCATCAGAGCAGGGGGTGCCTGGTGTAATGCTCGAGTCCTCCCATTGACTTCAATGGGGCTCGGGTGTTCGGCCGAGCACTCGAGCCTCAGGGGGTGCTCGGTCAGAGCACCCGAACATCCGAGCATTGGGGTGCTCGCTCATCACTAATAAACACCTCTACAATGCAAGAGCTAGTGATGCAAGTTTTACGTCTGGCTTCCAGGGGGCATTGGACCTCCTGGTGCTAACACCAGAGCAACAAAATATATTGAATGTTCCTGTGACTGCGAATGAGGTTGCAAAGGCATTGAGCAATCTTAAAAATAAGAAAGCACCAGGCCCAGATGGGCTGACTTTGGAATATTACAAAACACCCCTCTAAAGAAATTACTGCCCTCTTACTGACCTATATTAGGAAATCTTAAACATGGGCTCTATCCTGCTACATTTTGATCACTCTAGAATAATCCTATTAACAAACTGAAAAAAAAACTTAACATCTGGTCTTGTCCTACCACCCAATCTCCCTACTGAATTCATACTGTAAAATCCTAAACAAAATTCTGGGTACTAGATTAAGCAAGTTCCTTGAATTACTGGTGTCACCAGAAAAAATGGTTTTAACAGAGGCAGACATTCAGTGTACAATGAGCACAAAGTAGTGGAGGCTGTTATGAGGGCCTGAAAATCTCCCACTCATCCACATCTCATGCTTGGATTGTATGCTAAAAAGGCATTAGATTCCATATTATAGGACTATATGATCAGACTCTTAGAGCATCAACAATTTGGCCACCCCTTTTTGACATATTTAAAGTCAATTTACAATGCCCCACAAGCAACAATTATGACTAACAGCATACTTTCCCCACTATTATTCAACCTGGCACTGGACCCACTGCTAAATGTATTCACTGGTGTATCCACAGATACTTATGGCCTGGTAACAGCATTTGATCTTATGATCATATATCTATTAAAACCAAGAGTGGGTGACCTCAAAAGGTTTTTAAACTATTGTCAGACTTTGGAGGCTTTTCTTGCCTGCAAATACAGTTGGAGAAGTCAGGGGAATTGCGGATGCCTAATTCACCCATATCAGAGTCCCTCAGACGTATGCCATTTTAATGAGCCAGCCCATGACTACCCTGAACTATTTAGGAAAATACCTCACCAAAAATGTGCAGGACTTGTATAATGCAAATATAAAACTAGCTATTGACACACTACTTGCTGATTTTACTCACTGGAAAAATCTCTCCATCTCTTTTACAAGACAAATATGCTTAATTAAGATGGTGCCATTTCCTAGAATCTCATATATAGATGCTTCCTATACACTTAGCTAAGAGAGATGTAGATCTAATCCATTAGCATTTTCATTGGAAACATAAACAACCCAAAGTTAGCCTAAAAAATTACAGCAACCTAAAATTAATGGTGGCTTTGATCTCCCGAAGGTCGGGCTCTATAACATGGCCAGATTATTACACATAGCCAAAGAGTGGGTATCAAAGACTAGTGTTTATACTGCCTGGAATAGGGACCAACAACTTGTACCTCATTTAGATCTGCGATACCTACTGCATACTCCTGTCTCCAAGATACCTCCCTGCTGTTTGGTTAATCCTCTTATTTTTAACACTATTAGGGAACGGCAATAGACACACTACTCAATTTACCATACCAGATACATCTCAGAATTTCTACTACTATTTAAAAATGTAGTCTTCCAGGACGGGCGTGAGGATATAAGATTCCACTAGTAGGCAAACAAACGTGTAGAGATGGTGGGACAACTGGTAGGTCTAGCCACCTCAACCTTATATGCTTTCCCTGTGTTATCTGAGAAATATACTTTGCCCCCAAACCATATATTTCTTTGCTTACAAGCCAAATTGTTCACTGGGAACCTTTCATACGAACCCTGCATGAAGAGCTCCAAAAGCTGTATTACACCATTTTCCAGTATACAACTTGGATGGCCTCTATTGTGCTTACAGACAGGGATCTGTAATGTAACAGAACATTTGGGGGAGAAATGTAATTCCCTACTTAACATATACCTGCATATTGGTGAGGTTTAGAGGGGGGCAGATCCTGGGGAAAAGGGGGGGGGACAAACCTGGAGCTTGGGGTTTTGTTTTGTTAGTTTGTTGGGTTAAATGTTGTGAAGTTGTAATTGCTGGTTCCTACTGTACTGCTTGCTGGTGGGGACTCATACGCAGTGGGCCACCCACCTTCATCGCTATACCCTAAGACTCTTTACTATTATACAGTCAGGACCTCTGTTACCGACTGGGCAATCCCAAGGTCCATAAAACACCAAACAAGTCACATTAGATGTGTTGAGTATCCTGACTTTATAAATAGTGGGCTTATTCTGTAACACATGAGTGACATTGGAATGGATGTTTCTAAATTAAAGGGATAACAATACTTCATTTTATCTTTATTTTATTTTGTAGGCATTAAAAAAACATGAAGAACGATATAAGTCTTATCTCTCAAACCTTTATGGTTTGAAAGATATTCACAAGCAAAGTTTCCCCTCCTGCCCCATTTACCTAGTGTAAGCCATCTCTTCTCAGATGTGGAATGCAGTCCATAGACTAGACAGATAACAGCAGGGGACAATCTTCTTCCTATGAGAACAATGAAAGTCCTGCCCCCCTTGAAAAGTTTTTCAGTTTTTTCCCTTATCTTAATTGAAGATTGTCCCTCTCTGCAGTCTACCTGGGCACCTCCCTTCTGCTCTGGCTGAGCAGTGTTACATCAGTAAAAGGGTCGGGAGGAGGATACTTTGTCATTGAATTACTCTTGAACTACACATCTGACAGAATTGAAATAACACTCTCCAAAGTCCAAATACTATGATGATTAATTAGAGCTGCTTTTATTATGAAACATTACTATCCCTTTAAATACTGCCATCCTTCTCATATATATTGCCTATTGTGCACAACCTAATGATTCTATGAAACATGTCATTTTTGTTTGTTTCTTTTGATAAGAAAAAACTTTGTTTCAATAAAAAGAATAAAAAAACCCATTTCAATTAATAGGAATTTGTTGAGTTTTTATTTGTCCCATATGGTGCAGCTGGGTTGCTCCAGAATGAATCCAGGGGAAGATGCACTAAGGTGAGAAAACTCTCCAGTGTGAAATACTTTTCATTTCCTATGTTAATCTATGGAATATCTTTTTCAAGTTGGAAAGATCTTAGTGCATAGGCTCCATAAAAAAATGAATTGAAGAGTTTATCTCAACTTTATTAGACCTTAGCGTATAACTTCTCAACTCGTCTTAGTACAGCAAACACAGTAAACAGACATAACCGACTGCTGTATGAAGGATAGATTGCTAAGTAAGTCGTACTATTAAACACACCTCTGTGGTCCTTAATGAGTTAAGATTACCATATGTAGTGAGCAGATTTTGAGATCCTGTTAGCAACTGTTATGTCCATATCCATGGACATGACATCCAGAAATAACTACAGATGGTATCTGTTGAATATAATGCACTTAAAGATAGGGGGGTATAAGAGAGAAATACCCCCCAACAAAAAGAAACCCATTAATGAGGCACTCAAACCAGAACAACAAAGAATATATGAAAATGAAAAAATATTTATTAAATATGTATACCTAAACAAAAAACATAAAACTCACATTTAAAACATAAGTAAAAACAGAAAAGAGGGAGACATGCAAACTGATAATCCAAATAAACACAGCATAGACTCACAAATCAGATCTGATAAATATCCACATAGTAATACCCCCAAACATATGCAACATGAAAAAAGTGTAGATAAATAATTCTATTTAAATAAATAATTCGCCACTCTAGTGTATCTATACCTGTAATTACAGACAAAGAGTAATATAACATTGATTAAGAAAAGCAAATGTATACTTAGCAATCCAGGAGTAACATCAAAGACAGAAAATGAGTTACAGTGAGTCGAGGCTTTGGAAAAGTATACACAACAATCACCCCTCCATAGACATCACCGAGGCTTGTGGTGGTACTCTTTGGGATTATCTATTCTGTTTTTTCTTATTTTTTAAATGTGAGTCTTATGTATTTTGTTTTGACAGTGGCGTAACAATAGGGGTCGCAGTGGTCGCACCTGTGACCCCCTCACCCGCAGCAGTCGCTTAGCTGATCTCCCACTCGGTGCGCCGCTCTAGTAATACAGAGCGCTTGGTGATGACATCATCTCCCAGCCTCTGCATTACTAGAGCGGCGCGCGGGAGCTTCAGTTCTCGAGATCTGTGCTGAAGGAGGCACAGATCTGTCAAGACACTCCGCTAGACCACCAGGGACTGGAGGTAGGGGCAATGTGGAGATAAAGGGGAAATGTGGAGATAAAGGGGAAATGTGAAGATGGGGGCATTGTGGAAGGGGAAATGTGAAGATGGGGGCATGGTGGAAGGGGCATTGTGGAGATGGAAGGGGCATTGTGGAGATGAAGTGTGGGCATTGTGGAGATGAAAGGGGCATTGTGGGAGGGGCAATGTGGAGATAAAGGGGGCATTGTGGAAGGGGCAATGTGGATGAGGAAGCCAATGTGGTCGGAGGGGGCCCATGGCAATTCTTGCACCAGGGCCCGGTGGCTTCTAGTTACGCCTCTGTGTTTTGATATACATATTTAATAAAGATTTCATCATTTTCATATACTCTTTGTTGTTCTGGTTTGAGTGCTTCATTAGTGGGTTTATTTTTGTTTAGGTATTTTTCTCTCATCTTTAAGTACATTGTCCTCTATACCCTGAGAGCACCAAGGCTATATGAGTCTTTAATCCATATATGATTATTAACTTGTGCTGGCTTATCCTTTTTCTATATGCATCTGTTGAATATAGGCACAAGGATAAAATTAATAGAAGCCATTATGATTTTCTGTCCATTGAAAGATAATTCATTATTCATTATTATTATGAGCTTTTTAGTTCTCATTTAATTCCATACAAATTACTATCAATACATTCATCTCTTTCAGGTTGATTTTAAATTTAAAGCAGCATTTGAATTGACGAATTACGACAAATTTGCATGGCACTGTGGTTCTGGAGACTGTGGCTCAGATGTACAGCACAGCTACTTATCTGTGGACAACAATACAGCTTTCCAGGCATGGTACCAGTCTGAGGGATACATGGTTAGACAAGTGACCAGTAACAAACCTTTTTACCTTAGGTAAGTTATTCTACAACATTCACCTTGCATTTCTCTACCGGTATAAGCAATCTTTGGCTCCTGAGTTATGATAAAGAAGTGATAAAGAGGAGATATCTTCTCCATTGAGATCAATTTTTCAGTTCCTATGTTATTCTATGGAGCCTATGCAATAAGATTTCTCAAGTGTGAGAGATCTTAGGGCACAGGATTCATAGAATTACATAGGAACTGGGGAAATGATCTCATTGGAGAAGCAATCTCCACTGTATCACCTCTTTATCATACCTTAATGATTAACCACCAGGTGTTGGATCCCCAACTCCCATCTATAGTGGAGAGAAACATCAATATTTTCTTTTGCAAATTGATTGCGAGGACACAGAGAACATTTTTGGATCTCTCTGAATTTATTCAAACTAATTTATGGTCAGTGGGAGGCGGAGAGAGGAAGAAGGGAGTGCAGAAAGCAACTGGAAGGGAGTCTGCAGATCACAGGAGATAAACAGGGTGAAACCAGGACAGCTTGAGAGTGTAGGGGGAGAGAAAGAGCAGTTGGGAGCATGGGAGAGAGGCAGGAACTCAGGGTAGAGATAGAGATGAAGAGAGAGTGTGTGACAAAAGAGTTGACATGGAGAGCAAGAATGGAAGAGGCAGAACAGGCATGGATGAAAGAGAGACAAAGTAAGGGAGAGCGTGAGAGAAAGGGGAGAGTTATCTGAAAGTCCTGCATGTCTACTAACCCACCAAAGAATCTCTCTTACATTTTTCAAACAAGACCTGGACAGGAAACTATCTAATTGACATCTGAAAGTAATCGTACATTTTTTTTAATGTAAATAAACATGTAAATGTAAACATGGAATGAGTCATTTCATTTGCAAGATGTGATTTGTTTCTTTTCAGAATTTACAAAATTTTTTGCTCATCCATATGCCCTTCATCTCAAACCAACTGATGGTTGGTTGGGGATGATGTGAGTTGTAGTCTTCAGCAGCTGGAGAGCCATAGGTTGCCTAGCCCTGGTCTGAACTGTGCTTATTTACAGATAATTCTAAATCTTTCTAGTGCCCTACACATATTTTGAATGAATTACAACATCCATACATAAAAATGAGCACCTTGGGGCAGGGCAGGATTTACATCTCAGGTGCCACTAGGCTAGACATTCTAGGCCAGTGGTTCCCAACCTGTGCCCTCAGGGCCCACTAACAGGCCAGGACCTGTGAATTTCCCTGCTAGAGCATAGCTGTTTTGATCAGAGGTTCTGTCAATTTGATTAACTCATCTGTGTTCTAACAAGGAAATCCTCAAATCCTGGCCTGTTAGTGGGCCTTGAGAGCACGGGCTGGGAATCGATGTTCTCGACCTCCCTTAGGCCCACCTGTGGTCCCACTTCCACTCTCCTTATGACACTGTCCGCTAGCTCCATTCACTGTTGCCTTGCACAGAAAATTCCCCCAACCTATAACATGCAAAAACATGTTATAATCCCTTGGTTGCAAAGGTAGAATCCAGGGGTATAAATAATATCCAGTAAATGTTTATGTAAACTGGTAAATATATCAGTCATCGTAAAACAGGAGATGTGCGTAAATAATGCCTCATCTGATCAAGTCAGAGAACAAAGCTTTGCTGAGAATATATTCCATATGTACTGAATTACAAATCTCTGAAACTATTAACCTATTTGGAAAACAGAAAGCACACGTAATAAGCAGTTTAAATATATACATTTAGTGAAACTAAAAGCTGTTTAGGCAACATATTCACTTTAATTGGACTCTAAGATAGGTTTGAGAATAGGAAAGGGCAATAAGTAAAGTAAAAGTAAACTTTTCTGCAAATGGGGGCGTCTAAAGAACACAAGCTCGATTGAACAGACTATTTTAAAACAGCCAGTAAGGCCAAAATCATTACCGAACATTAGTCATGCCTGAGTAGCACAGTTATGTAATAATAAGCTGTCTAGCAGAATGGCTAATGAACGTAGGCCCCCCAAAAAATACACATAGCCTCAAAATGTGTGTTGCACATTTTATGACCTCACCGTGTGTTCATTTCAGTCGCTAAACAACAATAGATACATCAACTTCAAAGGAAACAAATAATGGTCAACGTGATCTAGCGACGTTAAATGTTGTCAAGACAGGTTCAAACTCACAGCCAATCACAAAACACCAAAGTAACAAGTACATTCTAATAAACCTATATAAACCCCAAAATAACTGACACACCTTGCCTGTGTTTCGAGGTTCAGGGAGCTAGAGCACAGGGCCCAGGAGCGGAGGATACAGAGAGAGAGAGGAGCAGACACTAGACAAAGGTATACGGAGTGGAGAGAGGAGAACATTGCAAATAAATATACATAAGACATAAGACACTTTGGCACGTATTGCACACATGTATACACACACATATTTTATTTTGGACACAGAATGCAACTTCATTTTTTCTTTACACAGTGTGAATCAGTGAGTGCAAGGGAGTGCAAGACAATGTTTGTGACCGAGTGCCTGTGGGAGTGAGTGGCTATGTGCAGGAGATAATTAGGCGAGTGGTAGGAAAATGGCAGGGAGACAAGTGGAGGCTGGAGGAGTGTGGAGAGGGGCAGGAGAGGAGGAAAGACAGCAGGTGATCCCTGGTCAGAGATAGAGGGGAGAGCAGCTGGGCGGAGGGGGACTCAACTACACTTAGGTATATGACTGAGAGGGACCAGCACGTTAATGGGAATTGGGGGGGGGGGATGAGCTCCAGGATTACACACAGCCAGTGGAAGTGCAGGCAGGGCCTGAACTCCAAACCTGCTGTTTAAGTTCTGACATGTCTCAGGTAGTGCCGAGGAAGACAGATTGCAGGATCCCATGTACTCCATGAGGAGAATATAGTGCTAGTGCAGACCAACAGTGAGGGAGCGCAACTTGTTCTCCAAAGAGAGGATCAGTGGTATTGGTACTCGGAAGAAGTTTGCCTAGTGTCAGGTCCTCAACATGGTAAATGCGGTGTCAAAATGTAAGCGGACCACAGACTCCATTAAGGAGAGATGGACTGACTGCAAGAGGAAGGTCAAAAATAATCTTGGTGACCTAGCCAAGCATGCAAGATGTACCAGAGGTGGTCCCCTGCTAACATAACATTCAATGCCTTGAAGAAGAACCTCTCCACAAGTGCTGCTCAGGGGGTCCCTGGCAGATGTGACATTGGCGACGACAACACCCTCCAGTCAATATGTCCATAACTGTCCACCTCGCAAAGGCCTTGATCCAATGAAGTATGGTGAAACTGCCAAGTCAAAAAAGGCCAATGGACGTTAACTATGTCTGACTTATGTAATATTGAATACGTAGGTGATCAGAATAGTTAACGAGAGTAGGCCCAAAAAATTAACGTAGCTCAAAAATCAGTGTCACACATTTTTTGACCTCACTATGCATTCCAAATAGTCAATAATTAACGTACCATATATCTAATGCCAAGGAAAAGATAACTCTCTACATTATCTAGCAACGCTGAACGTTGTCAACACAGGTTCAAACTCACAGCCAATCACTACACGCCAAAGTATGAAACACATTCAAATACACTTATATATACACAAAAATAAATGACATACCTTGTCTGTGTTTTGAGTTTTGTCAAGCTAGAGCACAGAACCTAGTAGAGGAGCAGGAGAGGATGATGCTCAGGAGGGCATACCGGTCAGGGAAGGGGTGGGAGAGGGAGAACAGCTGGGCGGAGGGGGCCCTAACCAAGGAGAGGCACACAGAGTCTAGGAACAGCTTCAACAGTGGGATAAGGGGTAGATGTTGGGGAGCACCCTACACAGTCAGGGTCAGCACAGACAGGCCATGAAAGCCACAGTTTAGGATGGAGCTGATAAAAGAGGGACCCTAAATACTCCTACGAGGAGACTAGGGTCCTAGTCCAGAGCATCCTGGAGAGGGAGACAATCTTGTTCCCGTGGGAGAGGTTCACTGGTCTGTGTGCTCAGAAGAAGGCTGCCTGGAGTCAGGTACAAAACGGGGTCAACTCAGTCTCCATATGTCATAGGACCCTGGACTCCATCAAGAAGTGCTGGGGTGACTGTAGGAGGCTGGTGAAAAAGAAAATGGGAGAGGTTGCTATGCATGCCCGAAGTTCTGGAGGTGGTCCCCCTGTCCACATCACCTTTAACTCCTTGGTGGACATGCTCAGGAAGAACCTGCCCTCAATGGCTGTTGAGGGGGTACCTGGAGGATCAGACACTGGCAACAACCAGACACCACACAAACCCTCATACCTACTACAGGCCAACACAGTGACAGTTGAACACATGGCCAGCATTCATTCACACAACTGCACCAACACAGCGCTGAGAGGATTCAAACAAGGACAAAACACTGAACAATCCAAGCAGAAATGGAAAGGGTACAACAGAACAAATCCTGTCCAAGTTAATCTTTAACCCCCTTGTTGCTGTATTGTTCATGATACCCACTCCAGACAAATAATGCTCGCCATCACATTCTCATGTGAAGCTCTCTCATGTTCCTCCACAATGTTAAACATGTAACCTATAGCACCTATACTCTTGGGTGCTAGAGGGATGATCAACGCATTGGTAAACGATGCATTGGCTACCCCTCTGGCACTCCAATGGTTAACCAAGAATTAACAAAATACAACAGGGCTACATTGCACTGGTCCACAGGGATCAGTTCAAATGTCACATTTCCAATGATTGCATGTACAACACACAGGCCTCAAACTAAAGAACACTTGGGCCCCAAAGCAAATCAATGCACCGTTCAATGGCGACTAAGTAGATGAAATATCCTGTGAATCATTTGTATCCTGAGGAGTGGGGATGGCAAGCAAAGAAATGGGTATGGTTTCGAAGCCATAGTGTTGTTACTTCCTAGGCCTATGTGTTGTGTATGTAAATCGGTTTGTCTCAGTTGAACTGTGATGCTTTGATTATCATCTGGATCCTGAAGAGCGGGGATGGCAAGGAGGCCATCCACTCTTGTCAGGACACATTTGATAACCAAAGATTAACTACTGTAGGTTGCTTACATCAATGTACAGCAGGGATGTTTAAGTTTAGTCCTCAATGGCCATCAACAGGCCAGGATATCCCTGATTAAGCACAGGTGGGTCACTCGAAATGAATGAGCTACTGATTAACTAACTTTTACTTAATCAGGGAAATTCTTAAATTCTGGCCTGTTGGTGGCCATGAGGACTGAATTTGGACAGACCTGATGTACAGGAGCCTGTCAAGCTCATGAATCACTGATTGCCAGGGTGTTATCGCATGCATTGCAATGCAATGCATGGGATACCATCCTGCCACTCAAGGATTCACGTGTCAATATCATCCATCTTATCATTGCTTTGATTACTAATCACACCATGTAATTTCCCCACACAGCATCCATGCCTGCAGCACAGCAGGAGGACATTGAGGAGGAGGCATACGACATCCCCCAAGTGACTTCCCTCTTGTGGAGCCAGAAGAGGTGGTCACCATCACCATCAGCACCACCTCCACCAGCACCACCTTCACCAACCATGGGATTCAGATGGCTACCTACAGCCATCTCCAACTGAATGCCTCTGGGATGTGTATGCCTCTGTCCTGTCACGGTTACCCAGAGAAGTTCAGGAGTCAGTACGGTCAACAATAGATAGAAAGAACAAACAAATACAGGAACAAGCAGAGGGTTACCAACCAGCAAGCACTATTATCAGGAATAATAGGCTGCAAAGCTAGACCACACTGCTAGAGATGAGGCCTTAGCCACTGGTAGTCTCAACAGGAACCAGGAGCAGGAACTGGAACTCAGGATCTTGATCCGACGTAACGAGTGAACTGACTCATGCCTGCAGTCAGTAGGGAGCGAACTGACTCACGCCTGCAGTCAGATGCAAGTCTACCAGAGCCCCAGGCCCGCACTATATTAGGTGTCTGATCACCAAGGGAAAGGACAAAAGAATAGTCAGACAGAGCCACTAGTCAGCAACAGAGGGGGTAGTCAGACAAGCTGGGTCATACACAGTTAAGGTAGTCTGCCAGAGCCACAAGTCTGCACCAGATTGGATGTCCACTATTAGGGGTGAGGCAAAAGAATAGTCAGACAAAGCCACAGGTCAGCAATAGAATGGATAGAAGACAAGCCAGGTCATACACTGAGCCCAAGGTACAGAACTGCTTTGAACAACAACGCAAGGGCATCTGAGTCAGGCCTCAGTCTGCCTTTTAAACCCCTCCACAGGAAGTAGGAGGAGCAGCTCAGAGGGAGGAAGTAGGAAATAGGTAGGAGGAGACTACAGTAAGCAAACAGATAAAACAGAGGCCTACAGCATGCTTGAAGCTTCGTGCCTGTAATGATGCTGAAGTCAAGGTAAGCTGTAACATGTCCATCTCAAGACATTATTGGATGGCCCCACCAGCACCACCCCTGGGAAGGGACTGGATGCCCAATATGGTGGCAATACAACAACACCACAGTATGGGGCAAATAACCCCACTTCCAGACAGCAGCCACCCAAGTGGATGAAGCCAGAGCCCAGCCGTGACCCCATACCCAGCTAGGATGAATCAGGATACCAGTGGCCACGGTATGACCCATGGCCACTGGACTATTAACATTTGGGTCTGATTTGAGAACCACAGCACCCTCAGAAGCAGGAGGACACATCTGTAGCCACAATAACAGCAATCAGTTGCTGGTACAGAGTTCATAGATGTGGTGGGGGCACAGACATCCCCTATGTACCCACATGCTGGCCCCCCGACACCTGCCCCTGAGCACACCTCACCACCAGCAGTGGTAGAACCCCAAAACCCTGAAGAACCCAGTGACCAAGATTAAGAGCCAGAGGTTGTTAGAGAGCCATAACCAGCACCTGTGAGTCCACCATCTCCAGCCACATCCCATTCCACAGGGAGCCAGACCATGGCAAGGGATGAAGAGTGCCTGAACATCCAGAGGAGGCAGCTCAGGAAGTACAGGAGAACAAATAGGTACCTGAGGACGTGGCATGGAGATGCATGGAGCAACACTGCCACGCTCCATCCACTGGAATCCTAGGTGACAATCCTGGCGACGGAGATGAGGCAGTTCAGGACAGGGATAATGGACATTTTGGGACAAATGCTGGTAGAATACAATTTCAGGAAGAACCTGCGAATGAAGAGGGAGCAGCAGTCCACAGAGGGGTCCTATCACGGTGCCCGTGATTGCTGCGTTACTATGTCTATCACCAGTAGGGGGCTCCCATTGGTTGCTTGCAGTTTACCCGCCTCCTACTGCCTATTTAAACCAGCATTGGGCACCCTTTGGTTGCCCTTTCGTGATGTCTCTGACCTTTTCACTACCACCATGCTGCAGTTACGTTTGAACTTGTTCCTGCGTCCAGTTCCTGAGTTCCTGAGTTCCTGAGTCGTTGTGTTCTGGTGCTCCTGAGTTCCTGAATTCGTGCTGTTCCTGAGCTCGCTGATCTCTGCTGGTTCCAGTCCTGTTCCGGTTTAGCCATCTGCTGTTTCGGCTCCCTTCATCAGTTCCTGTGTTCACCCTTCTGCTTGGTCATTGTAGCGGAGGCGACATTGTTCCTGAGTCTGTTGGCGACATATAGCCTGTTGGCTCCCAGCGTGTGGATGCTGGTTCGCTCCAAAGCCTTGCGGCTACATTACATGTCAGTTGGTTCCCAGAGTGCGGACGCTGGTTCGCTCCTAGGCCTTGCGGCCTCATTACATGTCAGTCGGTTCCCAGCGTGCGGACGCTGGTTTGCTCCTAAGCCTTGCAGCTACATTACATGTCAGTTGGTTCCCAGCATGCGGACGCTGGTTCGCTCCTAAGCCTTGCGGCTACATTACATGTCAGTTGGTTCTCAGCGTGCGGACGCTGGTTCGCTCCAAAGCCTTGCGGCTACATTGCATCTCAGTAGGTTCCCAGTGTGCGGACGCTGGTTTACTCCCAAGAAGTCTGGAGGTTATATTATACATATCCATTGGCTTCCAGCGTGCGGTAGCTGGTTTGCTCCATTGCTTGTACATTCTACTGTGGGTATCTGTTGGTTCCTAGCGTGTGGACGCTGGTTGGTTCCTGGGCCACTTGTTATATTTCCAGTCATACTGCTGGCCGTAGTGTGCTGTCCTAGACAGCTTTTACCATCTTACCCTGGTATAGGGTTTATTGCCTTCTGGGCAATCTGGATGCTCATAGATTCTTTTACATCTCCCACTGTCATTGCCATCTGACAGTTACTGGGGTCTTTTCTGTCCTATTCTCTCTAGGCTGCCCTGCCCTGCCCTTCCGTCTGTTTGCCTTACCCGGTATTGGCGGGGCCGGTAGAGCCTACTATCTGTGCATTCCTAGGTTGCCTTGCCCGGTATATTGGCAGGGCCGGTAGAGCCTATTCTCAGTAATTTCCAGGCTGCCTTGCCCGATATATTGGCAGGGCCGGTAGAGTCTGTTCCCGTTGGTATCCTGTGGGCTGCCTTGCCTGGTACCTTGGCAGGGCCGGTAGAGCCGTATACACTTGGGGTCGTTTGGCTGCCTTGCCCGGTATATTGGCAGGGCCGGTAGAGCCACCTAATTCTTGCTTGTCCTGGCTGCCTTGCCCGGTATATTGGCAGGGCCAGTAGAGCCTACCTTGACATTACTATTGCCTCTCTATGTATTGTATGTGTGTGTATTGAATCCTACGGGATTATCGTTAACTTTCAATAAAGTTGTGTTTTTACCTAATCTTACGTCTGAGAGTCGTAATAAACCGTGACAGGTCCACCCCACCAACCTCCCCCACCAGTGTGACCCCTGCATCAACCCAAAGATTCCTAAGAGTAACATGTGCAATTTCAACTCACAAACCAATTAGTAAAGCCAAACAACGTGAAGGTGATGTTTGGACATGATGTCAGTTGAAGCTGAACAACTGACACCTAACCCTTTAGCATTCTATGTGCCAGACTGTCCCCATTTAGTTTCATACACTGGTGTGGTTATTAAGGGGTTAGCCAACCATGTATTTGTTGTAAAGTATTCACTGGCAGGATAGCTTATCAAAACCAGCATGTGCTGAGATTCACACTCTGATGAGGGAAAATCCATCACACACCTAGTAAATCAAGGTTAATTATGTAGATCAATGTTGTGTTTGATTACATGACAGGAACATGAAGAAGCCACTGCTGTGGTCAACTGATTACACCATACAGGGGGGACATCGTGGGGTTATACACTAAGGTGTGATAAAGTGTAGATGAGTTCTCTTGTGGTATCATTTCCCCAGTTCCTTTGTTATGCTATGGAGCCTATGCACTAATATCATTAAAAGCAGAGCAATATCAGATCATTGACACCATAGAATAAAATAGGAACTGGAGAAGTGAGATCACTGGAGAAGTTATCTCCACTTTATCACCTCTTCATCACACCTTAGTGAATCTCCCTCATCATTTCATTGCATCAGTACATTTCAAACTCCACATTTCATTAACAGATCCCTGAGACTAGTGACATAACTTCATAGCCATTATGGATACATAACGAATAACTATTTTGCTATGTGGAGAAATGGCTAATCCAACAACAAAATCAACAGAAATATTTTGGATAGTGATAGGCTTCCTTTAATCTGTTCAACAATGCATTACAGCACAAACATGTATGTGTTGTACAGAAATTCTATGAAGACTTCTAAAAAGCAACCAAAGGGTATGTTAAACATAACGACTGGCTACTGAAAACAGTGTTCAGCTGTTCATAGGTTCTCCAAAATGTATTTGAACTCTGAAGAAGAGCAGGATTGATGGACAGGTTTTCCTCTTAGATCTTAGGCAACTCATACACATATACTTTAGCAAGGTATTAGTTTGTGAAAGGTTTTGCAGTGTTTGCTAACAACTTAGTTTCACATTGAATAAACACCAGCACTCGAGAACAGCTAGAGGTGAGCTTCATGGAGGTGGAGTCAACGTTCACCATAGTTACTTGGACATTCCTCTGTTCCATGACGGGTCATGCATGGATAGGTGTGGGAAGGGATGACAGGATCTGAAATGGCACTGTCTAACTGTCTGTATCCAAAGATTAACCATTATTATCCCATTAACCTTTTGCATTCAGGAGGCGTACACAACCCATTGCTTTGCAATGGGTTGTTTACCCCTCTGGAACCAATGAGGTTAGGAAGAAGGGGATGACAACCAGTCATATCTATATATGTGAATAGGACATTGCCTGTCTCGTATTCCAGCCCCTCACAGGGTCTACTCATCCTGTACCTGTGGAACAGGTACCTCCACAAAGGGTAGAGGCTCACTCTCATCCATTAGATGTGTGTGGATGGCTATGTTGTGTAGTATAGCACAGGCTTGGATGATGTCTCATGCCTTGCCTGGTGCATATTGCAGTGATCCAGGCACCAGAATCTGGATTTGAGCAGGCTAAAGGTGCGCTTAGTGGCATTCCTTGTTCGTATGTGTGCCTCATTGTAGCGCTCCTGTGCAGGTGGTTGAGGATTTGGTAGTGGTGTGAGATGCCACGGTTTTCACCTATAGCTGGCATCACCTGTGGAAATAGAATGGCATGGTGAGTCATGACAGCTGCCAGGATAGGAGACAGCTGCATGGGTTCAACACGGTGCCAGCTATGGCATTGCGATGGTGTAGCAGGCAATATCCAGCTGTGTATGTCAGTCATCCTGTGGAGTGAAACATATCATTATGTCTTGTGTGAGTGTGTTTGCACACATTCCCATTCCTAATCATGGTCATACCTGCACTGTGTTTGATTCATTTGTAATAATCACAAGTAAAGAAGTCCCTGATGAGCCTGTGTTGTGTCTCTGCCCCTCTCAGGGTCTCCTCTGGTAGGGGAACAGGCACCTCCACAATGGGTTGTGACTCCAGGCCCTCCACTAGACATGACATTCTTGTGTAGATTGGCACACGCTAGTATGATCTTGGATGCCTTACCTGGTCATATTGCAGAGCTCCCACTGAGTTATCCAGGCACTGGAATCTTGTTTTGAGGAGGTCAAAGGTGCATTCTAAAGAACCTGGACCTAACATGAGCCTCACTTTAGTGCTCCTGTGCAGGTGTTTGAGAATTTTGTACTGGTGTGAGTATCTACAGTTTGCACCCATATCCTGCATCCCCTATGGAAAAAAGTGACATTGGGACACATGAACCGCATGGTTATATGGAGGATGTTGTGCAAAGGGGGGCATACTCCTTGCATGTCATGACCATGTTAAGCTGGGTTTTCATTAATCTTGTGAGTACCCATGTGCGTGTATGTGTATGTGTGTTTTATGTGATGCGTGGATTGTGGACTAACCCAACAGCCATCTTCCTGTATAGGTCCCACTCTCAAAGTCCCTGTAGACAGAGGAGTGCCTGAAGATGTAGGGGTCATGATAACTGCCAGGATAGGAGGCACAGACATGGGTGATCCTCATGTTGTCATCACACACCATCTGTGCATCGGTGGAGTGGAAATGCTTGTGGTTTATGTGTAGATGTCCCTCATGTAGAGGAGTGCTTATGCACACATGTGTTCAGTAGTGTTGAGCGAGCACCCGGATGCTCGGGTGCTCGGGTGCTCTGACCGAGCACCCCCTGAGGCTCGAGTGCTCGGCCGAGCACCCGAGCCCCATTGGAATGAATGGGGCGACACCAGGCACCCCCTGCTCTGATGAGGGGAGGGTGCCTGGTCAATGCCCCCTTCATCTCCGCTATGCCCCCTTCATCTCCGAATGCCCCCTTCAGCTCCGCAATGTCCCCCTTCAGCTCCGCTATGCCCGTCTTCCACAATGTGCCCCTTCATCTCCGCTATGCCCCTCTTCCACAATGTGCCCCTTCATCTCCGCTATGCCATAGAGGAGATGAAGGGGGACATTGTGGAAGAGGGGCATAGCGGAGATGAAGGGGCACATTGTGGAAGAGGGGCATAGCGGAGATGAAGGGGCACATTGTGGAAGACGGGCATAGCGGAGATGAAGGGGGACATTGTGGAAGAGGGGCATAGAGTCTATGCCCCTCTTCCACAATGTCCCCCTTCATCTCCGCAATGCCCCCTTCATCTCCGCAATGCCCCCGTACCTCAAGTCCCTGGTGGTCCAGCGGAGCGTCTTGTGATCTGTGCCTCTTCCGGCACAGATCCCCGCCACCCGAACATGGCGGGAGAGCACATGGCGGTACTCGACGAGTACCGCCATGTGCCGAGCAGAGCGATGCTCGAGCCGATCCGAGCATCGGCCGAGCACGCTCGCTCATCACTAGTGTTCAGTCAATGACCTCCATGACTCTGGGTATGCCTCCCCTTGTGTAGAACTCCTGTTTGACATGTGTCTACCCCATGGAAGGGAAGTAGATGTACCTCCTGGCTTTAATCTTGAGGGCTGCCAACACCTGAGACAACACCCTTGAACATGTGGCCTGGGACATGCCAGATGCATACCCTTCTGTGGACTGGAAGGATCCACTTGCCATAAAATGTAAGGAACACAGCAGCTTCTGCAAACCAGATATGGCATAGTTGCTGCTGTATATGTCTACGTCATCCATGATCACCTCATATAGGTTGATGATGCTGTACAATGTCATTTTGTAGTGGTCTCTCACTTCCGCATCCGTCATTCCAAACAGCATGACCCTTGTGTGGAATATCATTGTTCTTTGTGGTCGTCTATCATCCCTGTGCTGCTCCACAGGTCCCTGTAAGAGTTGTGGGATCCAGTTGCAGCAACTGAGATGCTGTTGCCTGTCCTGGTCCTCCAGGTGGAGATGGGTTTCTGTCTGGCTCATCAGGCAGAGCATCAGCTCTTGCAACAGGCAAAAGATGTTCAGGTGTGCTTGGGGATTCCTGGGGCTCCCTTGTCCTCGCACTCCCCCTTCTCTGATGTCTTTGCAGACATTTAAACGGAAACATACTGCTCTTAATCTCTGAATGGTCTCACTGTAAACAAGCACATTTGAGGATGGCAAGATGTCCCTTTAAGACAATATTGGGGTGTTGTCCAGGCATGGTCATCAGGTACGGAGGGGCCAATGGGAAGGTGTGGGATCTCTAGGTAAGTGTATGGAGGTATGGCTGTTGTTGTTTGAATGTGTTCGTTGTAATTACTGTTTACCTGTAAGTTGTTTGTGTGACGTTGACTAGTGTACCTGGGTTTCCACTGGCTAGTGATGATGCACAGGCAGGCTTGGGCTGCTTAACGACTGTCAGGTGTGCATATAGTGTTGTGTGTACATATCTGTTGGTGTGTGTGTTAACCCCTGTTGTGCCGGGGTATGGTGTCAATGATTGTTTGAGGTTGTTTTTAAACCCCTTGTTCCTCAGGGGGTTGATGTGTTAATGTTGGTTGTCCAGTTTTTATTTATAGGGCATGCACATTTGCAGGGTAGTTCCTTTGCATTTCAGGGGTTAATTTTACCATTGATGTCATTGTGCTATGTGCTAGGTGTTGTGTGAGCTGCTTGTTCCCTGCTTGGGTTTGTTTGATGGTGGGGGGTTTTCCTTTGTTGTGTGCTGTACGCCAAGAAAAAGCAGGCAGAATTTCCTTCTGTAAATGTATCAGGTTATCACTGACCACACAGAAATGAATCGCTCAAGGGTAGAGCTGTTCAATTGATCTCAATGGATGGAAGAGTACCATCCCTTGCTATTTTTTATCTCCCATTAGCGGTTGACAGCACGGGTTAGTGGATGGTTTACTGTGCTTGGAAAACTACCGTCGGCTTTTGTTTTGTTTGTTTTTTTTATGGTGGAAGTTGAAATGAGTTGCTTCACAATTTGTTGGGCCTCCATGATCCTTAAAGGGATAGTAATGTTTCATAATAAAAGCAGCTCTAATTACTCATCATAGTATTTGGACTTTGGAGAGTGTTATTTCAATTCTGTCAGAGTTGTAGTTCCAGAGTAATTTAATGACAAAGTATCCCCCTCCCTCCCATTTTACTGATGTAACACTGTTCAGCCAGATCAGAAGGGAGGTGCCCAGGTAGATTGCAGAGAGGGACAATCTTCAATTAAGATAAGGGAAAAATCTGAAAAGCTTGTCAAGGGGGGCAGGGATTTCATTGTTTTCATAGGAATAAGAGTGTCCCCTTCTGCTATCTGTCTGGTCTATAGACTGCATTCCACAATTGAGAAGAGATTGCTTACACTAGGTAAAAGGGACAGGAGGGGGAAACTTTGCTTGTGAATATCTCATAAAGCGTAAAGGTTTGAGAGATGAGACATATCATTCTTCATGTTTTTTTAATGCCTACAAAATAAAATAAACTTAAAATGAAGTATTACTATCCCTTTAAAGGGTTAAAATCTTTGATTACCAGAGCAGAATAAAGAAGTACAATAAACTACACTGTAAAGAACAAATACAAATTCACATTAATTTAAATGAGGCTTCTAACCCCTGGAACGATAGAGAGGTCTCTAATGGTAGACATCTCTAGCATGCATGGGGTGAATTTTGCACTTATGCTGATACCTACTGTTTCTGTTTGTTATCCAATATAACTAATTAATATGTACAATCTTCAATGCAGAGAACTCCTCCTGTACTACACTTGTATTCATTTTTCAATAGTAGACTTGCATTCTTCACTTACTGAACCCCTTAAGGACCGGTGACGTGTGAGGACCGTTACCACTGTCCTTGCCTAAAGGGCCAATGAAGGTCCTGGCAGGTCATGTAATTTGTGCTCACAGCGCTCCTGCGGAGTCTGAAATTGACTTCTCTAATACAGGAGCAGTCACTATCAGACCCCTGTTCAGTGAGCTGGCACACGTGGACTGCTGGTCATTAAGGGTTTAATTATGTAATGCTCTGCAGTCCCAGTGGTTGTATACAAATAAACATGTAGGCATATATTTGTGCATACATATATTTATGTGATGCAGAACAGAGTTTGGGTATGGGTGGGCAACATCCTAATGTAGTTCTGTAGAGGTGGAGAGCCTCAGGTTGCCCACCCCTGGTAGGTTATTCCTGACCAATTCCAGGTTAAGCTTTGCACCCCTTCTAATTGAATAAGTAGCTTTTAACTCACTGCACATCTCTACCACATTTTTTTCTATCTCTCTCTTCATCTCTTGATCATTTATTCTAGGATACTGACAAGTAACTTTATTCTTTTGCCTCCAAACAGGGCAGACAGTTGTTGCTGGGTCAAATCATACAATGGTAATTACAACAGTTGGGGTTTATGGAGTCTTCAAACTGCTGTGGATTTGGGAACCAGATCTGACACCTCCAAGCCCAACAATTCTCCTGTCACCACTATAATCCCAGTCATCAGGTAACAAATGCTAATATATAAGCAGAAAAATGTCAACAATTATGTAAAGTGAGAGCAGCAGATGGACTCTCTTTATGACCTAGTTCATAAAGCAACCCCGTTGAAACAAAATTAGTTTCCCAGAATACATTTCATTGTTTTCAATGGGGTAGTTAACATGGGTAACTTTTACAGCTTCAATCATTTACAATGACAACTTTCTGTTGCTGCAACATCCTGCAACAAGAAACCTGTGTGTAAGGTGACCAGATCTTAATTTTAATGAGGTAGAGTTATGAAAATGTAATTCTACAGGATTACACAAAAATCATTGCAGCCCTGCAGTCTTGACCAGTTGGTAGTTCATGTGTAGGGGGTGGGTAAAAAGTAAATTTTTTTAGTCACGTTTCCCACCCATAGAAAAGTAATTGTTTTCCGCTTTTCTGCTAATGCTTGAAATGTTCTTGTGAGAAGATTGCATTTGCCACCTATGATTTATCTGTAAGTACACAAAAATCCAGTGTGGAACACAAGAACCATGTGGATATACCAAAGCTATCCACTAAGGCTCCAGGGAGGGAGAGAAAATCCCCTTCAAAATGCAAAAAGTTCCAACACAGATGAACTGGAACAAATATGAACCTCAGGTGCCAATAGACACCTACACCAAACCAAGTAACAGGAAAAAATAGGCTACTGGAGGTAAAGACAAGAAGGACACCTACTCATGTACAATGGCCTGCAAGACATTTTTGCCATAACTGGCTTCAGCTGAACTGAGAACATTTGCATGCTAGCATTTAACAAACATGTAATGGGAAGACAATGACTTACTCAGCTGCTCCACAGAGGCCTGGTTCTTGTAGACACAAGACAAACAAACAATAAACCTGCACTCCTCCAGTCTAATTGTGAATAGTGTGCCCTATGTTAGGCATGTATAATAACACTGTTGATAAATTTGAGGTTTTAGTGCCCACATTTTAGCCAAAAAGAGGTATAAGATTGGCAACCCCACCAAAGTACCTCGAGTATGGCAAGTACCTACTCTAAACACCTGGAAACCCTATCTAAATTGGAAATAAAAAATATAAAATAAAAATTAAAAATGACTCCTGATGAAATGTTGTAAGAAACTATCACGGTTCCCGTGCTATGCTGTCAATCTTGACTTTACTACCTGTGCATTGGAGGATGCTGATTGGCCCGCCCAGGATGTGCCTTTATACACTGGGGCTTGGGCACTTGTGATTTGCCCTTTAGTGGTGTTCCAGTATCTGCACCTTGTTGCTGTGTTCCAGTTCTCCTGTGTACCGACCCGGCTTGTCTGACTCTTCTGCTGATCCTGCTCCGTGTATGACCCGGCCCTGACTGACGACCCTGCTCCGTGATTGATCCGGTTCTGGCTGATGATCCTGCTCCGTGTATGACCCGGCTCTGGCTGACGACCTTGCTCTGTGATTGATCCGGTTCTGGCTGATGATCCTGCTCCGTGTATGACCCGGCTCTGGTAGACGACCCTGTTCCGTGATTGATCCTGTTCTTCGGCTGCTGTTCCTGCTGTGCTCCGGTTCCGGTTATCGCCCAGTTCCAGCCTGCTGTTCCGGTGTACCTGCACGGTCTCGGTCGCATCCGCGACATTCTGATCACCTGGTGACTCGCTGTTCCTCTCACCGCTCTAGCTGAGATAGAGGTTGCTTTGCCATACGTTGTTGTCGCTGTCTCTCTGTACAGAACCTGTTAACTCCTGCTGTGCCTTGTAGTCTCCAGTCTTGTGCCTCTATTATCTTGTCAAGCATACTATATCTGTTAAGAGCCGCTACTTTAGTACCTCTGATACGCCTCACCACCTTCTGCAGAGCATTGCCTGTTCGGTGTGCACCGTGACCGCGCCTGTTGGCACTGGTATCCGTTTGCTTTTGCTGGGAAAGTTCCATACAGCACCGGAGGCGTGTCCTGGCTCCAGCCTACACACGTTCAGAGGTTACGCTATCCATTTGCACTATCCAGTGCTTGGCTCTCAGTGCTTGTGCAGTCGCTACCATTATTGGCATCCAAGGGGTGTCAGGGCACTATCCATTGGGCGCACGCAGGGTTAACTTCCATTCTCAGTTAAGGGCGATTCAGGTTCTTGTACTTCAACATGGCAATAGCACTTCTCTATAACCCACGGCGGTGGTATTAGCTCAGCTCTGGCACTTGTGCCTTCCTATCCTATTTGAGAGTGAATTCAGTGCAGACACCTTGTTCCAGCTTTGTTACTCAAGAACTGTGTTCCAGAGACTTCTATATATCCTGGGCGTTGGCCAAACTAGGACTGAGTTTCTCCTCTTGCACTTGTTAACCCTTTGGGGTTATTCCCCATCTATTCTTTGCCCATTATTCTTTTGCTGTATTGCATTCACTCTGTTCGTGTTTGCTATTACTGTTATTCCTGTGCTGGCCCCTAGGGGTATTGTATTACTCCTTGATTCAATAAACTGTGTTTTTACTTTACACCCTGGTCTGAGTGTCAGAAAACCGTTACAGAAACATGTTGAGGGGGGACCAATTTGTGTTACTGAAGTGTGCAGCAAGGAATGAGAGGGTTCTCCAGTCCCCCAAAACATCAGGCAAAAGCTCAAAGTGTAAACACAAAACAAACAACAAACCTGTACTCCTCCAGTCTAATTGTGAATAGTGTGCCCTGTATTTGGCATGTATAATAACACTGTTGATAAATTTTAGGTTTTAGTGCTCGCATTTTTTACCAAAAAAGAGGTATACATTTCATCACGAGTCATTTTTGTTTTTTTATTTTATATATTTTTATATTTTTATTTTATACTTGTAGGACTTAGACTTATAAAAGGCACAAGCCCTGAAGAAACATTGATTTGTAGGAAACAAACCCCCCAAAAATTGTTTATTTTTTTTGTAGGACTATTGTTTTTTTTTTTCAAAGCACAAGCCCTGAGAAAAAATAAAAATGCCCTGCTGGCCTAGTGCCAGCAGGTCATGTTGGCCAGTGGCCACTGTCAAATGTCCTCCTGAGTCCTGATTTGCAACTGCTGTTCCTACTGCTGCTGCTGAGTTGTTTAAGTAGCGGGATGATTAGGCAGCTAAAATGGAATGGGATCAACAATAGTAGTAACATGGTAGATGGATGATGAAGGTTCTGCTTGCCACAACTGGCTCCAGTGATGCTCCTGAAGCACTAGCAGCACAATAAGTAGCCCCCAGTCTATGTGGAGAAAAGAAGAAGTTGGCCATTAAATCTTCTCCACCTGCCCCTCCTCCAAAATCATGGGTGTGTTATTATTAGAATATGTTTTTTCCCTTGAGAGCAGGAACTGTGGCTCTCATCAGCAACTGCAATGTGCACAGTGTGTGTGTGTGTGTGTGTGGTAAATAACATCTGGGGGCACAACTGCATCCAAACACCATGACACCCGAAACCAAGTACTGCCGCTGTCACTATACTCCTTGTCCAGATCCCACTAAGGACACATGACAACTTACTGACAGTTTAATAGTAACGATGCTTGATGCTTGATGCACTGCTTGCGATTCTTCTCCACCACACTGGTATGTGTGGTCAGTGCACCACACAGTGTGCAATGGGTAGAGATGAACTGCCACATCCTAACATCAACAGAGTGGCTATCATTTGGCAGGGGAGGTAACAATGAATGACGTGGATTGGCAGAAGATGTAGTTGTTACCCTAGAAGATGATGACGAGCTAGTTGTTTCACTCGTCATGGAACTTCAGGTCTCTGCCTTGGTTGCTCTATTCTTCCACCTCAGCCAGGCCGGGTCGAATCAGTGAGCAGGAACGTCAGACAAGCCGGGTCAGGTCACGGAGCAGGAACATCAGCCAGGCCGGGTCGAATCACGGAGCAGGAACCAGAAGCGGAGTAGTCAGACAGGCCAAGTCGGTACACAAGAACACAGCAACACAGTAACACAGAAGCATTGGTACAGGAACACCACGAAAGGGCACCCGACAGGTGCCAGAGGCCCAGTATAAAAAGGCCATACTGGGCGGGCCAAACCAAGCTCAGCCAATGGGAGAGCAACACACAGAGACTGACAGGAAAAAGCACGGGCACCGTGATAGGGTAGTCAGACAAGCCAGGTCATACACAGTTCAGGTAGTCAGCCAGAGCCACAGGTCTGCACCAGGTTGGGTGTCCACTATAGGGATAGACAAAAGAATAGTCAGACAGAGCCACAGGTCAGCACCAGGTTGGATGGAAGACTAGCCAGGTCATACACAGAGCCCAAGGTAATAGAACTGCTATGAACAACAACTCAAGAGCAACTGAGTCAGGACTCAGACTGCCCTTTAAACCCCTCCTCAGGAAGTAGGTAGGAGGAGCAGCTCAGAGGAAGGAAGTAGGTGGGAGGGGACTACAGGAAGCATAGCACATAAAACATAGTCCTGCTGCATGCTTGAAGCCTCAAGCTTGCAGATGATGCTGAAAACAAGGTAAGCTTTAACAAGGAGACAATAATGTATGAACATAACTACCAATCCTGCTATGTGTGCAGTATCAGATTCACTTCTAGGGGATTTATGAATGGATACACTCTCAATTAGGATGAATAATGATTTCCAATTGCTTGCACAACAACGTATTATCCACACAGTTCAATCCCTAGGTGGCATTGTACAGATAAAGAACAACTTATTCAAAGCATTGCGGGATGCCATCACATCACAACACTAGTCTGCACACATTATTCACTATCAATTATGATCAAAACTTTGTGTGCTAGTATTAAAATCAATTTTAATACATGCCCTGTTGTATAATTGACCCCAGTACAGTTGCAGGCTCTACGATGTGAGTAGGCTAGATTGTCCACATATCTGTATCTTTTCAGCTTTGTGTTCTATAATTGGAATAGGATTCATTTTCATATATATATATATATATATATATATATATATATATATATATATATTTTTTTTTTTTTTTATAAGGATAATGCTGGCATAGGCAGTTAAGGTATCTGAAAGGGGATATATAAAGCCCATCTATTTATATCTTGGTGGTTACATACAAGACATAATATAAGACTTAAGGTCTTGCCTTGTGGCCCTGCATCTGAATGCCAACAAGTAGCTGTGTTAGAACATAGGTCATTCTCTCTATTGAACTACACATTCAGAAACAAATTGTAGCACACAGAGTTCTGAAATTAAAATTAAGTTCTTTATTTTGCAGTGGGGAAAAAATTCAAATAATTCCTCTGATCAGAAACGCAAGCAGTCAGAGGTGCCCCACATACAGGATACTCATGCTAGAGAGTTTTCCTGTAAAAAAGAAACAGGGAAAGGTCTCCAGCAGTCACCTAACATGTTTCAGCATCTAACATGCCTGCATCAGAGGTGTGGCAAGAGGGCCAAGATCACAGATATTTATACCTGGAAGACACACCTCCGTAGGGGAGGAATGAGTTTTTGGGTCCTAGAGAGCTCCAAGTATGTGGCAATATAACTGATTATGAAAGACTTATGATCTCATCATAAATATTTGTGATGTAGAGTTACCAGTAACTGCTATTGTATAACTGGAATATATAATTTAGTTGCACAATTGACTTACAAAAAATGAACTTATCTTGTGAGATAATAAAAAGACCCCCATTTAGTGAGTGAAGATTTTGGTTATATCAGAAGCAATTGACTTGTTTTAGAACAAATCCTTACTGTTATCTGCTTCCAGTATGTGTGAAATATACACAGTAAGGCAAACTATATTAATTGAATAGAAAACAAAGAAATCGCACTATCTTTAAATCCCAGTAGAATTTGTAAAAGGGGCATGTAATCTAATTACCTGTTTTGAAAGTTCACTTTTTACTTTAAATTACCCCCCAAGGTGCTACCCACACACTAATTACCATACTCAACGCAAAAAAGGAAAAAGAAAATGTGTATGTTTGGTGCACACATGTTAAAACAATTAGCTTTATTTAATAAGTATAAAATATACAGGAAACCACCAATCTCTAGGGTTCTTAATGAGGTGAAGGTCCTATAATCCAGGCATAACGTGCTGAGGAAGTACCGCAGCACTATGCATATCAGCGGACTAACCTTAATTATCAAGCACTTCAATCCGCAGTATCTGTTACAAACACAGATTCATTGTGTCAAAGCAAAGCGACACAGCGAACTACTCACTGGCCGTAATGCTGAGAATTCCTTAAACCCAGATTAAATGATCAGTATCATATGCGCTATCTTAAAGGATCACAACACGCCTCACCGCACAGCTGAGTATGATATTAGCAACGTGAATCAACTATACATTCTAAGACACGCTACTAACATCCGCGTGATAGTGTTTGAGAAAGATTACCGTTGCTTAAACTATATTAATAAAATGAGATACAAACATTTATTCCCAATAGGGAATAGATTAGAGGAACATATAAAACTGATATATTCATTCATGTCGCATGGCTAGACACAATCTAAAAGAAAGATCCAATGGCATTCACATTTTCAGTAGAGCCTCTTCGATACCTCTTCCTCTTATCCCCAACTGTATGCGTTCCGTTCCCCAACATTTCAACTTAGATACATCACTTAATGTTCTTCATAGAAATGTCTGGATGCCAAGGTCAAAAGCACTGCTCTTGTGACACTTTGTCTTTCTTTAATGATATTCATTGGAGTTATTTTAATTTTACATATATGTTCCAGGACTGTCTCTTTTAGGATTCTCTTTGTCATACCAACATAGCGCTTAGGATATGGACATTCCAGACAATATATTGCACCAATTGTATTACAATTCATATATTTAGAAATTACATGTGTGTGACCAATTCTATCAATCTCTGATGTCCGCTTCATATGTGGAAAAAGTCTGCAGTTTCCACAAGGATAGAAACCCTTAGTATTGTCCTTTCTAGTGCCATGTTGCAAGTAATGACTGGATAAAAGTGAGTCTTTTATGTTCTTATTCCTTCTATAACCAGTGGATACCCTTGGTCCTAGGACAGATTTAAGAACAGGATCTTCCTGTAATATATGCCAATGATGGTTGATAATGGCACTTATTTGACTACTTTCTTCATAATATGCACTGATGAAACTCACACTGTTTTTATCACTCTCAGATGATTTATTCTTGGGAAGGAGAAGATGTTCACATGGAGTTTTTTGGCTCGATTATATGCTTTGCGGACCAAACATTTGCTGTATCCCTGATCATATAATCTGGAGGATAATTATTTGGCTCTTATCTCAAAGTCCTCACTTTTGGAGCAGTTGTGACAAATTCCTAAAAATCCCCCTATAGGCAGTGCCTTTATGGTTGCCTCCAATATTCTATTTGTCACTGTTTCCTTTCGGAAAAGATCAGTGACTAATTTGCCTGTCTGATCTTTCACCCCTTAAGGACCATTGCTGTGCCAGGACCGTCATGGCAGTCCGGCACTTAAGGACCAATGACGGTCCTGGCACGGCATGGAGTTCAGGGCTCCCGTCGCTGCTGCACGCCGCTCCGGAAGTCCTGAACCAGAAGCGCTAATAAAAAAAAAAATGCCCCGTGGTCCGCAAGTGCCGGCCGAGCATGCGCACGACGGTCCTTAAGGGGTTAAAGATTCTAATATCCAGGAAAGGAAAAGACCTTTCATTCCATTGATGAGTGAATCACAGATTAAGTGTGCTATTATTTAAGAGATAAATAAATTCCTCCAATAAATCAGTGGATTCCCAAAGAGAGAAAATATCATCAATATATTTGAGCCATAAAGCAATGTGTTTAGTATATTGTGATTTGTCTGGAGCAAGTCCCCATGGTCTTGTTGGTGGTATGAGCCAGGAGTACATCCATCGTATCTCTCGATGGAAAAGATTTGACAAATTTTCTTAATTTCTGATCAACATATCGGCTTTCATTTTTGGTTAAACATTGATTGCCAGACATGATCGGACGCCCTGGGGGTTCTCCAGATTTTTTTTGTGTAGATCACTTGTCTATTAGCCACAAGTAATGTCTTCGTGGTCATATTTAAATGTGAGTGCAATGATTTTATTCTACATGCTTCTGTGAGTCTCACAAAGCTTTAATCCTATGAGCGCCTCCCTCTCTTCCTCTTTCTTTCCTCATATCCTGCTATACTAGCACCATGAGAATAGCGTTGGGGGAAATGTAGTTCCACTTCTACTTTTTCACTGGAAAGTGCCATTTTCACATGTTTCTCTTTTGAGGCTGGAATATTTGCCCATCCCTATCCATGAGGACAGGTTTGAGAATCCCTGTCATTTATCATCAGGACAGACATGTGAGAACACATAGCATGTGTTGTATGACAACAGTGGGCCTTATTCATCAAGCTAAATTGGAGCCTGGAGGAAAAAATACTGTACCACAGGGGATAAATGAAAATTTCCATTGATTTAAAAGGGGCTTTTAACCCTTTGAATGCTAGAGAGGTCTCAAATGCATTGCAAACCCCATTTTGTGTATGCTTGTACACATGGTACAGTTGCCTATATATATACAAAGTGAGACGTTTACTTTGTGTGTGTTACATGACTGAGCAAGATAACTTGGCAGGGCCGGATTTCCCTATAGGCAGAGTAGGCAACTGCCTAGAGCTCTAAATTTTGAGAGGCTCCTCAGCTGTGTTGGCCATGCCCACATTCTTGAATTGTGGGTGTGGCCAGAGCAACCTCAGTGTCACTGCACCAGTATTATACCCCTATACAGACTATTATTTAACGTACTTGAATGCTAGAGAGATCTCCAATGCATTGCACAGTCAAGGGGTAAAATCTTTTTTTCTGGCCTTTTTTGTTATAGGACAAGGGTATTTTCTGTGCCAGGAAAAAGCCCATGGGACTGGAGGTCATGTGAGTAGAGGGGGTGTGGCCATGGGTGGAGGTAAGGGCGCCTCTAGTGCCCTCCCTAGGGGACCCAGGATATAAATCCAGCTCTGTAAAGTGTTAGAGAAGTCAAGGACATTTTTCAGATTTGTGGAGGGAGCAAATAAACAAAAGAACTGGCTTCAAACCATCATTTTCTAACTTTAAGTCTACACATTATTTTCTTGTTTTTTGCATACATTCAATAATAGGTAATGTTATTGCTAATTGACACACAATAGTGTGAAGCGGTGGCAGATCTTTCGGGTAGGAAATTATACAGATGGCCGCAGCTCTCAATAATAAGACAGGCACATTGTAACGGTTTTCAGTACACTCAGAGGCAGGCAATTTGGTAAAACACAGTTTTATTGAAACCAGACAGAATAAAGTAACCCTCACGGGTTCAGCAATAGTAAACAAACAGCACTGACACAGGACAGGTTACTAATTAACATTATCCCACACGGGTCCAGTATACATATACATAAGAGAGCAGTACATATACTGACACAGGTCAGGAACAGTTCGTGTGATATAGTGAGACACAGATGGACAATGCTATTAGGCCAGAAGGCTGGGAAGCCCTAATAGTGAGGCCCAAGAAGCACTCTCTGTGGATGAGTGCCAAAATAGAAACTAGGCCCAGGAAGGGTGAGTGAGGCCCTGGATGGATCACGGACTACCAGTAGTACTGCAACCGGAGGTACAACGGAACGCCCAGGAATACACAGAGACTGCAACCCAAGGTAACGGTACCGGGCAATAGATGTAATAACGCTAGGCTCGACTGAGGCGCCTAGGAGACCAACCTCAGTAACGGAGTAGTGACAAGCCAGCATATAATGTGCCAATAGAATAACTCCTACTCGGGTGATACCGGCCAGCCCTGGTAACGGGAGCTTAGGCTTGTTGGCGACTGACAAAGCGGAGACTAACTGAGGCGCCCAGGAGACCACCCTCAGTGGTAAACAATAACAAGTCAAGCGTATAGGGAGCAAACGAGATCTGTGTCAGCCCTGGGTAAGGAGGAAGGAGGCAGCAAGGCACAAATGGGTCGCAGTCACGGAACGGTAATGCAGTACTCGAGGCAACCAACGGGGCTAGCACGCTCAAGACAGAGCACAGTAGATACTCTCTACTGGACGCGGTAGTGTACTGGACTGAAGGCACAAGAGCAGGAACGGAAGCCAATTCGGGTTGATGCACAGAACAGGAATGTCAGCCAGGCCAGGTCAGTACACTGAGCAGGGACGTCAGCCAATCCAAGTCGGTACAAGGAGCAGGAACGTCAGCCAGGCCGGGTCAGTACACTGAGCAGGAACAGGAACAGAGAGAGTAGTCAGGCAGTCTGGATCATACACAGGATATCACATGATAACGGCAGCAAGCACTAAGCAACGGGGACACCACGAAAGGGCCCTGTATTAGTGACAGGGCACAATACTTAAAGGCTACCACTGGGTGGAGCAATTACATGCTAGCCAATAAGAAAGAATCAGAAATAATGTGTCAAATTGACATCAGCAATACACGGGCACCATGATACACAAGCACACATTCTTCCACTGTGAATACTCACACAGATATTTAAACACACACTCATATAACCTATTTATCATGAAATTTCCATACTTTAATTGTCTGTGTGTACTTTTCACATTCTTGATTCATCAGAAAGTAAAATTTTTTGATCTATCGAGGGCATTTCACAACCACAATCAGATAAGAAAGCAGAACAGTGTTTGAGCTTGTAAGGATAGGCAAATAAAGAAAAGTTGGAGTGTAGTTAAGTTGGAGTGTAGTTTAGACCGTCTTGAAGGTAATAGATATTTTTTGGTGTTTGGGGAGTCTGGGGGCACTCTGGGTGGAGGAGTGTGACAGGAGAAAGGAGATTTACTCAAATTACCCCAAAATCTTATTTGACTGAGACAGGCAGCTGTTAAGTTTAAGGCAGAAAGCCTGTATTTGTGGGAGGTGCTGCAAACCCTTAAATACAACCAGCAGCCCATCCCACTGGAGCTTAATTCATTTTGAGCTACCCCAGCACGTCGGACGCACCCAGCACTACCGCCTCTGGTTCGCTACCGCCACTCCATAACAAACGCATAGTCAACAGTAAGTACCTCCTTTTATCATTGTACTATTCATCGCTGCTACACCCCTCACCTTTACATCTCAGCCCATTATGCCATCCACCCTCAGCTTGACTAGCCACAGTGCGGCCCCACCGGGTTGACGCAGTTGCACAGCCAGTGCCGTTCATGGGCAGCTCATAGCACTCCAGCCCCCTCACCCCACAATCGCATCTTACAATAGCCCATCAGCTGAGAAACATCTGATACAAGTGGCCCCCCCCAGCCTCCAACACGTGACCCCCACAAATCCTAGCATTCAAGTGATTGTATACCATTCATTTACACAAACAGGATGCCACAGGTAAATCATCCAGGTACTCTCCAGTGTATTGTAGCTCAATGTGCAGGTCAAAAAAAACTTTTATGAGTTCCCATAAAAAGTAGACAACATAGGGTAAATCATCAGTAGGATTTTGGAGTTTTTTTATGCAGCTATTTTTCCAGAAATCTGTACCAGCATTTTTGCAGTTTTCACACTTACATTGCAATTTTGCTGTGGATTTCAAGCACAGGATAGTTGCAGATATAAAAACGCATTGATAAGTGTTAAGCTACTTCTTCTGAGTATGGCAATACTTCATAGGTTTTACAGGGTTTTGGCCCAAAAAGGGAACATGCACGTTTTCAGTTTAATAATACATGAAATTTTCACAGCTTGCTTAACTAGCACCATGTCTCATTTGGGGCTGTGTAGCAGTGCTCCACTTTAAAATTTCTCCCAAAAAGTTTATATTTTTGAAAAGCAGACAACCCAGGCTTTTATTTTAGATGTGTTTTCACATTTTTCATGAAGCCATTTTACCACCAATCCCTTTCAGATCCTGCTGTAAGAAAAAATTCTGCACTTTTCACACCCCATATGCATAAGTTTGTCAGCGTTTGGGGGAGCTACAGGACCAATATTTGAAAAGACATTGAATTTTCACTGCTTGCTTCACTGTGGATTTCAAGCACAAATTTGTTTTGTGTTTTGAAAAATAAAAAAACATGTTATTTCAGGGGGAAAAACTGGACAAATAATAAAATAATTGTTATGGAACTACTGCATTGCACCTACATGATATTGCTTAAAGCAGTCACCAATGTACAGCCCAGGTTTTGAAAGGCAATCAGGACAGTAGAATGTCGTATCAGTCCATTTCCCATTGCTGTAGCACATTCTGAAGCTTTTCTGTGGGTTTGTCTTTTGAGTGGTTGGGGGGATTTTAAAAGGATAGTGTCCTACACCAGATCTCTGAGGTATAACAAAAGGCCTAATGCTATACATAAAATGCTATGTGCTATACGCCAAACTCTATACATGAAAAGCCAAACAATATACAACAAACGCTATACGCAATACGTTTGAATCAATATGCAGTTGCTATACACAATGGGAACATTGACTTTACACACAACACATTGTAAATGTTATTTTATTTCCCAAAGACATATAAGAGGGGCACCCTATGTTGGTGGAGTGCGGGGAAAGAATCAGTTGAACAGGGAATGTTTTTGGGGGGTTTGTTTACTGGTATTGGGCGGGCAGTTAATAAAAAAATAAATACTGAACAGAATTAAAAAAAACCCCATAAGACATGGTATAAAAGGGGTCTGAGGAGGGTGCTTGTTGAATAGGGAATTTGTTTTGGGGGGGTTTGTTGACTGGTATTGGGGAGGTTAATAAATAAATAAAATAAAATAAGAGACTTGTACGTAACATGATAGCGACAGGGACCCCCTGAAATAAATTGTCACTGGGGTAAACTGATATTTGACGTAATAGAGTATTTTGTAGAGGATGATTTGTAAGATTTGTTGTTAGAGGCCCAAGCCCTGAGGAAAAACTGATTTGTAGGACTTAGACTTGTTTAGCACAAGCCCTAAGGAAACATTTATTTGTAGGACTTAGGCTTGTTAGAAACAAGCCCACAACATTTTTTATTTTTTTGTAGGCCTATGTTGTTTTGTTTTTTTTTCTGAAGCACAAACCCTGAGAAAAAAAAATGCCCTACTGGCCTAGTGCCAGGTCACTTTGTGTTAGCCAGTGACCACTGGCCATTGTCAAATGCTCTGATATAATTGCGGAATTTGCGACTGCTTCTCTTGCTGCTGCTGAGTTATTTAAACAGCAGGATGATTAAGCAACTCAAATGGAATGGGATCAACAACAGCAGGAACATGGGTGATGGATGATGTAGGTTTTACTTGCCACAACTAGCTTCAGTGATATGCCTGAGTCAGTAAGAGCACCATAACTAGCCCCCATCACTTCAGGTATATATGGAGAAAAGAAGACATTGGTCAATAATGTTTCTCCACCTGCACCTCCTCAAAAATCATGGGTGTGTTAAGAATAGAAATGTTTCCCTTGAGAGCAGGAACTGTCCCTCTCACATCATCAACTGCAATGTGCACAGGGTAAATAAGGGAAGGATTGGGAAGTGGAAAAATGGGTACATCTGTACTCACATGAAACACCTGGCACAACTCTATCCAAACACCATGACACTTAGGGTCCCCAATGTGAAATCCTCCACCAGAAACAAAATACTGCTGCTGTCACTATGCCCCTTGTCCACACCTCGCTAAGGACACATGACAACTTGCTGACAGTTTAATAGTAATGATGAACCCTCCCTGCCACCAGCTTAGCATATTCTGTGGGATGCCTCTTGATGCACTGATTGTGATTCTCCTCCACCACAATGGCATGTGTGGTCAGTAGTGTTGAGCGAGCATGCTCGGCCGATGCTCGGATCGGCTCGAGCATCGCTCTGCTCGGCACATGGCGGTACTCGTACGAGTACCGCATGTGCTCGCCCGCCATGTTCGGGTCTCCTCCCCGCACGTTTTGCGGCTGCTGCGCAGCCAATAAACATGCAGGGAGGCTCTGACATCGGTGTAATGCCAGCAGCCATGTTGGCTGCTGGCATTACACTGATTGGCTGGCCAGAACCCGTGGTCGGGTGCTGTATAGCACCTGACCATCGAGTTCGGCTCAGTCTGAGCCAGGGAGAGCTGAGGATAGGAAGGGAAAGGCAGTGTAGGGAGGAAAAAAACAAAAATTGTGAAAAAAAAGAACCAAAAGTCCTTTTTAGGACTACTGTGTGTGGGGGCAGCAGGTTATTTTGTGTGGGGGGAAAAAAAAAAAAAAAATATTCTGTTTAGTGTGAAAAGTTGCAGATTAGAGCACATTCTGTTTAGTGTGCACAGTTGCAGATTAGAGCACATTCTGTTTAGTGTGCAAAGTTGCAGATTAGAGCACATTCTGTTTAGTGTGCAAAGTTGCAGATTAGAGCACATTCTGTTAAGTCTTCAAACTAAAATATCAAAGTCACATATTCCATTCAGTGTGCGTCGCCGCAGTTTAGCAGCACATTCTGTGTACTGTGCAGAGTTGCAGAATAGGAAGAAATACTGTTAAGTCTTCAAACTAAAATATCAAAGTCACATATTCCATTCAGTGTGCTTCGCCGCAGTTTAGCAGCACATTCTGTGTACTCTGCAGAGTTGCAGAATAGTAAGAAATAGTGTTAAGTTTTCAAACTCAAATATCAAAGTCACATATTCCATTCAGTGTGTATCACCGCCGTTTAGCAGCCTATTCTGTGTACTCTGCACAGTTGCAGAATAGTAAGAAATACTGTTAAGTTTTCAAACTCAAATATTAAAGTCACATATTCCATTCAGTGTGTTTCACCGCCGTTTAGCAGCCTATTCTGTGTACTCTGCACAGTTGCAGAATAGTAAGAAATACTGTTAAGTTTTCAAACTCAAATATTAAAGTCACATATTCCATTCAGTGTGTTTCACCGCCGTTTAGCAGCCTATTCTGTGTACTCTGCAGAGTTGCAGAATAGTAAGAAATACTGTTAAGTTTTCAAACTCAAATATTAAAGTCACATATTCCATTCAGTGTGTATCACCGCCGTTTAGCAGCCTATTCTGTGTACTCTGCAGAGTTGCAGAATAGTAAGAAATAGTGTTAAGTTTTCAAACTCAAATATTAAAGTCACTTATTCCATTCAGTGTGTGTCACCGCAGTTTAGCAGCCTATTCTGTGTACTGTGCAGAGTTGCAGAATAGTAAGAAATAGTGTTAAGTTTTCAAACTCAAATATCAAAGTCACATATTCCATTCAGTGTGTATCACCGCCGTTTAGCAGCCTATTCTGTGTACTCTGCACAGTTGCAGAATAGTAAGAAATACTGTTAAGTTTTCAAACTCAAATATTAAAGTCACATATTCCATTCAGTGTGTATCACCGCCGTTTAGCAGCCTATTCTGTGTACTCTGCAGAGTTGCAGAATAGTAAGAAATAGTGTTAAGTTTTCAAACTCAAATATTAAAGTCACTTATTCCATTCAGTGTGTGTCACCGCAGTTTAGCAGCCTATTCTGTGTACTCTGCAGAGTTGCAGAATAGTAAGAAATAGTGTTAAGTTTTCAAACTCAAATATCAAAGTCACATATTCCATTCAGTGTGTATCACCGCCGTTTAGCAGCCTATTCTGTGTACTCTGCACAGTTGCAGAATAGTAAGAAATACTGTTAAGTTTTCAAACTCAAATATTAAAGTCACATATTCCATTCAGTGTGTTTCACCGCCGTTTAGCAGCCTATTCTGTGTACTCTGCACAGTTGCAGAATAGTAAGAAATACTGTTAAGTTTTCAAACTCAAATATTAAAGTCACATATTCCATTCAGTGTGTTTCACCGCAGTTTAGCAGCCTATTCTGTGTACTCTGCAGAGTTGCAGAATAGTAAGAAATAGTGTTAAGTTTTCAAACTCAAATATCAAAGTCACATATTCCATTCAGTGTGTATCACCGCCGTTTAGCAGCCTATTCTGTGTACTCTGCACAGTTGCAGAATAGTAAGAAATACTGTTAAGTTTTCAAACTCAAATATTAAAGTCACATATTCCATTCAGTGTGTTTCACCGCCGTTTAGCAGCCTATTCTGTGTACTCTGCACAGTTGCAGAATAGTAAGAAATAGTGTTAAGTTTTCAAACTCAAATATCAAAGTCACATATTCCATTCAGTGTGTATCACCGCCGTTTAGCAGCCTATTCTGTGTACTCTGCACAGTTGCAGAATAGTAAGAAATACTGTTAAGTTTTCAAACTCAAATATTAAAGTCACATATTCCATTCAGTGTGTATCACCGCCGTTTAGCAGCCTATTCTGTGTACTCTGCACAGTTGCAGAATAGTAAGAAATACTGTTAAGTTTTCAAACTCAAATATTAAAGTCACATATTCCATTCAGTGTGTATCACCGCCGTTTAGCAGCCTATTCTGTGTACTCTGCAGAGTTGCAGAATAGTAAGAAATAGTGTTAAGTTTTCAAACTCAAATATTAAAGTCACATATTCCATTCAGTGTGTATCACCGCCGTTTAGCAGCCTATTCTGTGTACTCTGCAGAGTTGCAGAATAGTAAGAAATAGTGTTAAGTTTTCAAACTCAAATATTAAAGTCACATATTCTGTGTAAGATGAAGAAGGCGGGTAAAAAGGGACGGGGAAGTGGACGTGATCCTGAAAGTTCAGGGTGCGGGTCAGGACGCGGAGAAACTGTGCCTGGTGCCAGAGCACAAGAAAGAAAGACATCCACCATACCTAGCTTCATGTGTAATTTTACAGGGCGTCGCAGGACATCACTCTCGAGGTCCGACCACTGCGAACAGGTGGTCGGTTGGATGACAGCTGATACTGCTTCCAGTCGGTTAAGCACCACCCTGTCTTCCACCAAGTCCACTCTCAGTAGCCAAGAGTCTGGTCAAAATAATCCTCACTCTGATCATCCTTCCTCCCACCATACACGGTCTGGTCAAAGAAGTGATCCCATACTGGGATATAGTGAGGAGCTCGTCTCATCACCAATCCTTCATTTGACCCTCTCTCCAAGCACGCTTGCAGAGGAACATGACATCTTGTGCCCTGATTCACAACCTCTAGAGGCTACCCAATCACAAGAAGATGACAGATGTGAACGGCATTTAAGGTCAAAGGAAGTAGTGGATGATGATGATGATGATGAGACACAGTTGCCATTAAATCAACCACTATTTCCGTCTCAAGACCTTGTTGAGGAGAATGTTATACAGTTGTCAATGACTGAGTATGTGGTGGGATCAAGACTTGAGGAGGATGATCAGAGTGAGGAAGTGGAGGAGGACTTGGTGGACGATGAGGTGACTGACCCCACCTGGGAAGGTGTAGAGCTGAGCGATGTCAGCAGTCCTGAGGGTGAGCCATCTGCAGCACCGCAACAGGCTGGAAGAGGCAGTGGTGTGGCTACAGAAAGAAGGCGGACCGCACCAAACCGGCCCGCAAATGTTCCACGGAGCACCCCCTTGCGTAAATCTACCTTGCCAAAGGGTAGGTGTTCCGCGGTATGGCGTTTTTTTAAGGAAAGTGCGGACGACAAAAGAATTGTAGTTTGCAACCTGTGCCACACCAGAATGAGCCGAGGCATGAACACTAGAAACCTCACCACCACCAGCATGATCCGACACATGGCATCCAAGCACCGTAGTAAGTGGGAGGAACGCCTGGATCGCCCATCTGTCTCTGCAGGCCACACCACTGCCTCCTCTTCCCCTGTTTTCGGTGCCGGCCAATCGCCTGTCGAAGGCGCAAGCCCGCATACCTCCCGCCCTGCACCTGTACCATCTGAAGCACCATCAGCGACCACATCCACTTCCCTGTCCCAGCACAGCGTCCAAATGTCGTTACCCCAGGCATTTGAGCGCAAGAGAAAGTACCCAGCCACCCACCCACAGGCCATAGCACTAACCTCACACCTTTCAAAATTACTGGCCATCGAAATGCTGCCATTTAGGCTTGTGGACACTGAGTCCTTCCGCAGCCTGATGGCAGCAGCTGTCCCTCGGTACGCGGTCCCCAGCCGCCACTACTTTTCCCGGTGTGCCATCCCCGCATTACACCACCATGTGTCCCGTAACATCACCCGTGCCCTGACCAACGCAGTTACTGGGAAGGTCCACTTAACGACTGACACATGGACAAGTGCTTGTGGCCAGGGACGCTACATTTCCCTGACGGCACACTGGGTGAATGTCGTGGAGGCTGGGAGCGACTCGGACCCTGGGATGGCACGGGTGCTACCCACGCCGAGGATTGCGGGCCCTACCTCCATCAGGGTTTCCACCAGCACCTACGTTATTGGCTCCTCCTCCTCCGTTTCCACCTCCGAATTCTCTACACGCAGCGCCACTCCCCCATCAGCCAGTAGCTGGAAGCAGTGTAGCACTGCAGTGGGGAAGCGTCAACAGGCCGTGCTGAAGCTGATCTGCCTTGGGGACAAACAGCACACGGCCTCAGAGCTGTTGCAGGGGATTAGTCACCAGACCGAGCAGTGGCTCTCGCCACTCAACCTGCAACCAGGCATGGTTGTGTGTGATAATGGGCGTAACTTGGTGGCGGCTTTGGAGCTCGGCAAGCTCACACACGTACCATGCCTAGCGCATGTATTTAATTTAGTGGTGCAGCGATTTCTAAAAACCTACCCCAATGTGCATGATCTCTTGACCAAGGTGCGCCGCGTGTGTGCACATTTCCGTAAGTCATCAACAGCTTCGGCCGGCCTGTTGAAGCTGCAGCAGCGCTTACAATTGCCAGCTCACCGGCTGCTGTGTGACGTGAGCACGCGCTGGAACTCCACCTTCCACATGTTGGCCCGGCTTTGTGAGCAGCAGAGGGCAGTAGTGGAGTACCAGCTGTTACACGGTCGTCGCCTCTCCGTTCAACTTCCTGTAATCAGAAGTGAGGAGTGGGAATGGATGTCAGTCCTCTGCGAGGTTTTACGCAATTTTGAGGAATCGACACAGATGGTGAGCGGCGATAACGCTATTATCAGTGTAACCATCCCACTTCTGTGTCTACTGAAACGCTCGCTGCTCACAATTAAAACCGACGCTTTGCATGTGGAAGAGGTGGAAATGGGGGAGGAAGAGCTTACACAAGGTGATAGCCAGAGCACCCTCACTTCGTCTTCTCAGCGACAATTGGAGGAGGCGGAGGAGGAGGAGGAGGAGGAGGAGGAAGACACGGTTGCCTCCGCTACAGAGGGTAGCCATGGAACTTTAGTTCCATCTCTTCAGCGTGGGTGGGCAGAAGAGGAGGAAGAGGATGAGGATATTGAGAGTCATCCTCCTGGTGAGGACAGCGAAATCTTGACTGTTGGTACTCTGGCACACATGGCTGACTTTATGTTAGGCTGCCTTTCCCGTGACCCACGCGTTATACGCATTTTAAACAACACGGATTACTGGGTGTTCACCCTTCTGGACCCCCGCTACAAAGAGAATTTCTCATCTCTCATTCCTCCGGTGGAGAGGACAAGCAAAATGGTGCAATACCAGAAGGTTCTTGTCGAAAAATTGCTCCAAAATTTTCCATCTGACAACGCTGGCGGCAGAGTACGTGCTACCTTGGCCAACCGAGAAGGGGAGAAAAGGGGAGCACACAGCAGTTCCGAGAAAGGCAGGGCAACACTCTCCAAGGCGTGGGACACCTTCATGACACCCCGCCAGCACCCTCACCCTGATGCGCAGCCTAGTGTCACAAGGAGGGAAAAGTTTTGGAAGATGGTGAAGGAGTACGTAGCAGACCGTGTCAGCGTCCTCAATGATCCCTCTGTGCCTTACAACTACTGGGTGTCCAAGCTGGACACGTGGTATGAACTGGCACTCTACGCCTTGGAGGTGCTGGCCTGCCCTGCCGCCAGCGTTCTGTCTGAGCGGGTATTTAGTGCTGCTGGTGGCATCATAACAGATAAGCGTATCCGCCTTTCCACCGACAATGCTTATAGGTTGACACTTATAAAAATGAACAAGGCCTGGATTTCCCCTGACTTCTCCACTCCACTGGAGGAAAGCCCCGGGGGAACATAAACTCACTTTATATATGTTATTTACAATGATGGGAATACTCTGTATTCCCATTCACCCCTTCCACCCAAAAAACGGGTATATGGTTGACTCTTAATCTTCTCATCCTCCTCCTCCTCTTCCATATGCCCTGTGCTATAATTTTTATATAGGGCCAGCTCACCAGCGGGCCCTGTGATATAATTTTTATATAGGGCCAGCTCACCAGCGGGCCCTGTGATATAATTTTTATATAGGGTCAGCTCACCAGCGGGCCCTGTTTGCCAATTTTTATATAGGTCAGCTCACCAGCGGGCCTTCTCATATAATGTTTTATTGGGTCAGCTCTCTAGCGGGCCCTCTCATATAATGTTTTATAGCGTCAGCTCACTAGCGGGCCTTCGCATATAATGTTTAGGATGGTCAGCTCTGCAGCAGACCCTCACCCATAATGTTTTAGATGGTCAGCTCAGCGCACGTTTCCCTCTTAATCATGGCCTCAGTTCAATAAAATCAAGGAACTTTTTGGGAGAATTTGCCTCTGTGCACGTTTCCCTCTTAATCATGGCCTCAGTTCTGAAAATCAAGGAAATTTTTGGGAGAATTTGCCTCTGTGCACGTTTCCCTCTTAATCATGGCCTCAGTTCTGAAAATCAAGGAAATTTTTGGGAGAATTTGCCTCTGCGCACGTTTCCCTCTTAATCATGGCCTCAGTTCTGAAAATCAAGGAAATTTTTGGGAGAATTTGCCTCTGCGCACGTTTCCCTCTTAATCATGGCCTCAGTTCTGAAAATCAAGGAAATTTTTGAGAGAATTTGCCTCTGCGCACGTTTCCCTCTTAATCATGGCCTCACTTCCGAAAATCAAGGAAATTTTTGGGATAATTTGCAGATGATATACAAGTAAATATACAGCAAATATTGTTTGGTAACAATTTTTCGCCTAAAGTCGTTTTTATTTTCCTTTTTGTGTGTTTTATGGTCAGTCTGTAAAAATGGCGTACTACGGGCGAAAGATCGTTCCCAGCAGCGATGTTGGAGTCCAAGATGCATCCAGACATCCTCCCTATGCTGTCCCTGAACCATTTCTGTAGTGTTTCCATCTTTTTCTGCCCTTTTCCTATGGACCAGGCACCCTCCCCTCATCAGAGCAGGGGGTGCCTGGTGTAATGCTCGAGTCCTCCCATTGACTTCAATGGGGCTCGGGTGCTCGGCCGAGCACTCGAGCCTCAGGGGGTGCTCGGTCAGAGCACCCGAACACCCGAGCATTGGGGTGCTCGCTCATCACTAGTGGTCAGTAAACCACACATTGTGCAATGGGTGGACACGAACTGCCACATCCTGACATCTACAGAGTGGCTATCACTTGGCGGGGGAGGTAATGATGAACAAGGTGGATTGGCAGAATATGTAGTTACCCTAGAGGAAGAAGGTGATGGCGAGCTAGTTGTTTCGCTCATCATCGAACTTCCAGCCTCTGACTGGGTTGCTCTATTTTCCTCCTCTTTGATCTTCTCCTCTTGTTGCCTTTCTGGAGAGTCAGGGGGTACAGCAGCAGCAGTGCTGGATTTCTGTGGTTAATGTTTGGCTTTAACATGTTTGACATAAATGCCATGGTGTCTGTGTTTCATGTGTGTTAACAAGGTGTTTGTGCCAAGGTGTTTCCTCATTTCTCCGTCTTACTGACTTGTCACAAATTGTGCACAGTGCCATTCGTGGTGACTGCATTGTGAGTGCTCCACTAGAAAAATAATGGGGAGGGAAAAGGAGGAAACGAATGGCTTCTTTCTTCTTCTCCTCCACATTCAACTTCACTTGATGGGGCAGAGGATGATGTTGCTGTTGTTGCTGCTACTGTCTAAGAATCAGCACTGCAACTAGGACAAGGTGTATTGCTTCTGGCAAGTGAAACCTGTCTCTGTCCTGCATCACTTGTTGACCTCATTTCCACTGTGTTCACTGTAGTCTGTGGCACATTAGCCTGCTCCTCAGCATCCTGCTGCCCTTGCAACTCAGCAGCAGCAGGAATTAGAGCAGTTGCAAAGTCCATAAATTCCAAAATCTCACTGTTGGTGGTGATGCCCATCTACATCCCTGTCTTCCATTCCTTCTCAGTTTAAGCTAAAAAGGCCATCAATGTATCTTCCTCCCCAGCTTCTCCACCATCATCATGACCACCACCACCAGTCCCTCTGTGCTGCTGCTGATCTATTACAGACATCTCACCGGTTAGAGGAGTGATGAGAAATGTGACAGAGGGTCCCCTAATGTTGAGCTTGTCATTTCTTTGGACCTGAAGAAGGCAAACTGGCAGCACTAGCAGTAGACACAGGCAGCTGATCTGTGCTCCTGGTGGTGATTGTATTATTGCTGCTAGGCAACAGTTCTGCCTTTTTCAGGATCATGTTCCACCTGGACAATGCTGTGGGTGGAACGGGAGTCCCAGGGTCAGGGGAATGGTGTGGGTTCCCTTGGTCGCTAGTTTGGATGCTCTGCATTGGTTCCTCTACCACTTCCCTACAGCTAGTCCCACCCTGCTTCACCATCTCTGTTACTACCACTTACACCAACCACATCAATTTCAGCCCCTGAGTCTTCCTCCTCTCAGTCATTAGTAATATGATGATCATCACCCTCCTAACACTAACAAGCTGGTGGACCTTCTTAGTAGTAGTACTAGTGGTGGGACTGCTTGGGGATGGCAAGGGCCCCTGCTGTCACATTTGACATCATCTTCTCCTTCCCCCCCTCTGAGTTACAATACACGCTGGCATCAGGTTCAGCATTGGCAGCAAGTTCAGCACCGACAGCACGTTAGTGGCAGCAGGCACAGCACTGGTGGCAGCAGGGGCAGCACTAGCAGCAGGTAAAGCAAGTCTGGCAGCAGGCACAGGCAGCTGACCTGGCCTGCTCTCACTACTACCCTCTTCTTCCTCCCTTGAGATTAATTTCCCCAAGGTCCCTAGAGGTCATTTAGGGGGACTTGCCAGCATTGGGTCTGTAGTGGTCACTTCTTCCTCCTCCTCAGACACAGTAGACACATACAGGTCCTTCCAGCTGCTCATTTTATTGTTTTTAAACTTGCTCATAGTGATAGCAGTCACTTTGAGCCTCTCCTGTCTCAATTTTGCTACTAAAGCACAGCAGAACAGCACAGCATGTCTCTCTTGCTCTGCAGCTGCTTCTATTGTGTTTCACGTCCTGGAAAACAGCATGTTTTTATAGCAAAAAGGCAAAAAACATGATAATTAAGAGGCGAAAACCTTCTAATCAAGGAAAAAATGGAGAAGAGTTTTTGCCAGTGGGTGAAAAGGTGAAGATTTTAATCGCTGTATTTAAAATGGATTTTTCCATAAAAAAGCAGACAACAATGTGGTTTTCTCTGATTTTTTTACGGGAACACGATGAGACATTTTGCCCACCCCTACTCAGAAGCTTTTAGGGAGGGACAGACTTCCCATCAGGCAAAGTAGGCAACTATCTAGAGTGCCAGGTTCTGAGGGTACCTCAACTTTGCTGACCGCACCCACATTCTGAGTTGAGAGCGTGGCCAGAATAATCCCAGTGCTCCTGGTTTATGGAGGCCAGTTTATTTACCACTTTACAGACCCATTGACTGACCATTATTTATCCCCTTGAATGCTAGAGAGGTCACCAACACATTGAAAAGCCTCTCTAGCAGTCAAGGGGTTAAGAACTTTCTTTGAACTTGTATGTTATAGGGTAGGAGTATTTTCTGTATCATTTTCTGTGAAGAGAAGGGGTATGGCCATGGGTGGAGCTAATGGCACCATGAGTGTGTGTGACCTGTTTTAGGGGCATTTTGTAGAAAGCTTTTTGCCCCTGTAAGGACTAGTGTGCGTGCAAAGCAATGGACAGTGCACACCTCTGGTTCTTAAATGGTTAAAATTACTATGTGCAGTGTAGCGTTTAAGGTCCTGTGGTTCTGCTAGCAAGTGACATCCTCCTGCATGGACATGACATTCAGGACTGATTAAAGATGTTACCTCTTGAACAAATGCACATGGGTAAGATTCAAAGTGACTATAAGGATTTACTGACTGTAGTAAGGTAAGTGTGTGAGAGTGTGTGTGTGTGTGTCGGGGGTTATTACTAGGAGGTGTTATTGCTCCTTTAATTTATTTTGGCAAACTTATTACACCCTTGAAAAGTAAACGCAACCATATTTAATAAGATGTATTTACATATTTCAGGGTTCCTATGAATTGTCCCAGCTCATTTACGTTATTGGCACATGATCCTGATGGAGACATTGTGAGATGCAGATATGGAAATATACGTTCTGTAGAATGTGGAATTTGTTACCAGCCTTCACAATTTACTTTAGACCAAGTAAGTGACCACTAGTGGTATAGATTCCATTTAATAACTATGTGACATTCGGACACTGATGTATGTATGTATGTATGTATCTTTATTTATATAGAGCCATACATGTACACAGAGCTTATAATACAATACAAAAATACAGAACAGGGTTAAGAGCATTAAGCTAAAGTGCGATCATTGCATTAGATTTTGGGGAAAGTGCAGCAAGGGAAACATACACTGGGGAAGGGACCTTGTCCCAAGGAGCTTACAGTCTAATTAGAGTTCTTGATTACATACAGAGACAGTAGGGGAGGATTATAAGTGCAAGTACAAGGTGTGGTGAAGGAAGTGCAGAAAGATTCTGATGTCACTATCGTTGTGCAGGGAGGAGGATATTGCTATTCAGATGCCTCCTTGAGCAGGTGGGTTTTGAGGAGATGCTTGAAGGTGATGATTGTGGATGATTGGCGAATGGTGATAGGGAGGGCATTCCAAAGTCGAGGGGCAGCCAGTGAAAAAGCTTGTAAACAAGAGATGGCTTGAGTTGTGTAGGGAGAGGACAGGAAGAACCCTTGGGAAGACCGTAGGGCACAGGAAGGGGTGTAGCGGGAGATAAGAGCAGAAATGTAAGAGGGTGCTGAAGAACACAGAGACTTACAGGAGAGGAGGAGAATTTTGTAAGAAATACAATACTTTATAGGTAGCCAATTGAGGGATTTCAGGAGAAGATGAGAGGGCAGGTATCTGGGAGCAAATGTGGTGATTCTTGCAGCTGAATTGATAACAGATTGAAGTGGAGAGAGATGAGAAGCAGGAAGACCAGAGAGTAGAATGTTACAGTAGTCAAGTCTGGGTAGAATGAGTGCCTGAGATAGAGTTTTTGCAGTTGACATGCAGAGGAAAGGATGTATTTTGGTAATATTTTTTAGGAAGAAGCGACATGTTCTAGTGACAGCTTGGATATGGGGGGAGAAAGTTAATTTCGAATCAAGTATGACTCCAAGACAGCGTGCTTTGGGAACTGAGTGTATGGCATAGTTGTCTATTGTGATGGAGAAGGGGGGAGGTGGATGGGTTTTTGGAGGGAACACCACCAGCTCTGTCTTAGCCATACTGAGTTTAAGATGGCGGTGGGCCATCCATGTTGAAATAGTTGACAGACATTGAGTGACTCGTGACTGCACAGCTGGAGTGAGGTCAGGAACAGAGAGATAGATTAGAGTGTCATCCGCATACAGATGGTAATTAAACCCAAGAGATGAGATGAAGTCACCAAGTGAGAGGGTGTAGAGGGAAAAAAGAAGTGGTCCCAGGACTGATCCCTGAGGAACACCTACTGTTAGGTCATGGGGAGATGAGAAAGCATTAGCAAAAGAAACACTGAAAGTGCATTTAGAGGGATAGGAGGAAAGCCATTTTAGAGGTGTGTCACTGATACAGTGTGATGCTCACCCTTCTGGCACTGGAAGAATTAAACATATTCCAACACATGAAAGGGCAGTACTTTGCAATGTGTTGTTCACACCTCTGACTCTCAAGGGGTTACAAACATTTTATGAATAAATACTGCATTGGGATGACCATTCCTGACCCTCCCAAATGGTCTCACAAACCTTAAATGTTTACACTCTTACTGACCAGGTTATAGAGGTGCACTTCTACCAACCACACTATGGGGTTGAAATGAAAATTGAGTAAATTCCATTTGTTAATAGTACTTTTAACCCCTTGAATGCTTTGTAATACATTGGATACCTTTCTACCATTCAGTGGGTTAAAAACTCCATTTAAGTCAATGGGAATTTTCATTTCCCTTTTGGTGCAATAGGTTGACTCCAGACTTGGCCATCTTTAGTTTCCTGAACAAGACCCTTGGGCCGCGATTCAGCTGGATCTGATGCAAAAAAAATAAGCATTTTTTCAAGCACGGTAAGCTATTTAATTACCTGCGCTATGAAAAAATACTGGTAAAAAAAAAAAAAGTCAGGTGATAAATGTAGCAACATTTTCACCCATTGAAAAGAAAAAAAATGCAGAAAGATACAATTCAATTGACTGGTTAGCCCTAAGATCTGTTAAGGGACCCACTTTATCAAGGGAAAATCTGCACCCAGTTTTTTTTGAGTCCCTTAACGGATCTAAAAACAGCTGACACATCAATTGAAAGTAAAAAAAATCCCCATTGGATGTATTGACATGGGGCTTCAAAAAGTGTCTGATGTAATTAGAATTAATCCTATGAGTGCCAGTGGGGTATAATTACCTTGCTGGTACTCACAGGGTTAATCCAACTAAGGTACAAAACAGCCATTGACCAGTAATCCTGATGTCCAGAGGAGTCTTCAGCACCCTGGTCAGATGCTGTCCATCTTTTTCTCCCTCTTCTTCTGTTCCTTCTCTGATTCCTGTAAAATAAAAAGATACACATCAAACGTGAGCCCCAAATATAACTCTGCCATCTGTGCATAGTTTAAACCCTTGAGTGCTCTGCAATGCGTTGCTTACCTCTCTGTCACTCAAACAGTTAAGTATTGCACAGATGTCAGAGTTAAAAATATAGAGGATGCCAAACAAATAAAAACATTGTCCCACAAATCCGCTGATAAGTGAGATATTTTGTCCAATACAAAAGTAAACTTTAGTGCTACAAATTGATGAAAATAAACATGCCCCCTTAGTCTTCTCTGCCACAGTCACTGGTAGTGGTGGAAGCGAAAGTAAAACTAGGCAGCTCCCCCTTTACTATCTCATGGGCAGATGCCCGTTCCAGTGTGAGGGAATTTTGACAAGACTCACAGCCATTGACTGGGATGTGTGCTTATGCACCTCCCAGCCAATCAGCTTCAAGCGGGTTTAGTCAATCTCCCGCTCAAAGCTGACTGGCTGGGAGGTGCGTAAGCACACACGCCAGTCAGTGACAATGAGTAATTTTGAACAGAGACTTCCCATATCAAAAGGCAGTCTGTGTTCAAAATTCCCTCACACTAGAACGGGCATCTGCCTGTGAGGTACTAAAGGGGGGTCTGCCTACTTTTCCTTTTGCTGCTGCTGCCATTACCGCTGACAGCAGCAGAGAAATCAATTTGTAGCGCTAAAGTTTACTTTTGGATTGGACAATATATCTTACTTATCAGTGGATATGTGGGGCAATGTTTTTATTCATTTGGCATCCTCTACATTTTTAACTCTGACATCTTTGCAGTGCTTAAGTTAGATGTTAGAATTATGTGCATGAGTTTTAAAGTCTTATATTGTACATTCAACCTTCATTCTTGTTATGCTTGAAGAAGACCTAGTTGTCTTGAAAGATTCAATTCAAATCCACTCAGACAATAAAGGTATCATTTTTTACTCTACTCCTGCTTTTTAAAGAGATTGTAATATTTTAAAATTGTAATTATTAAAGGGATAGTAATACTTAAAATGTAAAAAAATGTTGTAGGGTTTATCCCCCTGAGTAAAACAAGGGTACTCCCACTACTGAAAGGTGTTCTATTCAAAAGCTGAATTTTTAGGTGCAATATCACAGTGGCCTGAAATTGTATACTAGCACTGTTGCTACACGATCCTATGAACAGCTCTGGTCTTGGGACCATAAATCTCCATAGGATGGTGTAGCAACAGCGCCGCTGTACAGTTTCAGGCCACTGAGATATTGCACCTAAAAAATTCAACTTTGAGCTGTAATAACTTTGAATAAAACACCTTTCAGCAGTGGGAGTACCCATGTTTTACTCAGGGCAATAAACCCTACAACATATTTTATTACTATCCCTTTAAATAAAGAAAAGCATTCAAGTCTTTTTTCTATAACTTTCATAGTTTTAGAGTCATCTGGATCAAATTGTTACCCCTCCCGCCCTTTTTAGCTACGTCAGTTTCCAGTTTCATAGTAAATCAGCCTCTTTTTTTGTCATCTTTTATTATAGAACACTTGTATTCTATCCTTCTCCTCCTCACTCCCTACGTACACATACGCATTTGAGCTGGTTTTGGAAGATTTCCCAAATCAAAACATTTATCTCACCTACAACGATGGAACATCTGATAACCTATACAGGCCAATGACACGCAAGAAGCGACAGAGCGATGCTAGGCACTACCAGACTACAGTGCCTGCTCCTGTAAGTTTTATAGATTGGCATACAGATACTACTGAATCAACATACACTACAGAGAGTACTACAGAATATGTTACTACTACGAGGACTCGAATAATCGATAGATTTCCGCCTGTGACTGAAATATGGGGAACATCACATGCACCGCCAATACGCACTCTGTCCAAGATACCTCTGCAGTTCTTATTGGAAGGTAACCGCATCAAGAGCAATATTCATGGGTACTTTCAAAATAAGCCAACCCTGAATTCTTTGAAATATTAACCTGTAAAGTTTCCCACAAAGTGGATTTCAGACAATATATACCTGCTTGTTCTAACTGGGAGTTGTTCTTATCATCTTCGAGGAACCCTCAACATGCTGTAACTTAGAGTTTACAATGCCTGAACATACAAAAGAGGAGCAGGATGTGTCCCTGTGTCCTTAGTAATAAGAATCATAATAGTAAGCAGTTATTTGATGTAGAAGTGATAGTAGTTAACAATGGGCTCTCTCACCCATAGAATTTGGCCTTTCATCCTGATACCCTGAGATTTGGGTCAAAACCCTGAGTCTCAGGGTCAGGCCCTAGGAGTTCCTGAGTGTGGCCATATTCAAGAAGAAAGAGAGGAGCGATTCTAGAGAAATCAAGTGCACCACAGTGGACAAATGCAAGTCACCACAATTCTCTAGCATTCAGGTGGTGAAAACTATTGAAAATTTTCATTTGTCCCATATGGTGCAGCTAGATTGTTCCAGAACTGTTCCTGAATATGGCCCCTAGTGTTATAATTCACAGTGTGTTCAACTGCAAGCATGTGTCAGTGAGAGCAACAAAAAAAATGCATCAGATAAATGTGTCATGCATCTCAACAATCCCTGTAGAATGAAGATTCTCTCTTCTGGAGGCCCATAGCGCTTCCTTCTCTTGTTCTTAGGCTGCAGAGATGGACCACTAAACATCAAATCAGCCTTGCCTGTAATACTCATGAGGATAGTGGGAAATTTATGACACAAATAAAAGGATAAGCAGCTCTTACGTCTGGCTCCAGTATAAGCTACAAAAAGTGCAATCCTCAATCAATGATATTTGATAGACATATGTTGCTCTGGTAATGTAATAAAACTTATTTAGACCAAGTGGAAACCATATGTGCTCATTTGGAAAACTCCCTTCAAGGTTCCCACATTAGGAAAAATATAGTGATCAGCACCATAATGGTTAATATGACCATAGTAGGCTGGAGGTATAAAAACATCGATCACTTTATTGTAAAGAAATCCAGTACAAGTACCTTGTACAATTTCAACCCGTGGTTCCAGCTATTCGAGAGACTTATGCAAACAGTCACCAGTCAGGTAAAAGCATTGCTCAACGCGTTTCATGCTTATCGCACTTACGCACGTTCAAAGACTGCAACAAACAGATTTTTAAATAATCACCAGCCAATCTATGTTCATTGTGACATCATAATGAGATTGGGCGCCACAGAAACCACAGCATCCGGCCTCAAACTAGAGAATTAACCCCTCCACAACTTAAAATGAGCCCACAAATAAATAAGAGAATGGTTAAATGATTAGGAATATGGACATGGAAGTGTAAATAAATAAATGAAGGAAGAAAATATCTCCCACAAATTAGGAGACCAGGTACTGGGCTAGATAGACTGAAGATGCCTCATCCCCAACCCAAGCAGGGAATATACATATGTTGCATCCAGTTGGATAAAGTGTAAACCTCTCCAATCCAAGCTGGATGACAACAAACTATCCACACATTCAAGGGACCAAAATGAGACACCCAAGATGGATGACAACAAACTATCCACACATTCAAGGGACCGGAACGAGACACCCAGACCCACAAGTAAAATAAACAAATCGAATCTCATTATAGCAATGGAGTCCAGAAGCCTTAATATCAGAGAATAATCACCCCTACACCACTGTCAATTTCAGTCTGTTGATCACACAATTAAACTATAAGCTGGGAGCAAATGGAATTAAATTTAAATATAAGTTAATGTATAAATAAGTTTGTAAGATCAAGTGACCAAAACTCTATCTAAATGCGTAACAAGCCTTGGAGAGAAAGGGAGAGAAAGGGACAATAGCGATTAAAGAAGTAATTGTACAATTCAATACATTAATGGAGGAGAAAAAATCACCATGACATTGAGATCGCTAGGAGGATCCAAAGTAGGATAATTCAATGTCTGAATAGACAAGATATTAACTCAAAAAATTCAAAACTATCAATATGTCAAAAATGAACAAGTAATCATCCTTGCTTCAATGCAAAACCGACTATATTACAAAACTATTTAAAAATCATTTTATGAAAATAAAGAAGGAAAAAACATGGTTGTTTATATGGCTGTTTAATTCACATATCAAATTTTAAGTGAAAGAAGAGGTATCAATAGTCTATTGGATTCATGCAAGACATATTATATATATTTGTATAAATATTTCTACTTATATATATTTCTACAGTGTACCTTGGCAGTGCTGTTCTGCCATCCGCTGCCGGGTCCCCTGTCCTCAGCTCCATCTTGGCCAGGTACCATCCGATTCCACATATCTGGTGGTCACAGGTGCAGGTGCGCGTATAGGAGTCGTATGTGACGTTGCGCTTGCTTTTGTAGGCTTTTGCTATTGTCCTAATTGCTTCCCACCTTTTGGAGACTATTTGAACCACCCTGAGACTAGGCTTAGTTGCCCTTATGTGGTGTTCCTACTAGTAGCTCCTTGTATCTTGTTTAGTCTTGTTTCAACCCTTGCTTGGCTTCCGTATCTCCTCCGTGTCTGATTCCTGGCTTAAGTCTGACTACCCATATTGGTTCTGACCTGTGGCTCTGGGTGGTTACTCACTCTGTGTATGACCCCGGCTTGTCTGACTACCCACATCGGTTCTGACCTGTGGCTCTGGGTGGTTACTCACTCCGTGTATGACCCCGGCTTGTCTGACTACCCACATCGGTTCTGACCTGTGGCTCTGGGTGGTTACTCACTCCGTGTATGACCCCGGCTTGTCTGACTACCCACATCGGTTCTGACCTGTGGCTCTGGCTGACTATTCACTTCGTGTATGACCCCAGTTTGTCTGACTACCCACATTGCTTCTGACCTGTGGCTCTGGTTGTCTACTCCCTTCGTGTATGACCATGGTTTGTCTGACTACCCACATCGGTTCTGACCTGTGGCTCTGGCTGACTACTTGCTCCGTGTATGACCCCAACTTGTCTGACTACCGCTTAGGTACTGACCTGTGGCCCTGGCTGACTACCTGCTCCATGCATCGTTTGCGGCTTGTCTGACCACCCACATTGGCTGTACAGTGGCTTGAGCTTCTCTGCTCTAGGTCTACATGTTCCTACATTCTGGGTATCCGTGTGGTTAATTGGCGCATATACCTCTTGTAGGTCTGCTAGCTACCAGCCCGGATAGAACCATAGGCAAGGTTCTTTTCCTATCGCTTTCTAGCTCCAAGAATTGCAGGCCTTGGCTCAGTGTCAGCTCCTGGGTAGCGGACTGTAGCACTGTCTGCTCTCCTGTGTTCCGGGGATCGTGGGGGTTTTCCTCTTCATCTGTATTATTGATAATAATACAGATGAAGAGGAAAACCCCGGGCTGGTAGCTAGCAGACCTACAAGAGGTAAAGTAAAAAGAAAGTGTTCTGGATTTTTGAGCTGGACACCAGATATTTTGTAGAATTAAATAAAGATTATGATGTAAACTGTTATGTTTGAACTTTACATGTTTTGCTATATGTCCTGGGTGTTCATCATGTATCCTTCTTGTAGAAACGAAGAAGGACTAATTGGGTGTATTTTTAAAACTCTAATAACATTTTAGTCTGTTGGACTTATGGATGACTAATAACTTAGACATATGAGAACACTTGTTTGAATACAAATATATAACATGTCTTGCATGAATCCAATAGACTATTGATACCTCTTCTTTCATTAATATATTGAATTGTGCAATTATTTCTTTAATCACTGTTGTCCCTTTCTCTCCAAGGCTTACTAAACATTTAGATCGAGTTTTGGTCACTTGATCTTACAAACTTATTTATAAATTAACTTATAGCTTTGTGAGAATGTTTAATGCTTGGGGTTCTCTTTATTTGGTATTACAAATGTGAGTGAATGGCCTCAATATATGAAGATCTGGCTGTCACCGGACACGAAGAGTGAAGGGAGGATGACGATGGTTTATACATACAAGTGATTTTTGGTGTTTTGTATGTGAATATGGAAGCGTTTAATTGTGTCATCGACAGTGGGATTGAATTTGGAGATGGTGTAGGGGTGATTATTCACCTCTGATATTAAGGCTTCTGGACACCATTGCTATAATGAGATTCAGTATTTTTATTTTACCTGTGGGTCTGGGTGTCTTGTTGTGGTCCCTTGAATGTGTGAATAGTTTCTTGCCATCCAGCTTGGATTGGAGATGCTGTGAGGATTTGAGAGGTTTACACTTTAACCAGTTGAATGCGACATATGTATATTCCCTGCTTGGGTTGGGGATGAGGCATTTTCAGTTGATCTAGCCCAGTCCCAGGTCTCTTAATTTGTGGGAGATATTTTCTTCCTTCATTTATTTATTTACACTTTCATGTCCATATTGCTAATCATTTAATCATTCTCTTATTTATTTGTGGGTTCGTTTTAAGTTGTAGAGGGGTTCATTCTCTAGTTTGAAGCCGGATCCTGTGTTTTCTGTGGCTCCCAATCTCATTATGATCTCACAGTGAACATAGATTGGCTGGTGATGATTTAAAAAGCTGTTTGTTGCAGACACTGGCATCTTTAATCATGAGTAAGCACGATAAGTGTGTAACACGTTGATCAGTGCTTATACCTGACTGGTGTCTGTTTGCAGAAGTCTCTCCAATAGCTTGAGCCACATGTTGAAATTGTACAAGGTACTTTTACTGGATTTCATTGCAATAAAGTGACTGATGTTTTTATACTTCCAGACTACTGTGGTCATATTAACCATTATGGTACCAATCGTATATTTTTCCTGATAGAGGGAAACTCCCCACACGCACTTTATGGAAAAGGAAGAGCAGTGGCAATTGACTAGGTTCTCACCTCAGTGGGAGCATCCAGCTTGACAGGATTTGGATGACTATCAGTGTGTTCATTTATGCAAATAAGCTAGTACTGGCTGTCAGGGAGTGACAGTTGGTAAAGAGAAGCAGTGTGGAACGTTACTGTCTCTCTAGCATGCCAGCCAGTACTATCTAGTTTGCATAGATTGACACATAAATAAAGATACATATCTCAAACTAGTGGTTTAAATAGAAATTGGGTAACATAAATATAGGCGATATTGAAACGTCTTCCAAACTAGCTTAGGTTGTTATAAGGTGTTCAATCTACTATAATATTTGAGGTAAAATTAGTGTAATCTTGGGAGCAGGAGAACATTTTACTATTTCAGCTCAGGAATTATATGCATTTATGACATGTATAAGGCTATGCCTGCATTTGTAGGACTTTCAGCGGGTACACCAAACAAAGCACAACTTCACATTGCACGCTGCATTGTTTTCTTCCTCTTGTCGAGTGGTAACCTTGTTTCTCCTGTCCTATTCACCCAGACATCCCCCCTCCACACTCACACCACGTTTTAATCTTCTCCTAATTTTCCCCTGCATTTCTTTCTCTCTCCTCCTATCCATGTCTCTTCTCCCCTCACTAGTTTCAATCCCAGCTACCTCTGGCCTCCTGATTTCCCCCTGTAACGGACCATAGCCCGTTACTATAGGCTCTTTTAAGAGCCATGGAAAAAAAACATAAAAGGATGGAAGGCACTGGGTGAAGTCCCAGCTCTGGGGGGCTGGACAGCCACAAAATACAGCCAGGCATGTTAAATTCCACTCCATCCATTTTGAAATGTAGACGGCATTCTGATCAGCTGCCTTCCGTTCTACATTAAATGTTATGTGAATGTTTAATGTGTTGTCATGTACTGTAATACATGCTAGACCCCTGTGTTACTTGGGGGCCTACAATCGTACATGACCCTGAAGGGGTTAACTTGTTGGATATTTGTAAGGCCAGCCAAATGGTAGATGTGTCACACTTTGGTGCAGATGTTGATTAGGTTTTCACTGTACTAATCCCTTCACCTCTGTTGTGCATTCGCTATTGTCTTCTGTGTGATAAGATTAGTTTGGTGTCATCATTGTCTCTATTGTTCTGTTTTGTTGATTATATAAATCCCACTGTATTGTCCCATTGTCTTGTGTGTACACTCTATTGTTCCATTGTCTGGCCCAGTGTTTACTGTATACACCACAATTGTTCACCACTGTTGTATTGACACTAAAATCTGTATAACATTTTCCCGGTCCCCTCAATAAAGGATTAGTCATTTTGGACTAAGAACTGTGTCCTGTGTTTTATTCCTGAATGGTTTAAAGGGTTCCCTTTGACCCCCATTCAGGAGACTCAAGGTTCCAGTGTTTCCAGTGGATGTTTCCAGTGTTCCAGCTTGGCTTTCCCAGGGTTCCAGCCTATGTTCCAGCTAAAGTGATTCCAGCCTTTTGTGGTACAGCTACCAGCCTGCTTCAGTCCAGCCTATTTTCTCCAGCCATGTTCCAGTGATCTAGCCTGCTTCATCCAGCTGCCATTCTTGTAGCAGACATCAGGAGATCTGCATTCCAGAGATCCAGCCAGCTATCCAGCTTCACCAGCCAGGCTACTCACTTGTAGCCGCATCCAGGAGGGAGAAACCCAGAATGATGGCCCAGGACAGCACGGCGTCTTGGGTTCCGTTACACCCCCATTACCTAACTTTATCTCTTTTCACTCCCAAGTGTGCTGCTGCAAAATTCAGGCACCTTTATGTATCCCATACTGCTTATCTTACATTTCTACGCTAATCTGGACATCTCCTGGCTTTATTTTAGCTATCCCGTTTTATCTTTATGGCAGTATCTTTGCTCGCTCTCCCCCATATACCCTTACACTCCCAACCCTCATCTCCTCCCTTCCCCTGTTATCTTGCCTCCTGGAAGATAATTAAACATGCATCCTTCTTTTCATCACCCCTTATTTCCATTTTACCATCCCTAACTTCCCCCTCCACAGCTTGCTCTCCTTTCCTGCTGGGGCTCCGGTGCTCTCCTACCCCCACCCCCCTTTTTCCTCATTTAAGTTAACCTTTCACAGACTCCCCACTATGCCTTTCATTTGGGCTTTGCATGCTCAGGCAGTGTGCAGTGCATTACAGAGCAGTGTGTTGTAAAGACTTGTTGCACTTATAGGGTTAATCCACCTCCTATTCTAAGTATCTCTTCACCACTTCCATATAAAAAGCTTCCCCACCCGCTTTCCTCTGTCCCAGCTCCACTGTCAGATGCAGCAGTTGGTTCAGTTGCTACACCTTCCTCCGTTATGCCATCATCAACACTAGAATGCGACTCCTTTTCATCTTCAGTGTTCTTCTTACATGGTTTTTAATAGTAGAGGCATTGGTAATGGTGGTGGAAATTTTGGGGGACCTTGTTAAACTGCATCCTCCCCTGGAGGAGAGGGATTATTATCATCATTTTTTGCATATTATGCAACATCCATGGTTGCAGTCAGTTTTTGAACTACCACTTTACTCACACTTCCATGCACTTCTGCTCCTTTCCTCCTCCCCCTGCCCCTTGTGCGTTTGCTGGACATTACTCAACTACTGCGTGTGTTTTTACTCTAAAATACATAACTAATGGGGCATGATGTCTTGTCTTGACCCTGAACAAAATTCTTAATCTCGTCTGTTATCTATCAAGTCTGCCTGAGGGTCCCAGTTGTCCATCCTATCTCATCACTGTACAAAAAAAAATATATATATATAACTAAAAAACAAAATAAACAGCTTCTTTCCCCAGCACAAAGATAATGAAAGAAAGATCAGCTGGGAAATTGTTTGGACCAAAGCTGCCTGTTTCTTTCAAAGCAAAACAGTCAGACAGAATGTTGGGGTATTTCGGGTCAGCCTCCTTTCTCCTCCCCCCAGAGTGCCCCCAATACAGCGAACAAATGTCCTCAATAAAATACTCCCTAAACTAAGCTTTAACTTTACTTTATTTGCTCACAACATGTGCTGCTTTCTTCTCTCACAAACATGAATGGCATGCTGTGAGAACCTGACACTGACACCATTTTATATGCCTGCAGGAAAAGAAGAGAAGACTGCCATGTGGTGGGGAGAAATGTAGTCTCTTCACTGACTTCAATACAATGAGCTAGGCAAAAAAAGCAGGAAAACAGCACTATTTGCAGGAAATTTTTAGCTAGGCGGGAAGTGCCGTTTTTTGCCTATTGTGGTTTGAGGCAAACATTTTCCTCATCCCTACCCATACTCCTTACCTCTTTCGATGAGGCAGAAGGACTACTCCTTAATTTTCTACTCTTTATCTCTTTCACAGAGGCTGAAGGACAACTTCTTACCTCTTTCGCAGAGGCTGAAGGTCTAGTCCTTACCTCTCTACTTCTTACCTCTTTCTCAGAGGCCAAAGAACTACTCCTTACTTTTCTACTCCTTATCTCTTTCTCAGAGGCCGAAGGACTATTCTTTACTTCTCTACTCCTTTACTCTTACCTTTTTACTACCTCTTTCTCAGAGGCCGAAGGACTACTCCTTACTTTTCTACTCCTTACCTCTTTTGAAGAGGCTGAAGGACTACTCCTTTCCTCTTTTGAAGAGACAGAAGGACTACTCTTTTCTCCTTAACCTTTACCTTTCTACTCCTTACTGCTTTCTCAGAGGCCGATGGACTACTCCATACCTCCTTCAAAGAGGCCAAATGACTACTCCTTACCTCTTTCACAGAGGACAATGGACTACTTCTTACCTTTTTCTCAGAGGCTGAAGGACTACTTCTTACCTTTCTTCTCCTTACATCTTTAACAGAGGCTGGATGTCTAGTCCTTACCTCTCTACTCCATACCTCTTTCTCAGAGGCCAAAGGACTACTCCTTACTTTTCTACTCCTTATCGCTTTTGAAGAGGTAAAAGAACAACTCCTTCTCTATTCCTTACCTCTTTTCACAGAGGCTGAAGTACTACTTCTTACCTTTCTTCTCCTTACCTTTTTAGCAGAGACTGGAGGTCTAGTCCTTACCTCTCTATTCCTTACCTCTCTCTCAGAGGCCGAAGGACTACTCCTTACCTCTCTACTCCTTACCTTGTTCTCAAAGGCTGAAGGACCATACAGAAAATCAGCCCTCTTGACAGAACTTCTCAGCATATTATCTTAAACAAGATTGAGTTCACAGCTTCCCACTCCTCACCACCCCACCACACTTTTTTTCCTCCCTGTGAAGAATTCTCCTAGCAGTACCCAGCATAGACACGATATTATATGCATCATTAGCTTTGTCCATGGCACATGGCTTCCCAAAGCTGCCATCGTCCATGCCTTAAATATTTGATGATCCACCCATCCCTATGGCATCCGCATGGCTCAACTAGGGGCGCTCCTAAGTTTTTTGCACTCAGTCTTTCCATTTGTTGCAAAGATTAGCCTCCATGATCTTGACACCTTTGCAAAAAAAAAAAAAAAAACCTATTCTGGTTACTTTTGTGTGTCTTGCAGTGCCTATCGGCTATCCATCACCTTGATGTCCCATTCTCTCCATTTCCTCAACATCTGTCTCTACTCCTTTACCACGGAAACAATTTTCCCAAGAGTCCACATTCAGAATCTCATCGAACCTTTCTCTGCCTTCAGTTCTGCACCAAGCTTGTACTGCAATCCATACCTTGGTTCTTAAACACTTCCATTAGAATCATTCCACTAGACAAATATTTTAATCTCCCACCTACATATTCCATTCCAGACTCAATTCAGCATCATCCATCTAGAACTGACTTAGCCAGCTTGGCAGATTTCTTCAAGAACTATGGCCACACAATCCTCCCCCCTCTTCCTTCCCCTTCTCCCCTCAAGTGTTCTCAGACTCATCTTCCTCTCACATGTATGCTGCCATTTGTGTAATGCATGATTCACAGTACCCTGGCCTTAGGAAACAGTGAAAATCCTCTATTTGCAGCAATTTTATAGCCACAGCTGGTCAATGGCACCCCTCATGGTCAGGTTTACCAGTCAGGTTACATACAAACTACTAAACCACTTCAAGCAACATAATCAAAGTAGATCAATCTTCCCCCGCTTCATGATATTCATGTGAATTCTTCCAGAACAATCCATCAGCCAGACCTCATCTTTTGAGCCCACCCACATTGAACTATATCAACTATATATTACTTTTATTCATCACCTCTGTATCACTCACATATCATCCTGTGACCTTTGTGCCTCAAACCAAGAAGGCATACAATAAAGCCTTAGAAATTTCATCCACTTCATCATCAGACCAAACCAACCCATTCCTACTCTTTCCTTACCATTCAGGCCTTTTTCTCTGGTGGCACTATCCTCTTATACTTCCCCTACCACCTCACACTTTACTTAATAGGTATCCTCTCCACCTGCCCACCTTCCTTTTACTTCTTATCATCTTTCTTCACATCAAGCCATTGTCAGGTTTTTCAACACCACCCACCTTCCATGAAATTCACCTCCTCCAACAGACAGTAACTTTTCAGGTACTGTTGATCTCCACCCATTTTGAGCAACACATCAACACCATCAGCAAATTTTCTCCATTTATCCTGCACAATCCAACCAATCATTAATTTCCCCTCAATTCCGAATAATAGTGCCAAGTCACTGAACACCGAACAAGCTCTACTCATTTTTTGCCAACTGACCTACTCAGGCCCTTGGAGAACTTTCACTTTACCTTTGACTTTAGTATCCTACTGTTAGGTTTGCATCTCAACCCTGACCTGCCTGTATTCAGACCACTTATTTGCAATAGGTGCAGTATCCTCCACCTCTAAGAACACAGTTCCTGTTCTTACCATTAACGAGCCATTCTACTTTTCATTTTGGCCTCTAATCAGGCCTCTAATCACTGCCACATGTTCGAGCCTGTTTCAATCACCTAGGATTTCACAACACCTCATCGGTCACTCCCCTTTCCCAGCCATAAACCCTGACCACAAATATAAAATGTTTACATTTTTATAATGACTACTCTTTCTAAGATGTAATTTCATAGAGATAAAAGTGAGGATAAAACGGGAAGAGTGGTATAGTTAGGGGATTTCAATATGGTAACGGACATAAAGTTAGATAGATCCACTGGTAAGACTAGAGGGAAAAATAGTCTGTGTCAAGAGTCATTGAGATTTAATAATCTCTTGAACCAAAATGATATTTATGATTGCTGGCGGGTAAGGCATCCTATGGAGAGGGACTATACTTGTTTTTCATTTAATTACAACAATTTATTCTAGGATAGATTTCATTTTGGGCCATGGACTCTTGTTGCAGGATATTAGTAAGACATATATTAAAGAGATTTCCTGGTCAGACCACAATATGTTGGTAATAGAAACTAAAGATATTTATACATGGATAAAACCATATTGGAAATTCCCTTCATATATTATGAATGATAAAGAATATATAAACCATATTAAAGATATGGCAGAGAAGTACTTTGCAGAAAATAGACATAAAGAAGTTTCAGCAGCAGTAACATGGTGCTCTGATAAATGTGTAATTAGGGGACATTTAATTAAGTTGACGATAGATAAAAGTAACACAATTTCCCCTTAATACCCTGTACACAAAACTAAGTAAGGTTACTAGATAGAATAAACTAACTCCATCACCTAGCTTATTAAATCAGATTAAAATAGTTCAAGATCAGGTAAATCAGTATTTGATAGGGGAAACCACAAGCAAGTTGAAGTTTTTAAAAAGCAAATGTTATGGGACAGGTAATAGAGAAAATAAGGATCTAACAAAAAGGCTTACGTTTGAGAAAGCCATGAGGAAAATAAGTAAGATAGTGGTGGGCAATAGGACAATTTTATCCCCCAAAGAAAGGAGTTTAAGAACTTCTTTGAAGGGTGATATAACCTCCCTGGAAAAGAACAAGGGGACCAATAGAACAGTATTTTTCATTCATGGTTTTCCTGACATTAACAAAAGTGGAACTAAATCTGCCTATATCATATGCAGAATTGAGCAGGGCAATAGATAAGCTGAAAGTGAATAAAACACCTGGTCTGGATGGCTTTAATGATGTTTTCTTTAGGCTAATGAAACAAAATATAATGCAGGATTTATTGGAAACATTTAATGAGATAACCAACTGGGGTACTATACCAAGTGAATTTTTGCAAGCAAATATATCCCCTATTCTGAAACAAGATAAGGACCCGGTTAGAGTGAAGAATTACCGCCCTATTTCAATTTTAAATACAAATATAAAACTGTATTCATCCATAATTGCAGAGAGGATTAGAGGGGTTATTTCTGGATTAATCGAGGAGGATCAGGCAGGATTTATTCAAGAGAAATCCTCTGGAGCTAGTGTTCTAAGAACAGTGGATGTGTTGGATGTTGCGGAGAGGGAGGGCAGACCCCTCCTGGCCCTGTTATTGGATGGAGAGAAGGCTTTTGACAGGGTCGGGTGGGGGTTTCTGTTTGGTGTCCTAAAACGATATGGCTTTGAGGGTCGAATGTTGAGTGCGATAAGCACATTGTATACAAATCGACAGGCTAGAATTAAGAGTCCAGGTTTTGTCACAGATTGGTTCCCTATTGGTAATGGGACGCGACAGGGCTGCCCTCTCTCTCCCCTGCTATATATTCTAACATTGGAACCCCTTGCAATACGGATGAGAAAAAGTAGAGGTATTAAGGGATTCCAGATAGGTACAGATGAATTAAAATTAATGATGTAAGCAGATGATGTCCTGATTACAGTGGATAATTCATACTGCTCAATGGAAAACATGATGAAGGAGATAATGGGTTTCTCGGTCTGCTAAGGGTATAAATTAAATATTTAGGTAGACAAAGAATTGTGAGGAGCACCCATCAAGCACGAACAAGATAAAGTGTCTTGTTCTAGGCATGGTAGCCTCTCAATGGTGCTACAACTCACATTTTTCACTCCCATGTGCCATTGCAGAGAGAAAATCTCCATATCCATATCAAACTGGTCCCGCCCACAGACAGTCCAGCTCCGAAATGTCAGGCAAATCCTCTCCGCACAAGAAAAACAGCATAACCACAGACGTACGTTTCGGCCTATGTGGGTCTCGTCAGTGTGGTACAGCTGAATCCCTCTAGGCACACAGTAGCAAGGTCCCATGCCTGGGATGCCCTTATACTTAGGGAGACAAAGAATTGTGAGGAGCACCCATCAAGCACGAACAAGATAAAGTATCTTGTTCTAGGCATGGTAGCCTCTCAGTGGTGCTACAAATCACGTTTTTCACTCCCATGTGCCATTGCAGAGAGAAAATCTCCATATCAGACTGGTCCTGCCCACAGACAGTGCAGCTCCAAAATGTCAGTCAAATCCTCTCCGCACGAGAGAAACAGCATAACCACAGATGTACATTTCGGCCTATGCGGGCCTCGTCGGTGTGGTGCAGCTGAATCCCTCTAGGCACATGGAAGCAAGGGCTCATGCCTGGGATGCCCTTATACTTAGGGAGACAAAGAATTGTGAGGAGCACCTATCAAGCACGAACAACATAAAGTGTCTTGTTCTAGGCATGGTAGCCTCTCAATGGTTCTACAACTCATGTTTTTCACTCCCATATGCCATTGCAGAGAGAAAATCTCCATATCCAACTTGTCCCGCCCACAGACAGTCCAGCTCCAAAATGTCAGGCAAATCCTCTCCACACGAGAGAAACAGCATAACCACAGACTTACATTTCGGCCTATGTGGGACTCGTCGGTGTGGTGCAGCTGAATCCCTCTAGGCACACGGAAGCAAGGGCCCATGCCTGGGATGCCCTTATACTTAGGGAGACAAAGAATTTTGAGGAGCACCCATCAAGCACGAACAAGATAGAGTGTCTTGTTCTAGGCATGGTTGCCTCTCAATGGTGCTACAAATCACGTTTTTCACTCCCATGTGCCATTGCAGAGAGAAAATCTCCATATCCCTATCAGACTGGTCCGGACACACAGACAGTCCAGCTCTGAAATGTCAGGATAATCCTCTCCGCACAAGAGAAACAGCATAACCACAGATCAACATCTAGAATTGTGATTGAAGCAGCAATTTAATTTTGAATGGGAGAGGCAACAGTTGAAGCACTTAGGTATATATATTACGGGGATTATATTTTATGTTATGGAGATTGTATTATATGTTACGGATTGTATGTATGATACGGATTGTATGGAGATAAATTTTATGAAAATCTTTAGAGAGATGCAAAGAAATCTGAAAAATTGGAAAGGAATATTCTTGTCTAGGTGGGGAAGAATACACTGTATAAAATATTATGTCCTGCCGAAGTGGACGTATATATTAAGAATGTTACCAGTATCAGTACCCAAGTGTTGGCTTCAAATGGTCCCATCCTCATTTGACAGATTTATATGGCAAGGTAAAAATCCTCGGATTGCTTAAAGATATCTGTCAATGAGAATTGGAAAATGAGGCATGGGATACCCAGATATAGATAAAGTATATAAAGTAAGTAGGTATTTGTCTCCCAGAGTATTAAGGCAACAAAGGAGAAATGGTATTAAATTGAAAGGAGGTGGAGGGGTGGAATGTTTGTGCATTATTCTGGGATCCCAGAAAGGTTAATTCCCGGTTAAAAACCTCCTCTATGGTATTAAAAGATCTAATGAATAGTTGGGTAAAGATCAGGAAAACATTAGGTTTAGGGGATAAAATATTGCTTAAGACACCGTTAATGATAATCCCAACATTTATAGTGAATATTACGTTAAAACATTTGGAGGAGAAGGGTTTTGTGACCAAAGAAAACTTGTTTTTGAGGGGAGGGTTAAACAATTTTCAGAACTGGGGTTAACAGGGGAAGTATACTTTAGTTATCTGAGAGTATCGAATTTTATAAAACCTTTCTATACAAAGATGAATCATCAGAATAAATAACCAGGCTAATAGAATTGATACAGTTAGAAACAGAAAAAAATTGATGTCAAGATGCCAGCGGTTCTTAGATATATTGGAGAAGCAAGGAAATCCTCCTGCTATATGAATGTGGGAAAAGGACTCGAGAAAATCAATACTGAGAACCGAATGGAATAAGGCTTTAGCTTTGGTGTATAAAAATATACATTGTTTGAATTTAAATGAAATCTGTTTTAAGGTTAATAATAGATGGTATTTAGTACCTGAGTAATTAGGGAAAAAGTACGGTGCTACATCTAAGATTTGTTGGAGATGCGAATTGGCAGTAGGTGGATATCTTCATATGAGGTGGAGCTGCTCGAAGTTGTTGCATTTCTGGGTTGAAATTTTTCAAAAAAATTAAGGATATTAGTTGGGTAATGATAGAACCTGACCCAGGAAGGGCTCTACTACACATGAATTTACTGAACCTGACAAGATGGGAGCTAAGAATAATCTTGCATATCCTGATGGCGGCTAAATTGCATATAGAAAAGTAAACAGATACCCACATGGGTAGAAATACAACATACCATATGGCAATGCAAGATGGAAAGAGGTTTAATGAAAATTGAGAGAAAAGGTACATTGAATACCAATATTTGAAATAATTGGATTCAAAAATTGTATAATAAAGAGCAAGAGAGTATTCATCCTTAGAGTTAGAGAATAGACACGATATAAGGAATAGATGTAGCAAGCTTCAAGTTTAAAGAAGAAACTTGAAATACCCTAATGGTCCAGGGTTATGTCTATGTATAGTATATTAAAGAGATAGTAATACTTCGTTTTATCTTTATTTTATTTTGTAGGCATTAAAAAAACATGAAGAACGATATAAGTCTTATCTCTCAAACCTTTATGGTTTAAGAGATATTCACAAGCAAAGTATTTCCCCCCCCTGTTCAGCTAGATCAGAAGGGAGGTGCCCAGGTAGACTGCAGAGAGGGACAATCTTCAATTAAGATAAGGGAAAAAGCTGAAAAACTTGTCAAGGGGGGAAGGGCTTTCATTGTTTTTATACAAAGAAGATTGTCCCCTTCTGTTATCTGTCAGTCTTACAACCAGATTCACATCTGAAAAGAGATGGCTTACACTAGGAAAAAGGGGTGGGAAGGGGAAACTTTGCTTGTGAATATCTCTTAAACCATAAAGGTTTGAGAGATAAGACTTATATCATTCTTCATGTTTTTTTAATGCCTACAAAATAAAATAAAGTTAAAACTATTTAGTTAAAAGTATTACTATCCCTTTAATGTCTATATAAAGAAGAACAATATGGACACTGGGTGAAACAGACTATTTTAGAATGAGTTAACCCAGTGTGTAAGTATGATATTATGTCAAGTCAAGTGTTGTATTTAAGTTTGTCTGTTCATTTTTTAAAAAAACAATAAAGAAAAATAAATAAATAAATAAATAAAATAAAAGTAAGAAAAATAAAACATCAATTTAATTCCATAACCTGCTATAAAGTACAATTTTTAAAGAAAAAACATCACTTTTTGATCTAAATTATATTTTATTTTACACAGAATAAAGAAGTCAGTGCATGTGTATGCATCTAAGTATGTATGTGTGCATGCGCACCCCACCACCAACACCAACATAAACCACCCATGCTAAACTCTTTGAATGCCAGGTTGGTGTTCAATACAAAGTCACTCCTATGGTAATCAAAGGGTTAATGAGATTTCAGAGCTTAACAGTGCCTTAGTATGCATAACATTTCTACAATAATAATTATTTCAATTGACATTATAGATAATGGAAAGCAAAAGACAGGCGGCCTGTCTGCCTACAGAAACACCCCACCATATTTTCTAAGCAAAACAGTTTCCTGTTTTATGTAGTTCTTGCACCTGGCCTGCATCTTCCACAGAACTGTACAGTCAAGGAGCTACTGATGTAAATGGTGGAGAGGATACCTACTGAGATATTTCATCATTAATCATTATCTTTTTTACTGCAGTTACTTCTAAGGCACCAACATGTACATTTGGAGAATACAGACCAAAGTTTCTTCCTCCAACGCCTAATCAAGGAGAAACCGTGGTGGCCAGAGCTGGATCTCCTTTACAGATCCACCTCACAGCACAAGCCACACATGACAGGTATGACAAGCATGTCCATGTCTCTTAACACCCACATGATCAGAACCCATACTAGACTCTTCATTAGAATGATAGCTTTTCCTTCCTGAAATAGCATATGACTCCAGGTCAAAAAAAAAAAAATGTCAGCTCCATTTAATAACAGCAATCCATATTATTAAAACTGAAATTAAACTGTGGTTATCTGTTTTTCTTTTATAACATGTCACTGCCCAGTCCCTACCCCCTCTTGTGTTTGAGAGTTAAAGGGATAGTAATACTTAAAATGTAAAAAAAAAATGTTGTAGGGTTTATCCCCCTGAGTAAAACAAGAGTACTCCCACTGCTGAAAGGTGTTTCATTCAAAAGTTATTAATTTTCAGAGTTGAAATTTTTAGATGCAACATCACAGTGGCCTGAAATTGTACAGTGGTGCTGTTGCTACACGATCCTATGGACAGCTCTGGTCCCAGGACCATAAATCTTCATAGGATGGTGTAGCAACAGTGCCACTGTACAATTTCAGGCCACTGTGATATTGCACCTAAAAAATTCAAATTTGAAAATTAATAACTTTTGAATGAAACACCGTTCAGCAGTGGGAATACTCTTGTTTTACTCAGGGGGATAAACCCTACAACATATTTTTTTTACACTTTAAGTATTACTATCCCTTTAATAGGGTACTTACACATGGGTAGGAAATATAGAGTGGAAGTACCAGCAAGCTTGTGGCCACGTTTTATGTATAACTTACAATGGTCACAATTATTTGATCAAATAATTACTGATATGAAGAGGCACAACAACCACACCTAACACCCTCATTATGAACTGATGCCTATCAACATCCTGGCCATTGACATATCCTTTTATTTGCAATATTTGTAATAAGTCAAATAACTAGGTGTTATTTTAATATCAAATGCATGTGTGTCCTGTATTTGAATTTATAGGCGAGAAGAAGTTGACGTTCTGTAGAAGATAACTAGTTTATTTGGTGTAAGACCAATTGGCCGAGAGGCACTAAAAGTCAAAGAGGGCTCATAATGGTGATATGATATCCAGTAAAATCTTCAATATGCACTAAAGTGTCTTCTACATAAATCCGTCATGCCAATGACAGGTTTACAAATTTTCACTTATCACATCAAAAATGAGCTATTTTCTTATGGAAATGTAGCATGATTATTATTATTTTTTATTATTCTTTATTTATATAGCTCCAACTTATTCTGCAGCGCTGGATATGAGTGATTTCCATATGGGAATGCAGAATAATGAGCCATTATTTAATTCATGTGGGTGTGTTTATATGTTAATGTGGCTGCTCGCCACATGCACTAAGTTCCGATAGCTGTTTCTGCCGTCGGAGTTCACAGTCCCAATTTCGCAATGCTGGGATCTCCCTGTAGTTTTCTGTGCAGTAACAGCCCTCAATCAATCATAAGCATGGAAGGCTGTTGAATTGCTGGCAATGTGGAAGGGATGCCCTCCCTTATGCATCACCAGCGGAAGACAAAACATGAAATCGGAGAGCATTCTCTCTGCTTCCCCACTTGGTCAGTAGGGGGAGTGGAGAGGATCCTTTCAGCACCACGAACAGCATCACTTCCTTAACTCTTTGAGTGCCAAAGGATTGTGCATTGTACACTCCTGTGGCTTTCACATGGTCAGAAAAGTACAGCAACAGTACACAATCGTCCCATCAGCTCTGCATCAGTTTTCTTAGTCATAGGAACACGGCTGGAGGTCAGGCAGCATCCATGGTGATTTGTGGCTATCAGCTTACCCCCAGACTTGTTCCCTTCCCACTGGTAGCCACAGATCCCAAATGACACTATCTGCTCCCCCAGACTTGTTCCATTGCCCACTAGTAGCCACATATCCAAATTTACACTATCTGACCCCCCAGCCTTGTTCCCTTGCCTACTGGTGGTAGCCACAAATCTTCATGGACACTGCCTGGGCAAGGGAACAAGACTTGGGTGGGGTGTCTGTCAGTGTATATGGAGCTAACACATAATGGTGATGTTTCCCATTCTCCCCTACAATTATTATATTTGATATGCTGATTCCACAATAATTATGTTCGACATGCTGCCGTCACAATAATTATGTTCGACATGCTGCCACCTACAGTGAATATGATCGACATGCTGACCCACAATCCTTCCCCATTCGACATGATACCTCACAATGCTTCCCCATCTGACATGATTTCCCACAATGCTTCCCCATTCTGGCATACATTTTAGCATGGGAGCGATCGTGTGTATTTTTAAAAAAATGAACATAGTGCAGGATCTCTTAATACTGGACTATGTGGCTTTTTTATTTTGTTTAAAAGAAAATCAGACCTCATTGGGGGTATCGGATTCTGGAACCCTCCTGATGTCCCCTGGCACTGATCACCTATACAATAGAATCAGTGATGAATGCGGTGACCAGGACAGTGTTATTTCATGGCCTAGGTCAACTAGGCCTACACCTAGGGCAGCACTTTACAGGAGGCGGCATAAAAAGTCGCCCCCACCACCTCCCTGAACTTAAACCACTCCTGTAGCATTACGCTGAGACTCCTCATTTAGTTCTCATGCATGTCACAGTTCATATGCACACTCACAAAATGGTTAACACTAATCAGGAAGATTTTCACTTTCTAACCAAGAATGGCAGTGTCAAGGTACCTGTGCGGAGGCTGCTCGAGCCGATCGCATTTGTCTCCAGCGGCTCCAGCCGCATTGTCCGCCCTACGTTGTTGCTTCCATTGAGGCAGGATCCACTTCACGTTGGTGGCTCAGCCACTGGTGTTGTCTGTTGCGGCTCTAGCCGCCTCTGCTGCTGGCGCTTGGGTGACGTCATTATTGGGTGAACGTCCAAAGGCATGGACGTGCACTCCATTTAAAGAGACAGCCACCTGTTGGCTGCTCCTCCTCTTCCTCCCTGTTTTCCTACTTAAACTACCTGGACACAAGGCTCAGTCACCCTTTCGTTGGTGTCCAGTGCAGTTCTTAAGTTTGGGCTCTGTGTATGATCTGGCTTGTCTGACTATCCGACCTGGTGCTGACCTGTGGTTCTGTCTGATTCCCTGCTCCGTGTATGATCCTTGGCCTTATCGGACATCCATTCTGGTGCAGACCTGCGGCTCTGGCAGACTACCTGTTCCGTGTATGACTCTTGGCTCTGGCTGACTACCACTCCATGTGTGACTTCTGGCTTGTCTAACTATCCGTTCTGGTGTTGACCTGGGACTCTGTCTACTGCGTATCCAGCATACCAACGCTTCAGTGGACATCCTTTCTGGTGCAAACCTGTGGCTCTGGCTGACGACGCGCTCCGTGCATGACCCCTGGCTTGTCTGACCACCCTATCTAGCGCTGACCTGTGGCTCTATCTAACTACCTTGTGTGTGGCCTTCTGTTCAGTTACATAACTGACTCTTTCCTGGTGCCTTCCTAGTTGCCGGTTTTCGCAGGTGTGGAACTGGTACTTTGGTTACCCTCATCTCTGTTTGGCTTCTCCCAGGTGTGGACCCGTGGTATTGCAGGCTCTCCTAGTTATCTATCCTAGTTATCTGGGATACAGTTATCTATAGAATTACACGTTAGCAGGCTTCTGGTAGTTGTCTCTTGCTCCGTTGTACGCTTCTCTTTAGTCTTGCATATTGATTTACTGTCTTGTGATACTTGTGATACTTCTGTATTGTTGCTCCCTTAATAAAGTTGGTGTTACCTTGAAATACCTGTCCTGTGTTTCCTTGCTGGGACCGTGACAGGCAGGCTGGCTTGAACTGGAGGCTGAAGAACACTGTGTGTGGCCAGGCTGAGAGCCATGTCCCAGAACTGGGTGCCAGCCATGAGGAGATGGCATTCCCTGTTTGCTAGGCAGACTTACAAGCCATCGCTGGTGAGTTGGGCGAGAGCGAGGAATGTGACTGTGGGCTGGGATAAGGTGACTTGTGAGAGAGCAGGAGAAGGAGCAGGAGAAATATGGCACTGCAGGGTGAGTGAAAGGGCATTGTACGGGGGGGGAGGAGTGGCAGCATGACTGCAGGGCAGGTATTAAGGGTAGGATGTGAGTGCATGTGCAGGAGGAAGCACAGAGCTGAGAGAGGGCCCAGAAAAGAGGTAGCTCTGCAGAGTAACAAGGGACTGTATATGATTGAGGTAGGAGTGACAGAGTAATCACACAGGTATCACACAGGTAATGTGTAAGAAAGCATGTGGGTAGTAGAGGTGGCACTATCAGGGAAGAGAGGAATTAGGTTGTATAGATATGTTGAAGGTCACAAAGTTAGGGCACAAAGTAGGTAAAATGTAAGAGGGCATAGGCAGAAGAGGGAGGTGGCATGGATGTGAGACAGGGCACAGGAGGGATGTGGCACTGCACTTTGAGAGGGGACTGTACAGGACATTGGTAGGCAATGTCTGGCTCTCCATCAGTTGGAAATTACAATTCCCATCATCTCCAACAAGTAGTTGGTTGGTTGGAGATGATGGCAGTTTCAATCCCCATCAGCAGGAGAGGAAAAGGTTGTCAATTCCTGGTTTAGAGGTAAGGAAGGAGCGGGTGCTGCTCAGAGTCAGACCGAGGAGCACTCAATAGAACTTCTTGATCAGAAGGCGGCCAAAGAGGAGTATGGCGCAAACACTGCAAAACAAGCACACATAGAAGACCTTTTAAGTAAATGATTTATTTTTTATTATCGCAATCACGGCTCAGCTGTAGAGCCGCTGGATGATTGTAGGACATAATTCCCCTGCAGTCAGCTACAACGCTGACTTCAGGGAAAGGGGTGGGAGGGGGAACTTTGTGAGTGAATATATCTCAAACCATAAAGGTCAAGTTTTACTATCCCTTTAACCCTTACGTTCTCTGTATGTATCCCTTCACCACTTCTGATTGTAAGCTTTTGAGCAAAGACCCCATTTCCAGTGTTTCATTATCCTAAGCACTTGACATCCTATATTGTCCAAACTCTTAACTGCTTTAACCCCCTAATGACTGGCCAGATCATTAGTGGGCAGCCATAGAGGACCACATCACTCTTTTTTCTGCAATTAATTCTGTGATGGCAGAGCAGTGTGCAGCCGCGCTGCCATCACATAATTCCATGACATGCCAGGACAGTCACCGGTCCTTTATGCACATCCATTGATGACAGTCCTGGCAAGTCATCGGTAGGTAAGAGATTAAGGACCATGGTTTTTTCGCCCTAGAGGAACAGACCAATTTGGCCCTTTTTAGTATACTTTTGTTTGTTCAACCATATTTCTCCTCTAATTCTTTTAGTACAACCACTTTCATTTTATACCATTTTCCAAGTATGAGTAAGGATTTCTTGTTATGCCATATTTATGGGTATAACCTATCATATCGTCTTTTTTAATATAAAGGCTCAACATTTGTATATGTTTTCTGTGATGTTTTGCTCAGTTGTTGCATTTTATCAGAGACTGAATAAAGGTTATGAACAGGCATTCATACCTCCCAAATGTCCATTCTTAGGGGGGTACTGTCCCTCTGACACAAAAATTACCATGTACCCCTTTCTCTCCCTGGTGTCCTACTTTTTTGGAGATCAGACTGGTGTGTGATCCACAGTAATAAAACTCACATGAAGGTTTATTTATCATTTTGAATGCGAAAGCAGTATTCAATGCAATGCAATGCACTGGATACCTCTCTGGCACTCCTACGGTTAAACTTCAGTATATGTGTTTATAATTAGTCTGTCTAAATATTAGGCTTTGGTCATGCACTAAATAATTTATTTAGTTACACAAAGAGCTGGCAATAGGTCACCTAATACATCATCTAATCCTGCCCTCAGTACCACTAATTCAAATAAAATTGCCCCCATCTTTGGCCATTTATTTCCCCATTAGCTCTATTTTCTGCTTCTGTCTCTCCCACTATCAAAGTAAGGAAGATAGAGGCAAAGAGCACTGAAAACTGAAATGTACTGTATACTGCAGCAGCCATCACATGTACCGGCTCACCAAGGAAAGGCTGAAACTGACTGATCTGGGCCTGGAGCACTCAGTTACTGCCACCCCTGCATGATCACAGCATGCCCTGAGGTGCATTGTGATCATGTAATCCATGATGTGCCAGGACCATCCATAGATGTTAAGGGGTTAATTTGTAAAGCGCAGTGTAAACTTGTTGTGCTATACAAATAAACATATTCTTTCATTCAAATTAAATTGTCCTCGTTTAATCATGCATAATTTGTCAAACATTGGCAACCCATGCAAACTATGTTTGTCACCACCTTCCCTGCATAGCTGGTTGAACGTCACCAACACATGTCTGTCACTGCCTACCCCTGCATAGTTTGCAACATTTTGCAACATTACATTGGATTCTTCTCAACATGTATTGGATCTTCAGATGGCTTCATCCATTCCCCTGCCCGCATTCAATTACAGTTCCCCCCAGTTTTGAAATCTGGGGATTCTCATACCTGATTGACCAAACCAAGGTGTTGTCTTAGTAACAATACAAAAAAGTTAAAGATGATTCTATGACCTTTACAAAAGAGTGGGAAATTAAAAAATAAACACACAACTGACCAGACCTCCAGGAGAGACACCGGCTACCCACATAGCAGCCATCTTGCACCACAGGACAACAGCAATGGTCAGAGGAAGAGAACCAGCCTTCAGCATGGTGGAGAATGAGGCACTAGTGGGGGTACCGCAGGGCTTCTATGTGCAGCTCCTTGTCCAATTGGAAGATGGCGATGCAGCAGTTGATAAGGAGGAAATGTGTGCTGCTGTGGTGTCAGCTGTCAATGATGTGGCAGGGGTACCCCCCACACAGTACATTGGTGCAGGAAGCAGATGTTCAACATCAGAAGGAAGGTGTTAAAGAAAAGTACAAAGATGTAGGAAGAGCGGTCATCATAAATCCTGTTATTTTTCTACAGCTATGAACAGGTCATGCATGGCTTCCTTCCGGTATCTGAGGAAGAAGCTACTCCTTCTTCAGTAGGTGATCAGGATGTTGCTGGGCCATCATAGGCCCGACCAGCTCCCATCACCCCTGTAGCAGATCCAGTGAATTCTTCAGATGCTGAGAATGACCAAGTTCCTGCATCTTTCCTGCCCCTCCAGCACCTATCTCCCCTGATGGCAGTATGCTGGCTCCTGTTCCTGCTGCTGATTCCAGACTCCATTCTCCTTCTGCAGGAGGTAGTGACTCTTCCTCTGGCCTGGTGATATGCACAAGTTCTTCCAGAAGCGGTGGCAGTGACGCCCCTTCCCTGCACACCTCAGAGTTGGGTACTTCATCTCCAGACCTCCCCTCAACTGAGAAGTTGCAGCAAGATGTTGTTTTCTCTGGTAAGTAAATTAATCATGAGGCATGTGTTCAAGTAATATTGTTAATCATCTCCCACTGAGCAAATAGGTGTACAATGTAGGGTAAAGCATTTCACAACACTCTTATCTGCTCTGTGTAATTGAACGCTTTGTAATGTCCTGTAGTGAAATATAGTGCTTTGCAATGCAGTGCTGTGCTTAATAATGCTTTATCCATGCATGTGCTCCCTGTGATGTAGTGCTTTGCAATGAAATGTAGTGTTTAATAGTGCTGTGTCCATGCATGTGCTCCCTGCAGTGTAGTGCTTTGCAATGTAGTGCTTATTAATGCTATGTCCATGTATGTTTTCACTGCAATTTAGTTCTTTGCAATTCTGTGTACAGCTGTCTGCTCAGTGCAATGCATTTCATGGAGCAGATAAGTGTACAGTTTATTGTAAAGCAATGTGTGGAACCCCTCCCCCACCATCCTAAAATGTTGAATCTGTGGCTGTCCATCATACCCTCCTCTCGAAGCAGTGTTGCTTGACTGCATACTATTTTTACAGATGGCTCTTATGGGGTACCAAGCTCTTGCATGGAGATGAAGAGATCGTCACTTTGGTACTGTAGTTGGTCACTGTTACTGCTCCTTCCAATGTGGAGGAAGAGGAATCTGGTACGTTATTTTCATGGTGTTCCACATGTACACCCACACACACGTCTGCAGTTGTGTCAAATTGTTCCATATGTGCATTAGCAACCCTTGCTAGCTTTGGCCATATACCCATATAACCCTTACATTGCCACAGGGGTATGTAGCACATTGCTAAGCTATGCTTTGCTCACCTCTCTGGCACACCAAGGGTTACATATCCCACTATTACATTAATGGAGCACATGTTAGAAATGTTTGTATTACCACTGCCATGCACATAATGGCATTGTAGGCCTGATTGACACAAGCTAATGCACCATGATGGATGTCTCGGGACATTGAAGTCCTGAAATGCATTGCATTGATGCTTTGCAGGCCATATTTGCCTCCCTGATATTGAGTGAATCCTGAATAGAAAACTTTTGATTAACTATGTTATTCCACTTTGGTGCAGTTATTGTGATCCAGCATGTTTACACATGTTAAATACAATTGAAGCATTTCAAGTCAGTGTTTCTTCTCACATGTTTATGCTTTCCAAATCCAAAATATGTCCAGCTGAGATGCCTGAGGAGGAGGAAGATGGGGACCTGCAGGCCACCATTGGTCCACCTGGTTAACTTCACGTGGAAAGGGCAATTGAAGATTGTTTGAAATATGTCCTCCACCCAATACATGTACACCTGTTCTGTCTAATCCCACATTTGTTGTGTGTTGGTGGTGTGTGTGGTTGTTGTAACCATTTGAATGAAAGAGGGGAATGCTATTCATTTTCCAAGACATTTGTTGCACACCCCTCTGGAACAGAAATGGGTTAAGGCTTCCTACAACTATCTCAACCTAATTTTAAAGTTCTACCTTCTCAGGGTCATCTGCAGGCCTATGTGTGTTCCACCTGTCTCATCTTCCCTTCCAAAAAACACCAAAGTCCCTGTAGTGATCAGTGTTCATGTAATTTTTGTGTGTCAGTATCATGACAAAAACAAATGTCATGATTATGTCACACATGTATGCTCAGCTCCAGGCCATAGCGCATACCTACAGTTCATATTTGCAGGCTGGCACTAATTGAGCATGGGTGGGACAATCACAATGACAGTGTCACTGATGAACCACCTGTGCCCAATCAGGGCTAAAGGACAAACCTGACCTGTCAGTGTGTCCATAGTAGGCGTGGTCAATCCTGTTCTCAGTCCACAACAATGCCACTTGTTTGCAGGTTCTTCTCAAATGAACACATTTAATGCAGTGAGTCTCAGTCCTGTGGACTTGGACATACAATCATTTCCTTTAACAAACCCAGCAGTGTTGTCAGGATGTTCTCAATGATATACAAGTGGTAATGACATTCACTTGTGTTAAGTGAGAATAATTTGACAACATGCACTGCTGGGATAGTTAGAGGACATGAATGTGTGTCCTAGTCTACAGGACCATTGCTGAGAATCTCCCCTCTAAATGCCTGAAACATCTGTGTGCCAGAGAGGTGCTCACTGCTTTGCATTTCTTCTTTCCCCACAGCTGCATCTGATGAAGACCAACAGCAGCAGCAGTCTCTTTCCAGCCAGGAGCATGCGGAGACCTTGGACGTCCTGGAAGGGTTCCACTCTGGGGATTCAGAAAGCAGCATGGATATACCATACGCCGTCTAGAGTCTCTGCTCCACCAACTGGTGGAGCAGAACAATTTCATCCTTGGCCTCCTGATGGTATATAGCCAGCCCCCGTCCAGAAGTTCCTTATCGGACAGCAGCCTGGAGCTAGCTGGGGCCCTGCCTGCAGCACGTGGTGGTAGGCACGACACAGCCAGATGTCGGACTTGCACAAGGAGGGGAAGGCTCCACCCCACTGACCCCTTTCCATCTCCATTTTTATATTCTGTTTAATTATTATTATGTCTGTTAAACAAATGTACAATTTTAACACAGTTTTTGGTGTCCATTATTTTCATTTTTCAACAAGGTGGAGATGCACTAAGATAAGGAAGGAGGTGATGACATGGAGATGACGTCTTAGGTGTGATAAACTCTCCAAGTTCTATGTTATTCTATGGAGCCAGAGCACTAAAATTTTACCAACTTAGTGCATGGCACCACATAGGAACTGGTGATTTTATCACACTGGACACGTCATCTCCACTTTAGCAGTCACCTCTTTATGAGGGATTTACATGTACAGTTATGAATGCTCTACATTCTCCATCTGTCTCTATCACTCCCATCACCTTTTGCCTCCCTCACTCCCATAATCTCTTCCCTCCCTAACTGAATGGTAGTAAAAGAGAGATAAGATGTGAATGGGAGTGAGAGAATCAATAGGTGAATGACATTCACCTTCTGCCTTTCTCACTCCACTCACCTCTATTCTCTCTCTCTCTCTCTCTCTCTCTCTCTCTCTCTCTCTCTCTCTCTCTCTTACTTCCATTCACTAGATAAGTGTGGGAGCAGAGAGAATGCACTTAGACTTACTGCTGACAATGTTGAAGGGATGTAGAACATAAAGAGGCTTGCACCAGTGACTCACACAAATATTCATCACTTCCTAAAACCATTGATTAAAAGCATTCACTGTTTATTGCTGATAAAGTTAAAAACATACCTGCACATATTGTGGACAAACAATGGACACAAACAGGCCTGGCTCACATGTAAAGATCAAAACATTTTGCATGTTTCCCGTGCATACACATGATCAAACAATCATGAATAAGCATTGGAAACGTGCAAAACGAGTTGATCTTTTCATGTGAGCCAGGCCTGTTTGTTTGTTCCTAAACTGCAAGTCTTCATCTTTTGTCCACAACATTTACATCATGTTTTGCAGTACAGGTATGTTTTAAACTTTATCGGCAATAAACAGTGAATGCTTTAATCAACAGTTTTAGGAAGTGATGAATATTTGTGTGAGTCACTGGTGCGAACCTCTTTATGTTCTACATCCCTTCCGCATTGACAGCAGTATAAAAATCCTAGTGTGTTACTGCATTGGAAGCTATGGGTAGATCCCAACAAACTGAACCTGTGAGCTCCGACTGCAGAGGCTACTGTCAGAGTTTAGTGCATGTGGTGAAGGGCCACATTCACATGTGAAACCCCCCACATGAATATGATAATGGCTCATTGTCCTGCAAGTCCATATGGAAATGACTCATGCTGCATTTAATATATAAAGAAGCCATTGTTGATGTGATAGGTGAGAATTCTTAAACCTGTCGAAGGCATGTCGGATTGATGACGATGTGGGCAGATTATTGTTGGATTGATGGGAACATGATGTAAAAGACAGGTTAATGCATACTATCAATGTGCCTTCGACACTGATCCAACAGGACATCACCAACCTGAACCCTCTTCAACCTTTAGTGCAGCTCCCCAGTTTAGTTTTACAGAGAACTAAAATCTGCCTACGTGTTGTACAACCCATCTTTTTGTAAAATAAATAGTTTTTGACATATTAAAGTGATAGTAATACTTCGTTTTAACTTTATTTTATTTTGTAGGCATTAAAAAAACATGAAGAACAATACAAGTCTTATATTCACAAGCAAAGTTTCCCCTCCCTCCCCTTTTACCTAGTATAAGCCATCTCTTCTCAGATGTGGAATGCAGTCCATAGACCAGACAGATAACAGCAGGGGACAATCTTATTCCTATGAAAACAATGAAATCCCTGCCCCCCTTGACAAGCTTTTCAGGTTTTTCCCTTATCTTAATTGAAGATTGTCCCTCTCTGCAGTCTACCTGGGCACCTCCCTTCTGCTCTAGCTGAACAGTGTGACATCAGTAAAAGGGGCAGGAGGGGGATACTTTGTCATTGAATTACTCTGGAACTACAATTCTGACAGAATTGAAATAACACTCTCCAAAGTCCATATACTATTATGACTAATTAGAGATGCTTTTATTATGAAACATTACTATCCCTTTAAACTTTATTTGTTGGTGTTGGTGAAAAGTGTGGCTAATTCCCTGCGCAGTGTGCTAGCTTTGTTCAAGGCTAAAATTATGACCCGCTGTGCCATTAGAAATGCCCCAAGTGTGTGTGAGCATTGCTTAGATTCATTCAAAGATGTGTCTAGTAATACTGAACCAGCACAATAAGTAATTAGCATAAAGAGGCAGACCGTGCCTACAAAAATTAAGTTAATTTCTCAAAAAATATACATATATTACAAAGAAATGGCTAGAACAACATATAAATAATTTTTATTATATTTGAAAGTTAACATCTTAAAGTGACAATCCTGTTTTAGATTGCTTTCCATTGTATTTTTAAGTTATTTTATTCCAATCTCACTTTAGTATAACAGATTTTAAGGTCAGTGGACCTTCCCAACTGTCCAAAGTGTTCACCTCTAGTTCTGGGTCCATCACAAGAAGCATGTTGGTCCAATGGACACCAAGTGATAATGATGTTGGAGATCACGTGCCTTTTTGCTTTGTGGCTGAAACACTCCATGGGTCAGTATTAACTTATTTTGGGATAGACAAGGTTAAGAAAATAAACATGATTATGTACTAAAGTGTGATAAAAAGGAGATAAATATCCTGCATGATACATTTTCCTATTCCTGTGTTAATCTGTGGAATCTATCAGGGCCAATTTTAAGGACAAATTCCGCTGCACATCACATTAAAGCCATAAGTCGTTGAACATAGCAAGTGAAGATTAACCCTCTAATGGTAGATATACTAGCAATATATCAGCTCTTTACTGCAACACTATACTGGTCCACAAAGTTTGCAGTCCATAAATACGAAACTACAGGGTTTGCAATCTTCAAATGAAAAACATTCAGTTTTTAATCCACTGTCTAGAACAAAGCTTGCATTTTATAGAAAAAAAACACTGAAAATTATCCAAAGAGCTTACAATTATCAGGAAAACTTCATCAGTGCACTCTACTGAACAGACCAACAGAGTGTACAATATAGATACTAATTGAATCATAGACCTTTCAGTCTATAGTTACTCTTATTCAAAACTTGTAATATATGAGAACTGACTCACAGAACTTACATTGTAAAACAGAGGTGTTGAAGTTTGATCCTCAATGGACATATACAAAGTTATTATGTACACAGACTAATTCATACCACATATACTGAAGTTCCACACAGTCTGTTCTCCTAAACACAAGGACACCAGGATGGAAAAGAGGGACAAGGGGATTGGGGTCTCAAAGAGGGACACTTGGAAGGAATGCTTGTATGAAATCCTAAATATGTTCCAATCTCACTCACTTGCAATAGCAGAGCTGATATTTTGCTGTTTTTATCTTTCATATTCATGTGTGTGTTTTGCTCATGGATCAGTTAATGTGATTAATGCTCTGACAACCAGTTGTGCAATGCATTGTGTACCTCTCTGGCAGTCAAAGGGTTAATCATGTGTATTCGCATATTGATTATAAAATTACATTTCTTTACAAGAATAACATTTCTTTTACATTGATAGCGTTTAACTCCTCTGGTGCTGGAGCTGTCTCCAGTGTGTTAAAAACATTTTGTAGCATGCAAAGTTTAATACAGAGATGTACACATTTCTGTAGCCATTTTACATGTGAAAGTTGTATTTATTATTGAACAGAGCTATTGAAATATACAGTCAGGGTGTAACAGCTACTGACAATTTACATTATTATTCCCTGTCATATAAATCCTGCTAGTTATTTTAAACTGCAAGTTCTCTAAAATCCATGACTTGAATTACTAAATATTGTGTGATCTTTTGTAAATGTTTCTGTGACCAGGAGGACCAGAGAAGTGTGCATCATATTGTTTTTCGATGTGTTGTGCACCACTTTGGTCCTAAAGGAGTTAAATGTTATTAAAAATCAATATTCAGTGACTTTATTGCATTGATAGTTAAATGGACATTATTACGAAAAAGGTATAAGGTTTCATATCCATTAAAATATGTATATCAGGGTTATTCAATTGTTGGATCTTCAGTTGTTGAGGACTACAACTCCTATCATTCCCAGCTAACCTTAGGTTATTAAGGTTGATGGAAGTTGTAGTCCTCAACAGCTGGGGTCTAACAGGTGACTAACATTGGAGTACATCAACCACTTCACTGGCCTTTGTTTTAAAGAGTTAAAATATGCAGATTGCAGATAGACTATATTTGTGAGTTTACGTAATTGGAATTGCAAAAAGCTGCATCTCTAGGTGATGTGACAAGGCTGTAGCATGGCTCTACATGTCTGGACAGGATAACACTTGCTCAGAATGCAGAACTCAGTAAGTTTATCTCTTGATTGTAATCGTCAACTCACATTGAAACTGATGCTCAGAGCTCACTTGAAACCAAGTAACAATTTATACCAGGGTGTCATTGTTCAGTCTTCAAACACAAAAAGGCCAAGATTTAATGTTATGCCTGATTAAGAACAGGTGGGCCAGTCAAAGTGAATGTGTCACTGAACAAATCTCCCATGCTTAATTAGAGATGTTCTTAATCTAGACTGTTCTTCCTCTAAATCATTTATTCAGTTACACAAAGAGGTGTAAATAAGTCATGAAACAACCTAAACATTATTGGTAATGCCCTGTCCACCACCTAAAACAAAAGTGTCCCTCTTTGGCCATTTGAAAAGTTGGGAAGTGTGTAACCTATGTCCTATAAAAAAACGTGTTTTGTAGTGTTTAAAAAAATAAATTATATGGCAAAAATCCTATCTCTCAAACCTTTATGTAAAGTTTCCCCTCCTCCCCTTCTCCTGACGTCAGCATCTAGCTGACAGCAGGAGATCCTGGTCTTGGGACCAGCTGGCTGCTCTTCAGCAGAGCTGAAATCGCGACATTGGAAAATAATTACTTTATTGGAAAGGTCTACAAAGTGTGCCTAGTTTGCAAGCACCCTTTGTTGATCGTTCCAATGAAGTAATTCTTTTCCATTATCACTATTGTGACTCTGCTGAAGGACCTACTCGTGTCGCCCGACACAGATCTCCTGCTTTACAGCTGACATCAGGAGAAGGGAAACTTAACATGCGAATATCTCTCAAACCATAAAGGTTTGAGAGATAGGATTTGTGCCGTATGATCTATTTTTTTGAAATACTACAAAACACAATTTTTTTATGGGACATTACTGTCCCTTGAAATCTCCAGCATCTTTATGGGAAAGGGTTTGATGAAATGTACAACTTCTGTGTTTCTCCCCCTCCCATCACCTAATTTATGTATGGGGGATTTAATGTGTGGGGGTCTACTACAAGGATGGCCAATCCTCCCCAACAACAGTGGTGGTAGTACAATATAAGCAGAATAAGCAGCTGCTTAGATCCCCCACTTGGCCAGTGGGACCTGCAGCATATATACAGTATCATTGCAGTATGTAAATAAAATCAGCGGTCAATGTCTTATTAGAATACCAACATGGGTGTAAAGGGGGCCCCATGTGAATTTTTTGCTTAGGGCCCCAAAAAACCTGGAGCTACCCCCACCCAACAATCATCAAGTTTACCAAAATCCACCCTTGCACATTACCTTCTTATTGTAATTATTTTCTGTTTTTCCCTACACTGTCTTACCTTATTTACAGCGTGGGGGTGATGCACCGGCTCTACAATGCCTCCTCTGGAAGTTGTTACTGAGGTCACTCCAGGGCAACCTAAAGATATTGGCTAGAGATAAATCGGCTGCATGTAACCCAAGAAAACTACACAATCCTAATGAAAAATAGTAACTAAAAGTAAAATAAGTTCACCTAAGTAAGACAAGCTGTTGGCATAATCAGAACATACACCAGCTAGTCGGTAAGACCATAGAGAGGAAGTTAGTCAGGAATCTAAGGGAAGTCCACATTTGTAGTTAAAATGAGATCGGTGTGCTGTCAGTTTTCATTGCACTGGCTTCAGTTACCACATTATGGATGTGCCTGCAGGGACATTAAAATAGGCCCTGGAGCCTATGTATTAAGGATTCCCCAAGTTGAAAAATCTTAGTGCATAGTCTACATAGAATAACGATGGAAATGTAGAGTTTATCACACTAGAGAAGTTATCTCTTCTTCATAACACATTAGTACATCTTCCCCTGTTCTCCATTACCACCAGGACAGATTTCAAAGTGGATCTGTCACCTTGAATTCAAGTTTAAATATCTGATTTCCGAAATAAATGAAAGTAAATGTATTTTCACAATTAAGCCCTATAATGCACTGGAATCTTATACATTGGCATACGGTGCAGTACTCAGCGTTCACCATACAGAAATAACATTGTCACTATCTCCTAAACTATGTATCTAAAGACCTTTTAGCTAGCAGGATACACAGACAGTTCTCAGTGAAGTTCTCAAACTTCATTGAGTGTGACAGATACACTTTAATATATCCTGTCTTTACCATCATAAGGTCAAATTAAATAACAGAACCACTGTTTCTCCCAACTGCATAATTCAGGGATCTTTAACCCTCTGGAGCTAGGGAGGTCTCTTGTGTATTGCTTTGTAGTGCTTTGGAGACTTCTCTATCATCCAGGGCGTTAAAATCTGGCATGGTCGTGGTGTCTGAGAAATGGAATTTCCTATCAATGGTCTAGTGGCTGTTCCAGGTGTGGGCAACTTTTGTTTCTCCAGCTTTTGGGGACTTCATCATCCTTCATTTCTAACCAGATGTTTGCTACGTTGCTCGCATGAAAAGGGCACAGTGGATGAGATTAAATGTTGTGATGATCGTTTCCAGTATATAACTCCAGAATAGGTGGCACTCAAAGAGTCAGTGTCCCGCCTCACCTTAATATCTCCAAGCCTCCCAGGGAGTGAGTGTGTCTGCAATAAAAACTGACCCTTTTAAGTCCAGTGCACTCACCATTCAATGTCACGGAGAGCAGGTATTCGTGGTGCACTTGAAGCCTGTGGATGACATCCCACCTGAACTGTACCAGGGATGATACTACAAATGTCTGTCAAGAAGTACGAGGTAACCTCTTTACGATGAAGCACCTGTGCTTATGATTAGCACCATGAACTCCATTTTCCTTCTCACGACCCCCTCCCCAACTTTAGGACCCCCAAAAAGTCACTCCAATTCACAGTATTTGTTGAAAACGCCACAGATTTATTTAACATATATAATATAATTTAAAAATGTTTTTAACAAAACCTTATTTTAATCTCACAAAGATTAACCTTCTTTAGTGCTTGCTATACATTAGTCATCCCATGACTAAAACAATCCCAACACTTTCCAACTAATCCATTTTCTCAAGGATTGCTTGACTGAGGGCCATGCCACAATCCGTCCCTACCTTTGGATGTGGCAAGTGCTCTTCACTGATCTTTCTAAAATGGTTGTGGGGGTACCCACAATCCCCTGCAGTCATCATTTCGGGACAGGCTGCATCTTCCTCAAGCCCATCATCCCCCTCCACTTCCTTCTGGGCCCCATCAGCAACCTGCACCCTGAGTGCCTCCGGTCTGGATCTCACAATGCAGGCCTGGACACTGATGACAAGGACCTCAAATACACCTTGCACAGCAATCCCATGGACGCTGATCAAAACTACCCTGTTCTTTCTGGACAAATCATGTGGAGCATCAACCAGGAGACCCAAGTATCCCAGGGAGCCTCTCGGAGCCAAGAGTAGATACAAATTTGTGGGGCATGCCACAGAGGAGGGCAAATCTGGTCCTTGCTGCCGAATCTGAATGTGGAAAAATATATATATCAACTGCCCTAGCAGAAAGCATTCATCTAACTGCATAATGAGATGAGTGTACAGGCACAAGCATTTATTAATTGCTCGAGGCCTAGAGTCTATCACTGTGCCCGTGTTATTTCTGGCGACATTCTGACAGTATTTCTTCCTGATTCAGATTTATTGGCTAACGTGGTGTTGCTCCGCCCAGTGATAACTCTTAAATACTGAGCCCTGTCATTGCAGCTTTGCCCTTTTGTGGTTTTCCCGTTACTAGCGCTGTCTCCAGTATTCGTGTGTTTCCCGTGTATGACCCAGACTGCCTGACTACTCTGCCTGTATTGTTCCTGCCCTGTGTACTGAATCAGATTGGCTGACGTTCCTGCTCTGTGTACCGACCCGGCCTGGCTGAAGTTCCTGCTCTGTGTACCAACTCGGATTGGCTGACGTTCCTGCTCTGTGTACTGACCCGGCCTGGCTGACGTTCCTGCTCTGTGTACCGACTCGGATTGGCTGACGTTCCTGCTCTGTGTACCGACCTGGCCAGGCTGACGTTCCTGCTCTGTGTACCGACTCGGATTGGCTGACGTTCCTGCTCTGTGTACCGACCCAGCCTGGCTGTTGCTCCGGCTCTGTGTGCCAACCCAGGCCTGCTTACTGTTCCATCCGGTATCCGGTTAAGGGCCTGTCTCCGATCTTTCTGTCCACGGACAGATCCGTTGTTGCCTCCGTTGCTGCTCCGGCAGTCTTGTACTGTTACCCAACCAGTATCGTGCCTCGTTATTCATCCTGTGATCATAGCACCCATTCGGTAGCACCACAGTACGCTTGACCTATACTACCCTAGCTGAGGTTGGGTTATCTTGGGCGCCTCAGGCGTTATCTATTCTGGCAGTCAACTCTAGCAGGTCTGAGCATTCGTTAACCCCTTGTGGGTTGGTGCCTGGCAGTTGGGTACAGCTCCTTATTATTCCGTGCCTCTGTGGCAGTCCTTCTTTGGCAGCTCCGGTAGTCTACCGTTCGTCCAAGGTCTCCGTTGCTTTCGTGGCCTTAGTCGCCATTTTGTCACTTTCTGCATAGAGTGTGTACTAAGGGCCATTGCACTATTAGGGCCTATCTGTCTTCCCGGACTAATAGCAACCAAATTTATCTTTCTAGTTGGGATTCACATGAACTGTGCCTGACCTGTGTCAGTATTATATTGTGTACTGTATATACTGGACTTGTGTGGGTACTTATACTGTAACCTGACCTGTGTCAGTAGTGTTCTGTCTTCATACCTACTGGACCCATGTGGGTTATTTTGTTACTGTGATTCTTTAATAAAATTGCATTTAAACCTAAACCTAACGTGTCTGGGTGTCAATAAAACCGTTACAGAGTCATGACAACATGAGGAATGGCCAGCTCATAATGGTTGCATTCATGGATGCTGGAAAAAGGTTTGTAGCGTAATTGGGGAGAAATGGGTCTCACTGCACAAGGCCATGGTGCAGGGAGGCTCACAAGAGAGTCTCATGTGTTGGCGTTATACACTGGCAACGTTCTAAATGGCAACATTTTAAGTCACCTTTGTTATGCCTCCATTTCTTGAAGCGGGTGGCATTTTGATGTTGCTTTGTGACGCTGGCCATTTAACCAATGCCATTCTAATAGTAAACCAAAGCAATATAGGCTTCTTTCCCATTGGCTACACTGTTAAGTTCAACTTACATTATAAAGTTATACATTTGGGAGGAAACAATCCCAAGGCTACTTATAAACTTAATGGAATAATTTTAGATGACTCATTGCTAGAAAAAGACCTGGGTATCCTTGTCAGCTACAAACTTGGAAACAGCGACCAGTGTCAAACAGCAGTGGCAAAGGTAAACAAAGTCCTGTCTTGCATAAAAAGAGGTATCGAAGCAAGAGTGGATAACATTATTTTGCCATTATACAAATCATTGGTAAGACCTCACCTTGAGTATGCAGTGCAATTTTGGGCAAAAAGGATATACTAGAACTAGAGAGGGTACAGCGGAGAGCAACAAAATTAATTAAGGGAATGGAGGACTTGACATACGAGGAACGACTAAACAAACTTGGTTTATTTACTCTAGAGAAAAGACGACTAAGAGGAGACCTTATCACGTTGTACAAATTATGAGAGGTCAATACAAGGATCTCTGCGGTAAGCTATTTATTCCAAGGCCTGATCAGGTGACCAGGGGACACCCCTTAAGATTAGAGGAAAGGAGGTTTAAACTTCAGCAGAGGAAGGGTTTTTTTACGGTAAGGTCTGTCAAATTGTGGAATTCATTGCCCAGGGAGGTAGTTATGGCAGATACAATGGATACATTTAAGAGAAGATTAGATACATTTCTTTCAAAAGGGAACATACAGAGTTATACTGTTTATTGGTAGGCTGATCAGGAAGGTCTGATAAAGACTAATTTAATTGGTAGCAGGAAAGCTATAAAATTCTCAGTTACTGAGGTATGAGGCGAAGGTTGAACTTGATGGACTTGTGTCTTTTTTCAACCTAATTTACTATGTAAGTTTCTTTTTGTTTCTAAAGGTACCAGTCGGCATTAAGGTGCATCATAGCTGTAGTTGGACCCAGCATCCTAGGTATGTTTTCCATTCAATGTAAATGTGACATAAATCATGGTTATGCTCTGTATTCCCCATTCATGAAAACATCAGTTAAAGGAAAAATAAACCCTCAAATCACCATCAGGTTTCTTGATAAAATTGTATAGGCTTTTCAACGTCACTTTTTCCACTAAAATGCAACTCTTTTAATTATGCCTTGATGAAAATGAAAACTTAGCAGTGCTTGAAAAATGTATTTTATTCTTTCAACTACCTAAGGTGAGGCAGCTGAAAGTGAGCTTGCCTAGCCGGCCTATCTGCAAACCTGGAGGTGAGGTATGCAATAAGGTGTGATAAACAGGTGATAATGAGGTTATAGTGGTAATATTACTTCTTCAACTCCTGTGTTATTCTCTGGATCCTATGCTCCCATTTGAGAAATCTTAATGCATTGGCTCCATAGAATATCATGGAAATTGGAGAAGTGATATCACCGGAGGTCATCTCCACTTTTTCGCCTCTTCATCACACCTTAGTCTCTTCCTGGACTACAAACATAATACTTTACATTGACACAATGTCTGGCCTTTGCAGTAAAGAGTGGACATGATGTATGCACCAACACATCCTGCTAAAAAGTTCCTCTTTTGAGAACACCAGTGAGAAAATTGATGGTACAATTATTGCAGCCGAGGACGTTTAAAGCGCCTTCTGTATTCTGGGCAAAATAACTTGCTCCCTTTAACCCGCTGGCTGCTAGACAGGTATCCAGCATATTGCTCTGCAGTGCAAGGGAAACTTTTCTAGCATCCTAATCCTTTAACCCTTTAAGGACTACAAAGGTATGTACTGCATTGCACATCTCTCTGGTCCTTAAAGTGCTAATTTAGCTTCATAGTATGTTGTGTACTCACAGTGACCAGTGTCAAATAGCAGTAGCAAAAGCAAACAAAGTCCTGTCTTGCATAAAAAGGGGTATTGAAGCAAGAGTGGTTAACATCATTTTGCAATTGTACAAATCATTGTTAAGACCTCCCCTAGAAAATTCAGTGCCGTTTGGGGCGCCGGTTCTGAAAAAGGATATTCTAGAACTAGTGATGGTAAAGTGAAGAGCAACAAACCTAATTAGGGGGATGGAGGACTTGACATATGAGGAACGACTAGACAAACCTGGTTTATTTACTCTAGAGTAAAGACGACTAAGAAGATATCTTATCACAATGTACAAGTGTATGAGAGGTCAATACAATGATCTCTCTGGTGAGCTATTCATTCCAAGGCCTGATCAAATAGCCAAGGGACTCCCCTTGAGATTAGAGGAAAGAAGGATTCGACTTCAGCAGAAGAAGGTTTTTTTTACAGTAAGGTCTGTTAAATTATGGGATTCCTTGCCCTAGGATGTGATTATGGCAAATACAATGGATATATTTAAGAGAATATTAGATGCATTTATGTCAAAAGGGAACATACAGGGTTATACTTTGTATTTGTAGGCAAAACAGGAAGGTCTGATAAAGACTAACTTATTTGGTAGCAGGAAAGCTATATAATTCTCATGTCACAGAATTATGAGTCAAAGGTTGAACTTGATGGACTTGTGTCTTTTTTCAACCTAATTTACTAAATTCAGGGTTTTCATACAAGGCTGAGTTTTTACATGTGGTTCCCACACTGTGCAGACTGTAGATCATTGGATAGAGGGAGAGCCAGAGGTTTTGTACTGTATTCTTTGACTAGTAGAGTTTCTTCTTAAATATAGGGGTCCCTTAAATACAGGGGTCCCTGGGCATTGTCTGTATTTTTCACAAATTCACCAAATGATGGATAAAGAAATGTTTGGTGAATGTTTGGTAGTGACTTTGTAATTTATAGTTATATGTTCACTTTAAACAGAGAAACATACTTGTTATATATTGTTGACCTTTCTACCATTCAAGGGGTTAAGAGAACAATTTAAATTAATGTTTTTTTCTTTTTTCCTTATGATGCAGTTTCTGCCTCAAAATTGTTCCATATTTAATCTAATTTTATCCTCTTCACTAAAAATAAAAATCATGGTCGACTTTCATTGCATCTTTACTTACACACTACCTCCTATATTTCGCTTTCCCTGTCCTACTCACCCATTCGTCTACCTAGACAACACTGCCTGGTCACATCTAACTCTCCACTTCCCTCAATCTCCCTCATCTTCAGTCACTCCCACCTCCTGCTGTCACCTCCCATCTTTATCCTCCAGCACCTTCTTCCATGTATGTGAATCTTCACCTGACCCTGTAGGAACTGGTGCAGGATTGAGTGAGAGACTTGGTAAATATTAACAGTTAAGCTACCAGATACATATAGAGGTAGTCAGGGGCATATGTCCACTCTTTTTAGGTAGTTTAGATTCAGGTTTTATTGTTCCTTTAAAAAAATAAAGTGGAACTTCAAGTTGGTGCCCATGGCACCGTGGCTGAAAACCATTCCCCTAGAGATTACAATACATTAAATTAAATTACATACATTATTTTTTTATTTCAGAACTTTGACGTATCTTACTAATCCTATCCATACCTTGCATGACCTATCAGTGTATACAAAAAGAAAGACTGGAAAACAAGAAAATTATATTTGCAGATCTATTCAGTATGTAAACACTTTTTTTCTCTGATCAGGCAATGTCACCTTGATCTGTAATGAGAATACCATGACACTGTTCATTACAAAGTTACCTAAGGATGACAATGGATGGCTCCTGGATGATCCCCAATGTCTTGTGACCTCCAACAGTACCCACCACATTGCAAGTGTGGCATATAATTCCTGTGGGACAAAAACAGAGGTAATACTGCATGATTGGTAAAAATATTAGTTTTATGTATTGGTCTATATCTGGATGTGACTGGTGAAGATGAGCCGGAGCTCAGCAATTCAATATGTAGGACCCGGAGAACAATTCTGGCTTGTTACAATCAATCTGGAAAGGATAACTGAGGTAGTAGGGGAGATAGAAGATGTCAAAAGTGCACCAGTGGAGGGCTGAGAGCAAGAGAGATGGGAAAAGAAAGGAGCATGAAGGGAGAGAGGGAGCATTGACAAGAAACATGAGAAGAGAGGAGGTGGTTGCAGGTAAAGTGGTGAGAGAGGAGGGGGCTGTGCGTTGCATGGAAAGAGAGGAGAAAGAGTGAAAGCCGAGGGGATAACAGAGAGAGAGAGGAGGTGGCTGTGGGGAGAATGGAGGGAGAAGTACAGCTGTAGTGAGACTGGGGATAGGTGGGGCAGCAGAAGTAAGAATGGAGAGTGAAGGCATCTGTGGAGAGAATGGTGCGAAAAGAGACAACTATGGAGAGAATGGAGAGAGAGGAAGAAGCCATAGGGAACATTTAGAGAGAGAGAGTCATATACAGGGAGAATGGAGAGATAGAAGAGCCAGCCATAGAGAGCCTTGGGAAAGAAGAGGTGGCTGCTGGGTAAATAAGAGGGGATCATGGGGGGTGCAGGGAGGGCTATGTGGATGGTGGGGAGGGTTATCCAGGATTCTTGCCACTTGGCAAAAAAGTTGATTACCTTGTTCTTGTTACTGACTAGAGAAGAACCTGTATGATGGATGTCTGTAGGTAAGCAAACCTACTTTATTTTGTGGAAACTGTGTGACTGATCTTCCTGTCATCAGATTAAACTGAGAAATAAAACAAAATACCACTTCACAAGATGTGTTTTATATCTTTCAAAATCTCATGTTTTGTATGAATACTGAACTTACAGAGTCCTTTTCCTCATAGCTAGTCATTATATCATTGTGTATTACACCAGTTTGCATAGCCATTCAGAATATGTAAAAGATACTACTAATAGTATTTATTAAGGACAACTAAACATCCAAATAATAACCTCCTATTTACATTACTATGGCCAGAAAATCCTATGAATGTTGTACCTTTCTTCTTTGAGTCCTGGATGCCATGTCTATCGAGGCAGAAATGAAAATTACTGGCAGTTTTTCAGCCTGAACCTGGAAGAGTGCATGGACCTACTTAACCCTTTTAGGATCAGAGATATTATGATTACCATGTGCAGTTTGTGTCCTGTGGTCCTGCTAGGCACTTTTTATGTCTGCCTTCATGTACATGTCATCCAAGACTGACTGAAGGACAAAATGTATGGAAGCTGTTAGGATTTTCTGGCCATAGTAAGGCAAGTGGTGGTGGTGGTGGTTGGAGATATTATTTGTATGTGTTGGTTCTCCTTTAACATGCAGTTTGTTTTGCAGAAAATGTAGTTTAAAAACAATGGTGCCTTACATTTGTACTGCAGTTGCTAATATTTGTCAGTCTTGTCAATTTAGTCAACAGAATTGCTGCCAAACTACTTAACTGTAGATCATTGTTTAAGGAACTTCACAAAATTGATTTTATGGTTCAAAATATATATTATGGCACAAACACCTATACTGTTTCTCAAACTAGTTATAAACTAATGTGAAAGGATAAGAGCGCAAATAGACCACAGGGATTACTGAAAGGCAAGTAATAAACCAAACAAGGAATCAGAAACACATAAACTACACAAAAAATCTTAAGGCAGATGGAAATTCAATAAAACATATAAAGATAAAATAAAAAAAAATCACTAGAGAAATAATGTCCTTATGAGTCACTGAAAACAGGGAAAAACCCTTGATATAATTCTTCAATCAGCTATAAAACACTACCTTTTATTTTCAAAGTTTAGATGGATGAAGATAAAAACATGAGAGGATGAAGTAGTTAACAGATAACCAATGGATGCAAAAGAATCCAGTAATTATTGGAAATGTCTCCCTTTAGGGCAGCTTAATCGATTGTCTTTGTACACTGAGTGATAATTTTAGTAGAAAGAAATGTAAGCACAGAGATGAGAAATAAACAACATCTAAGTGTGAAAGATGGAGGACATATTCAGGATGCTAGGCCTCCATTGCACGTGTCATTGGACAGCATGGCAATAAGCAGGGCTTCACTGCTGCTGGGACTAAGGGGGCAGGTTCACACAGGGGGCATCGGGAGGACCAGTAATAAACAAGAAGCCCTATGCGTATTGTTTAGTCTCTGCTCCAGGGATATGATGTATCTCATTAGATTATCTTAATTTATAGTGATTAATGTTGAAATTATTCAGTCAAAACAACACTACACATCCCTTAAATTAACAGATTGTAAAATAAAAAATAATAAATAATAAAACCTGAATTCCATTAGCTTTCATAAACCTAAAAAGAAAATCCATAATCTAAAAGAGCCGTGAAGACTATATCATTTGAAACTGTCTTGCTATTTATAATCATAGGTATATAAATATATATATATATATATATATATATATATATATATATATAATGAATGTGAAGGCACTGGATGCACTCACTGTATAGGACTGAGAAATGTTAATGTATTAAAACACCATCATGACATCTTCATAAACAATATATGATACAAACAGCAATGTTTCGATCCACTCCATGGGATCTTTGTCAAGCCAAACATTTCTAAATCCTATACTGTAAGTGCATCCAGTGCTTTCATATTCATTCTATGTTGAGGATCTGCACCCGGTGGGTGGACGGTGAACCAGATCAATAGTGTAAGTGAGTGCCAAATATATATCACAACACAATGTGTGATCACGGCGCCCTGTATCGGTCAGTGTAGACAGCCCAAGAAATTAACATAAAATATAGACAAGAATGGAGAGCGCTACTGATAACCTCAAATAAATATAATATTAAACATACAATTTTATTCTAATAAAATATAGACATTACTCAGTACATGTGCAATATACTAATACTATAACATTGGACACTAATATCTCTATCAAAACAATAATACTAAAGCTCCGGAGCTTAAATGTACTAAATATAAAAAAATTAAAAATATAAAAAGTGTCCATTTAGCATAGAGATCCCCTTTAGAAGAAAAGTAGTATCGTTCTTACTATAGAACCCAGAACCAAAAGTCCACAGTTTTCTCTGGATATCCAATAACTTCAGCCTTGATGGTATAATGTATATTTTCCTTTTAAAGGAGGTTTATATGTTTGGGAGTGCAAGGACAGAGAGACCCTGATAACAGAGCTAGTACTGTCAGCCAAGAAGATTGACTGTATGAAAGCACAGTAAAGGTGATAGATTGGCGAGGATATCGATAAAAGGATGGGAGGTTGGTAACCAGCCGCAGTAAGAGCGAGGCTGGTAAGAGAAGTGATTTAGAAAACAATAGAAGTGACGGTAAAAGAGACTGAATATACGGAATGAAGAATCTTGTTTGACAAGGTAAAAGCCGGGGTTGTCTATTACCACATGAATAATTACGTATAGTGGACAATATATATACTAGAGACCCCCAGAGGCTAAGAACTTTCACCAGTATACTATCAGTCTAACTCACCAATACAGATTATTCAATATCACAGACCTGCCCTCTACAACTAGATATACCTGTTATATGGTTACAACCAGCAACACAAGAGTTATCTTTGTTATCTATAACGTTACAATCTGACATAATTGTTACAACCAGTAATACAAGAGTTAAACACACTGAGTACAGCAATACAGTTACCTGTTATCTTTGAAAGGAAAATATACATTATACCATCAAGGCTGAAGTTATTGGATATCCAGATAGAATTGTGGACTTTTGGTTTGGGGTTCTATAGTAAGAACGATACTACTTTTCTTCTACAGGGCATCTCTATGCTAAATGGACACTTTTTATATTTTTAATTTTTTTATATTTAGTACATTTAAGCTCCGGAGCTTTAGTATTATTGTTTTGATAGAGATATTAGTATATTGCACATGTACTGAGTAAAGTCTATATTTTATTAGAATAAAATTGTATGTTTAATATTATATTTACAGTATTTGTGGATATCAGGAGCGCTCTCCATTCTTGTCTATATTATATATATATATATATATATATATATATATATATATATATATATATATATATATATTAGTAATAAAATCAAAAACTATAAGAGAGATCAATTAAAAACTTTCATTGACGAAGTAATGACTAAGATGATATATTGCAAGAGAAAGAAAATTAACCCTCAGAGTACTAGAGAGTTGGTCCGCACATCATAAAGTGACATGCTGATAAGCAGATTGTACCTTGCTGCAACCAGTCTGTTCAAGACACCAGATTCCACATCTGAGGTGAGGTGGCTTACTGTAGGTAAAATGGGCAGGAGTAGGATACTTTATCATTCAATTACTCTTGAACTACAAATCTGACAGTACTGACCCATGGACCAAATACTATGAAGATTAATCTGTGCTGCTCTTTTTTAAAAAATTACTATCCCTTTAACGACTTCTGATTCCTTGATAAAATTTTCCATTTCTGTACAATTCCTTCTAATTCTTTGAAGTTTGTTAAAAGGAATATTGTTGATCCACTGTTTATGATGACTACTGTTAAAATGTAGATATCTGTTGCTATCTACATTCTAATGAAATTTATGGCATATATTTTCTCTTTAATATGGAAAAAGAATAATACTAAATATTCTATATTTTCTGATTGGATATTACTAGTAAATGTCAGATCTAAATCATTCTGATTAATGTAAATAGTAAATGTTTTGGTCCCTTTCCAAAAAAAGATCAGGTCACCTATTTGCCTTTTATAAAAGGGTTATTGTTATAGATGTATTGCGTTTCCCATTCATTCAAAAAACATTGACATATGATGGTGCAAAGGTTGATCTCATTGCCATTCACAAAGTGCTTGTTAATATTAACCCTGCTATTTTTTTAAAACCAGCTGAGGTGGTTTTGAGAGCACTGTTTCTGTTCTATTAACTGTGCTGTCAACAACCACCATCATGCAAAAATGTCCAATGGGCGCAAAATATGCACCCATTGGACATCACGTAAAGAAAGTACAATTTGCTATCCTATTTCATGTGGTGGCTTTACCACATGTAAGGACCGCACTTTTCATGGCAAAAAACCTGCACCATGGAAAGGAGCACCAGTATGTGTTAGAAAAATAGTTTTTGTACATTGTACAGCATTGCATACCCCACTGGCACATAGGGTTAATCTACCTCTAAAAATAAAATCTACCAGTATATCTGATGTCCAGCGGGGGTCTTAGTCATCTGCTTCTTTAACCTTGTCTTCTTCTTTTCCTGTTCAATCCTGTTTAAAAAAACAAAACAAAAAAAAAAGTTCAGTATTTTTTTTTTTTTTTTAAATTAAGCCCCCCCAAAGATGCCACAGTTAACCCTCTGGGTGATTGATGGTTATCCCTTCAGCGCTCAAAGGGTTTAAAATGTGTGGCATCTGTATTTCCTTTTTGTTTTAAAAATATAATTTCTTCTAGTAATGTCCTTTTTAGTATTAAAAATAAATGCGGGCCAATGTGCCCCCTTACTGCCGCCACTGCCTCCGCTGGTGGCTGTAGGCATGTAAAGTGGCAGCGCCCCACCATTTTTGTACATCGCCTGCCGTTGCCCGAATCAGACTGTAAGAATTTTGAACTGAGACTGGCTTTTATAGGGCAGTCTCTGTTCAAAATTATTGGCAGCCTCCAATTGGCTGGGATGTATGCTTAGGCACCTCTCAGCCAATCAGATTCTAGCGGGGGGGATGACAAAATCCGCTAATAGAAAAGAAGACAGAAAGTTAAAGAAGAAGACAAACAGTGCATGACAGGTAAGTGTTCTATTTCTGTGTGTAGAATAGTGATAGGGGTAGTATTTTCGTAAGTGTTCATGTTAGGGATAGTGTAGGATATGGGAGGTGGGGGGAGGGTGACTGTTTTGAGCTCACTCTCTTTGTTTGACACTGTCAAACAATGAGAGTTGCTTTTTTTTCCTTTGATGTTTCCACAATTCACACTATTTAGCTTGAGTTGGGTGAACAAAAACCAACAAGCATTTAGCCAAAATATGAGTTTTGGCCACCAGTGCTCATTGTTCCATGTATCTTGCCAACTATAGAATAGCTGAGGTACATAGTTGGGTTTATTGCTCTGTCTTTTTTTACCATTACCGCCAATATTCTAATACTTGTGAGTGAAAGGATGCTGGAAACCATAGGATAGCCTGGGGGATTGTCTAAAGATTTATGCATTTTGGGTATCTCCCTGCAATTAAACGGATATAGATAACAAATTACAGGATCATTAACAATCCTGTCTGAATACATTCTAAGGCCTCTGATTTGCCCGCCAGTATTTCTACTCATTAAGACAGATCTATAGTCTACAAATTAATAATAAAAATACTGCTCCCTAAAAAAAATGACAGGTATACAGGCAATAATAAAATGTCTGCACTGTGTAATGATGTTGATTATAATAATTCCCACATTTTACTTTTCTTCCTTAATCATGCTTTCTACCTTCCATTTCTATTTTCTTCCCCACGCATGTGACAGCAGGAGATCCTGGTCCCGGGACTGGCAGGCGGCTCTTCAGCAGAGCCGAAATAGCAATATTTAAAAAGAACTACTTCACTGGAACGGTCTACAAAGTGTGCTTGGAACTGTAGACTGTTCCAATGAAGTAGTTCTTTTAAATATCGCTATTTCAGTTCTGCCGAAGAGCATCCTCGAATCGGCCGACATAGATCTCCTTCTGTCAGCTTTACAGCTGACATCAGGGAGGGGAGAACTTTAAAAAGTTATATCTCTCAAACCATAAAGGTTTGAGAGATAGGAATGGCATCGAGGATTTATTTTTTATTCTGTACAATATTACTTTTTATATATATAAGACATTAATATCCCTTTAAAGGAATAATAAGTTTCAATGTGAAGATGGAGAGTTTAGCTGTAGAAAAAAGGAATTTAAACATAAATACTAATGGTCAATCCAAAAGATTAGGATATGAATTAATAATAATGGATTGTTATAGCTATTCATAAACATAACAAATATTAGTAAAATATGAATCAATCTTAAAAGAAAAACAAATAATAATAATGCCAAATAATATTTTTTATGGTACAAAATAATAAAAATTAAAATGATGAATATTGATAACAGATACAGTAACTAAATAGTTATAATGATAACAGTAATTAATGACCATATATAACAACTAAAATTAAGAAAAAGCTGAATCAAAGAAAAGCTACAAAATCAAAATATATACTGAGTCCACCTGTGTCTCTTCCTTAATCATGTTTTCTACCCTCCTTTTCTATTTTCTTCCCCAGTTTTCTATTCCTTAATGCCTTCCTTACTGTGCCTTCTTGTCATCCCAAGGGTAATTTTCAGCCAGGTCATTGCCGATTGATGAACTTTTACCTTTTTTAGCAGCTGAGAAAAACACCTTTACAGACACAAAAAAGAGAGAGCAGTGCATTAAAAGTTCTAATTGTAATTTTATTAGGACAAATAAATCAGATATACATTATATAAACAGAAAAACTTAAAAATAATACATATTGCATACATATAAAATACAGTGCATTTTGAACATAATCCCCATTACCATGCACCCTTGCACACATCCACCCCATCGCATTTTTAGACAGGAACGATCAGGTCACTTAAGGGAGGTTGTAGGACATTACTGCACCATGCAGAGGTGAGGAGGTTGTAGGACATTACTGCACCATGCAGAGGTGAGGAGGTTGTAGGACATTACTGCACCATGCAGAGGTGAGGAGGTTGTAGGACATTTCTGCACCATGCAGAGGTGAGGAGGTTGTAGGACATTACTGCACCATGCAGAGGTGAGGAGGTTGTAGGACATTTCTGCACCATGCAGAGGTGAGGAGGTTGTAGAACATTACTGCACCATGCAGAGGTGAGGAGGTTGTAGGACATTTCTGCACCATGCAGAGGTGAGGAGGTTGTAGGACATTACTGCACCATGCAGAGGTGAGGAGGTTGTAGGACATTTCTGCACCATGCAGAGGTGAGGAGGTTGTAGAACATTACTGCACCATTCAGAGGTGAGGAGGTTGTAGGACATTACTGCACCATGCAGAGGTGAGGAGGTTGTATGACATTACTGCACCATGCTAATCTGTATACTCATGGAGCATCAAACAGGCAATTATGCATTTTGATTAAAAAAAAATCAGTTTTCAGCTGTAATTAATTCTAAAGAAGCTTGTCCCAGGGGTGCTCTTGTTTTAGTCAGCAGGAAAAGTACAACAATATATTTAAACAAATGGCAAACATATTACTGCTCTTTATGTCTCTGTTAAAGCTAAAAAAGAAGTGTGAGGAAATGGTTTCCCTAACAAACTAAAAACAGAACAGGCAATTTCGTACAAGATAATAAGTTACATATATATATGTGAATTGTCATTTTTTTCTCATAGAAATTGTTTTTTTCAGGAAACAAAGGATTATATTGTGTTTAAAAACCGAGTCACCTCATTCCTTAATACCACTGAAGTAATCACAAGGAAACACCTGTTGGCAATTCCCTTTAATTGCTCCTTCCCAAAAAAGAACCGCTTGTCCAGCTTGTCCAATGCCTTTCTCCCCCAGAAAGCATTTTATGAGTTCACAGAGGCCGGATTTGGAAATTTCACCTACAAGTTCCAGTTCTATACTGATGAGCAGTTTATAGATATACAGACACAGTATCCTCTGCAGGTCTGGCTGAGGGATGAACTCTACATGGAAATACAAGTGACTTCATCTGTGCCCAATGTTCAGTTATTTGTGGAGTCCTGCAGAGCTACCCCTCACAATAATCCCAGTGATCCCGTGTATTATGATATCATCCAAGACGGGTAAATGTATCAATGTCGAAACTGTAAAGAAACAAAGTATAACATGTAATTAGAATGTTTTATCTCTCAGGTTTAAAGGAGCAGTACAGTTTTATAAAAAAAAAGATTCCCATTGATTGAAATTAATATTTTAATATGTTGAATGCCGGAAAGGTCTTCAGTTCATTACAAAGCGATGTTTTGGAGACCTCTCCAGCATTTAAGGGCTTAAAATACAACTTTAGATCATCTGGAATTGTATTTGTTCCCTATAGTACAGCTGGTTTCCTCCTCTTGTTTATGTATATGTCCTGTTTAACCCTTTGAGTGCCAGAGATGTATCCAATACACTACAAAAAAAAAAAAAAGGCATGCTTCCATTTCAAATTATTCCATCAAGTTCAAATCATTTCTATAGTGGATAAAAAAAATCCTTCCTGACTCCAAATGCAGTCAGTCTCCGTGGATCAACATCATGTCCACGCTGAAACCATCCATCTATTTGCCTCTGATGAACAGCATTTAGAAAAGTCAAGGGGAAAATATACCTTAGAAATAAGTTGCTCTTAATTTTAACATAATGGGGGAGATTCGCTAAGGTGTGATAAAGAGGTGATAAAGTGGAAATAACTTCTCCAGTCATATCACTTCTCCAGTTTCTATGTTGTTCTATGGAGCCAATGCACTAAGATCTCCTAAGTTGAAGAAATGTTAGTGCATTGGCTCTATAGAATAACATAGGAATTGGAGAAGTCATATCAGTTGAGAAGTCATCTTCACTATATCACCTCTTTTATCACCGCTTAGTGAATCTCTCCCATTGACTTACCCAAGCATGTGCAATTCATGCAGCAGTCAGGTATATATATCTATAAAATAAATAGGGCAGAGTTTGGAGGAAAATAAATCCCAGCAAAGAGCACACACCCGAACATCCAATAAAAATACCATTTATTCAAAGGTATGCGAAGAAGGGCCCTATCACTTTACCACTGGATAATACTACTTCAGGTATCCCTCACAGCACATTTGTGGATACCTCTCTAGTATTCAAGGTACTGAAAAAGTCTATTCAAAGGGACCCTGTCATCTAAAAGCAACTTTAGGGATTTTATAAGAGTTTTCAAAAATTCTCTGTATGTTGTATTAATTTATTAATTAGTTTATTAATTTATTTTCTAGTTTCAAACCGTTGGGTGCCAGAGAGGTACACAATGCATTGCAGCTCTCCACTTAGTGCTTCTACCATGCAGGAAGTCCAGACAAGTGTATATGACTCCATACTAAGCTACTTCCTGCCTCTCTGCTGGATATAGATTAATTTGCAGCAAATTTCTACAGACTACCACCCTGGAGCAAGCATAGATTGTGAAACCATCCATGACATTTCTATGACTATTTACCTATCCTTCATTATGTAACCCATGACTCTTCACCCCTCCATGACTTTCTGCTTTCACCCTGTTTCTCTCACCCTCTCTCTACCATATGTGAGTGATTTGACTTTACATAATCTGCAAAAAGCAGGTTAACTGTCATACATTTCACTGCTATGAAGACATACCATTACAACACTTTGGCAGCTTTATGTCAGCATCATATGCCAATGATCAATGTCTCTCCCCGTCCTCTTATATACCTAATTCATAGTGCATATGGCAAAGTGTCTACTTCATCACGGCCAAATGCTTTCATCATATTGCCAATACAAATCTGCCATTATATTTAACCTTAATGCATGCCACCACCACATATCCATAGTGAAACGTGTCCTAGGAGTTCTCATTCAAAATAACATATTGCATATGCAGGGCTGACAATGCGAACCATCATAATGAAATAGAATAAATTACTTTGTTCATTTTTAATTAATGCTTTTCATGACTTTCTTGCCTAATAACATCATTAATTTTATTGCAGGTGTGTAAAAGATGAAACTGTGGTTGTTTACCCCGGAACTCGGACAAGAGCTAGGTTTGGAATGGAGGCTTTTGCTTTTATTGGAAACTATGAAGAAGTAAGTCCTAAAAGATTATGAAACTAGTTTATTTGTGTAGAGCTTGCTGGGGTTATGCACAGGATTAATATTTCCACATACTCAGACATGTACTAAAAGGAACCGGATCAACTCTGGAGCAAACCAATTGTAACTGCAGTGAGGGACTATGGCCATTTTGTGTTTTCTTCTTCTGAATGTGAATGGACGTATACTGAGGCAAGAGAGAGTAGATGTGTATGTTCTTTTGTGGTGAAATTTGACCTTGTCTGACTTGCATTATGATGGAGATGGAAATTAAAGAGATAATATCAAATAATGTGGAAAAAAATTCTATATTGCAGGGTATTACATGGTATTAAGTAAAATAAGTAAACTCTGACTACTGCGATGTCTTATTCAAAAGCTATATTTTTGGGTACAGTTCCCCCATGACATGAAATATTACAGTGGCACTATTGCTACAGAAGTCTATACTGGGTTCTTGGCATTGACAACAGCTGGTCATAGATAGCAGTAGCAACAGCTCCACTATATAGTTTCAGACCATGGACGTACCTCACCCAAAAAATCCATGTTTGAGATGCAATGTGTAAATAAAATATAAGTAAAGAGTGGTACCACATTAACCGTAGAAAAAGCAGGAGACTGGTTGAGTAAAAGAGATACCTTTATTGGTTAACTGAGTGGCTTTAGCATGCAAGCTTTCAAGACAACTTAAGTCTCTTCTTCTTCAGGCATATTTAGAAAGAAGGCTGAATACACAATACATGACAGGTTATACACTCATGCAAAATGTTTTCACAATTAAATTTAATTTAATTCTTTATCACCATTTGTAGCTGGTTAAGTGGTACCAGACTTATTTCCCTTTTGCTTCTCCAGTAAATTAGTGTGTAAAGAGTTTGTGACTGCATTTAAAAACATTTGCATGAGTATATAACCTGTTATGTATTTTGTATTCAGTGTCCTTGTTTTACTCAGCAGGATAAACCCTGCATTCTACATTTCTCTTATGTGCAGTTTGAATAAAGGAACCATGGGGTTGAACTCCTTCCTCCAGTAGGGCAGGGCACTAAAAAAAGACAGGGTCTTTAAGGAAGAGACTCCCTCCTCATCCCTCCAGCTCAATCACCCCTGCTATCCTACTTTGGGTCCTGAGTATTTCACCCAGTACATGGTTACTATGCACTTTAAGATGGATTCCATTCTGTCATCACAGCGATGTGCCTGGGGGAGTTCCTAGACTCCCTGGATCGTTAGGATGCATAACTGCATGCCCTGATCCACTCAGATCACCAGTGCTTTCTGAGATTTGCTTTCCCATGTAATCACTTTGAGCTCACTGCTCTGCCGTTTGACCTTCTTTCGGCTACCAGTATTTTCACAAAGATCATGGCAGCCTTGTTCTCATAAATCCATGCTCAGGGCATTTCTCTGACACCATATTTGGATGATCTGCTGATCAAGGCTCCTTCAGACGAAATCTTGGCTCTCCATGTCTAAGAGTGAGCCTGCATTCTAGTGCATCACAGTTATATCCTCAAACTAAAGAAGTCCTCTTCTATGCGATCCCAGGTTCTGATGTTTCTGTTCATGACATTCTCCACACCTCCAGAGGAATGTGTTCCTTACAGAAGAGAATATCCAACTTGATCTGGAAGCAGTCATCTACGCTGAATTCCACGTGAGGAAGCTTCAACAGGAAATACTCAGGAAGTGGTCCCATCATCGAGAACATCTCTCTCATCAAATTACCTTCTCTCCACGATCTGATTCAGGGGAGACACTTTGTGATCCTGGAATTCAACCTTCTGACAACAGATGCCAGTCTGAGAGGATGGGGTGCGACCCTGGGTAGTCTCTGTCCATCAACATTCTGGAACTCTGAGCAGTTCGTCTGACTCTCTTACACTGGTCCCAGTGCTCATGGAGACGCCAATGAGTTAAGTCAGACAACTCAATGGCTGTGGCTTACTAACTGGGAGGAGCCCTCAGTGGAAGGATGCAAAAGATCTTCTTCTGTGGGTGAACGCCCATGTTCCAGCATCTCAGCCATACACATTGTAGGAGTGGAAAACGTAGTCACAGACTTCCTCAGTCATCAAGATGTGGATCCAGGAAACTAGTAGTTACATACAGAAGTGTTCTACTAGATAGTTCAACACTGGGGTGACCCAGCAATAGATCTGATGGCATGCCAGGAGAACAGGAAAGTTCCTGCATCCTGTGCGCAAACCAGGGATCCTCTGACTTTAGCCATGGATACGATGTACATTTCACAGAACTTCTACCTGTCTTATGTGTTTCCTCCGTTTTCTCTCATTCCCAGGATGATCCAGAAGATCAGGATGAAGAAAGCTCTAGTCATCCTAATTGATTCATTTTGTCCCCAGGGGTCCTGGTTTTCAGCTCTTATCAGCATGTCCATTCAGGAGAAGGGATGGGCAAAAAGTGAAAAAAATTTCAAGCGTGACTTTTCGGGAATACTGGCTGATTTTTCTCTTTTTATGCAAAAGTTTTCTTCTTTTTGCCAATGCAAAATTTTCCTCCTTTTCGACTATTTTAACAGATTTTTCACCTATATTTCCTTTGAGTACACCATTTTTCACTGCAATATTACTTCTTCTTAGGGCTGTAGTGGAGAAATAAGTAGCTGAAAGTCAAAGTTGTAAGTCCTACAGCAACATATACCATGAAAAATGTGTTAGCATGCAGAGTGCCTTTGTCCTTTGCCCACAACACTAACTTCCTGCTTAAGTGACACTGTCACATACTCATGATGATGTCAAGTAATAAAAAAGTACAACCTACAATGTGGCAGAAGTGTATGGTAGTGGTGGTGGTGGTGGACTGGCATGGTGTGCTTGATTTGTGTATATATATTCCTACAGCAGTATTTACCATTGTCATGTTTGTGTCAAATGTAAGCTATCCTTCTCAGATTGTTGATACACATTACTTATTGGTCATAGCAGTGGTCTCAAGTGTGGTAGATGGTAGCAATCTACTCTACTCCTCCTCACTTGTGCTGCTATTAATACATTTGGCCTGGCTTTCTCTGTCATCATTTGTGGTTTCTGCTACCTGATACTCAGATGGTATGAGATGTTGGTTCATTTTTAAAAATGTTAGTCTCCCAACATTGCTGCTTGATAGCTGCATTCTGCGGTCATTGACAATATAACAGGGTGCACTGAAGACCCACTCAGACTCAACACTTGCTGTTGGACAATTTAGGCATTACACTGCAGTATGGGTCAGTGCTTGCCACGCACACACTGCTTTGTTTGCCAGTATTCCATGGGGTCATTGTTTCTGCCTAGAATGTAGCTATCCTACAAGTATGGAGAAACCATCTCAAATGCAGTGCAGTGCACCACTTCCTGTGTGTCAGTTACCAACCCATACACAGGGAGCAAGTTCCAAAGAGATGTGCCGCTACCACCACCACCACCACCACCAGTGTTGGATTTTTGCCACCCAGCTGAAATTGCTCTTTGTCCAAAATGGGATGTTCTGGTTGATGATGTAGGTGATTCTGCTGGTTGAAATGTTTCACTACCTTCTTTTTCACTGTGCTGTGTAGATGTTTTTTGTGCCCTCACTTTCTCCTTCTCATCCTCCACAATTCAACCCTCTACTCAATCAATAAGAATATCTTGATATTCCTTGACAGATTCCAATTCCTCAGAGAGTTGAATGCTGATCATCATGACTCCTTGTTATGAAAAACTGGTGATAGCCCTTTATCAGAAATATTGAGTTAGATTAAGGTATAGAGCTCAGTTCTCTGTTCTCATTGAGAGACCTATTGACATTATGCCAGATACTAAGACCTTCATACAAGAAGTGGCTCGTGCCTTCCCTTCTTTTCAGAACTCCATGCCATTATAGGATCTCAGCTTGGTTTTAAGTGGTCTCCAGAGGCCTCCTTTTGAGCTTCTAGCCTTGATTCCATTGCATCCTCTGAAGCTCAAAAATGGCTTTCCTTTTGGACATTGTTTCTGTTACAAGGGTGGTTGAGCTGCAAGTTCTATATTACAAACTTCCATTACTGTTTTTACATCAGGACAATGCTGTACTTTGTAAATCACAGGACTTCTTACTGTCTCAGATCACATCAATCAGGAGATTGCAAACGTTAGAGGGATCTCCACTTGTTGGATGTTGCACGTTGCCTTAAGTAGTATGTGCATAGCACTCAGCCTTTTCACAAGGCTGGCTACCTTTTTGGCTTCCCTGAGGGACCTAGGGCAGGTCAGGCAGCATCCAAGGTTACCATTGCCTCTTGGATCAAGGCTACAATACGACAGGTCTATGTGAACAGGAAGAAGCCTGTTCCTTTCAATATCACAGCACACTCCACCAGATTTATGGACAATAACTAGGCTTCATCTGGGGCTCGATTCTATTACCAGGGCTAAAAAAGAACAGGCGCTATGTTTTTTTAAGTCAGTTTTTGGTATCCTATTACCCAACTTGTGAAAACAAAATCAGCGGTAATTACACATACAGCCAGTCAAAAGAAAAGCCCATAGGAATCAATTAAAAACAAAGTGCAAGTAGTATCTTATTACTCATGCTCAGTATTAGTGCCTGTTTTATTTATACAAGTTAAGTTGGAAATTCTGCGACTCAGAGGTTGAGGCATAGAAGCCATAACGACAGTTTCAAAACCATCGTTGATCGAACAAAAGCAGTGTAGAATACAGTATACAGCATAGAAATCCGACACAGTGTCCCCCTTTGACATATTAACCCCCCCTTTTAAAAGTAAACTACAGTGATTTTCTTTCACCACATAAATTCGACAAATATTGTACTTGGCACTTTAAGCCCCCTCCCCCCTTTAAAATTCGACTTACAGTGCTCCCATTACTTTCTTTCACCGCTTATATCCAACATTTTTCTTCTCCTTTTTTTTCAACATGCCCTAGTATTTTGTATTGCAAGATTAACCCTATGAGTACCAGAGAGGTAGGAACACATTGCAATGTGTTTGCTACCCCTCTGGCACTCAAAGGGTTAAAAGAATTAGTGGAAACAGTGCTACACAATATTAAATAAACCCATATTTTGATTCTTTTTTTTTATAGTCCTGTAAGAAGTTTATTGTAACATTAAATAGTGGTTATTTAGCGATATAGTTATAAAGCAAATGTACATAATATATATAATCAATATCTGCACAGGTGTTGTTAGAACCTTTAAATCCTCATATAAAATAATGTATTGAGCCGACCGACATTATATTTGAGATGCTGGTCATGTTGAGGAGATTCATATCTCCTATGAGACAGGATAAGTTTAAACTTCAACTCATTTTCAACAAAACTCAGAGTTCTCACAGCCAGCGTGTGTATATATGGCTTGCTGCCAAAAGCCGACAATAAGTTCCAGTCAGCTCTTGCAACAAAATATTTGGTCAGTGTGCTCAAGAATACTTTGTTGCAAGAGCTGATTGGAACTTATTGTCGGCTTTTGGCAGCAAATCATGCATACATGCTGGCTGTGAGAACTCTGAGGCTTCTACAGCCTAGTGCTCACAAGCAACCAGCAGTGTAAGGGTGAAAAATGTCAGATATAAATGGTGAAAGAAAGTCATGGGAGCACTGTAAGTCAAATTTCAAAGGGGGGAGGGGGGTTAAAGTGTTGAGTACAATATTTGTCAAATTAATGCTGTGAAAGAAAATCACTGTAGTCAGCTTTTAAAAGGGGGTGGTTAATATGTCGAAGGGGGAGCTCTGTGTCAGATTTTGTTATGTGGGGAACACATCTAACACTAAACTTGATCTTTCTGTCATCAAAGGTACGCCTATTTCCTTGGACTTTGACATTTTGAGCATTTTTTGTAGGCGGTAGTTAAATAAAAGCAGACAGCCCCAATTTTGTTAGTACTCTGAAATGTGCTGTCTACACCAGTTTTGTTTTATTGTGGTTCTGCAATAGAATACCGACGTAACACATGTTTGCAAAATTCACGCTATTTGTTTTTCTTATAATGCCAGTTTTAGCACTGGTAATAGAATCGAGCCCCAGATCAGCTGTGCAATTCTGCAGCATGGTCCTCCTTGCACACATTTACAAAACACTACCTTGCCTCGGCTGTGGCCAGCTTTGGCCGGAAGGTCCTTCAGGCAGTTTTGCCTGTCTGAAAACTCTCTTTTTCCCTTTCATCCACTGCCAAGTTGTTGATCAGTAGTTTGAGCCCCATTGGCTCTTGTTTGGTTTGCTGTGCTAGTTCTGTGTCAGTTGACACCTAAGGTTATATGGATCCAGTTTAGTCCTATGGAGTACTGGTATCATTTCGGAAGAGTGAGTTTTCACTTTATTCTCCTTTCCCTTCCTGGAATCTTTGTAATGCTTTGGTGTATCCCAAAGATTCCTGTGTTCCATATTGGACGTAAGAGAAAATAGGATTTTAGTGAACATTCCATTAAATCCTTTTCTCTTTAGTTTATCCACCCAGAGAAAAATAATACCTCTGTTTCCTTCCCAGGGAAGAAGAGTCCTCTTAAGGTCTTAGTCTAGACATCTTCCTTTTCTTTTATCCTGCTATGGTTCTTTTTCTGTGGTACATATCACACATGAATCTGGAGGCAACGGGTTGAACTTGATGGATGAAGAGGGAGTCTCCTCCTTAAAGACCTTGCCTTTTTTAAGTGTCTTGCCCTCCTGGAAGAGGGAGTTCAACCCCATAGTTCCTGTGTTCCGCATGGACTAAAGAGAAAAGGATTTAACAGTAAGTTCACTAAAATCCTATCTTTTTTTCAATTTCATGTCACATTATCCCATTATCTAATAATTTCAACAGGGAACAGAGGAGAAACTGCAGAAAAAAGCTTTAAGGGCCACCTATTGCCCACTACTGACCTAAACCATTTGTTTTCACCTTTAGGTTTACTTGAGCTGCACTGTCATTCTCTGCAAGTTGGGAGAACCAAGTACACGCTGCGTTCGAGGTTGCAACAACAGCTCTTTGCCGCATGCTAACAAACTGCGCAGTAGGAGATCACTAAGATATGAGACTCAGAGGCACTTCATTTCCCAGGGTCCCCTGAGTATGAAGAAAAGATCTTTCAGTACAGGTGAGGACAGGACTAGCACCTGTAACTTTTGTAAGACATGGCCACTTAATTCTACATATTATACATTTTTTAAATTGAGTATCATTTCCTTTTAACCCACTGAGAACCAGAGAAGTGCACAATGCATTGCATAGCATAGTATCATAGTAATTTAGGTTTAAAAAATACTTGCGTCCATCTAGTTCAACCCTTTTCCTATTCCTGTTTACCATCGTTGATCCAAAAGAAGGCAAAAAAAAACCCTCAATACAGCAATTTCAAATTATGCCTTGAATGGGGGGGGGAATTCCTTCTTGATTCCAAATGACAATCAGATTTCTCCTTGGATCAACAAGCACTAAATATTAATCCCAATACTAACATACATAGCCTTCTATGTTCTGCTCTTTAAAAAAAGTATCCAGGCCCTTTTTAAAGGCATTTAATGTATTCGATAGCACCACTTCAGGCAGTGAATTCCATACTTTATTGTCCTTACCACAAAGAATCCCTTCCACTGTTGTAGATCAAATCTCCTTTCCTCAAGTCTAAGCAGCTGACCCCTTGTCCTTTGTACTGTTCTGTTAATGAACAGGTCTTTGGAGAGCCCTTTGTATGGGCCCTGAACATATTTATATAATGTTATCATATCCCCTCTAAGACGCCGTTTCTGTAGTGCGTCTTGCACATCCCTCTTGCCCTCAGCATTTTTTGCTGTCAGTAACAGTAGTAACATAGACACCTTTATTGGCTAACTAAGCAGATTTAGGATGCAAGCTTTCAAGTTCTCTTTGGTATCTTTCTCAGGCATGTTATATAGATAAATATCTATATAATATGCCTGAGGAAGAGACCTAAGAGGTCTTGTAAACTTGCATTCTAAATCTGCTTAGTTAGCCAATAAAGGTATCAACTTGTCTATATTCCTCCTGTATTTCTACTGCGAACACTGTACCAACACTTATCTTTTAGTAACAGTAGTAGTTATTGTTAAGAAGATACATTATTTTAAAATACAGTGTGGGAATCATTGAGTTTCTAACTTAGGTTCACCCCAATAAGTGATAGGAAGATTGCCTCCTATTGACCACAATGAAAAACTTACAATTTAATAAAAAAGAGAGGCTTAGAACTGTAATATTTTTATTCCATTTAATTTCTTTTACAGGTTCCGACACAAATCAGTCTCTGAATGTGAACACGCTGGTGATGTCACTGTCTGGAGTTGCTGTTGTTGCGTTATTTGCATTAATCATGCAAAACTATATGAAAACATCTAGAATAACCAAGTACGAGAAGCTTCCAACTCAAGACTTCTTTTGTACAAGTGACCAGCAGCCATGAGATTTCACTGTCAATATTAATTCATCTGTTTTTATGGAGAAACTATGTAAACTATTTGTAGAAATTTTACAAATAAATTTCACACTCAGCATTTCAAGATTACCTGTAGCTGTCCATTTAATTATCTAATTGAAGGTAAAACCTGGGGATACCAATAAATCTGTACCAAAAGGAAAATAATATTCACCTCCAGGAAAAATCCACAGAAATATTGCCTCACTGGGATGCAATGTAGCACTTTTACGATAAACATCTCTATTTGATCTTTCAGACTGTATAACTTTTTTTCATTCTGATTTCTATTATCTTGAGTTCTACAAAAGTGTTTTGAGATAAAGGCTCAGACAACCTAGACAACAATGCTCTGTTTCATTTCAGATGCATTTACGAATAAAACTGTGTTTTGAAGGGATAGTAATATCTACAATAAAGTTTAGCTCTTCTATATTGTTTTTATGACATGCAGCCCTAAGTTTAATAACTTACTGTTCTGTAGTTCAAAAGATATTGAAGCTTAAATGATCCTCCTTCTGCCCCTTCTGGCCCCCTACCCTTAGAGCTGCAATCTGGTTGTGGGACCTGACGGATGCAGCGAGGGACAATCTTCAGTCAGTAAGTATAAGGAAAACCCTGCAGAACTTTAAGAAGGAGGGTAGGATTTTTCTTTTGCTTACTGAAGATTGTCCCTCACTGAGCTCCATCTGGACCATGCTTACAGGCAGCATGACTCGGCCAGAAGGAGAGGAAGGGGGATCATTTAAGCTCCAATATCTTTTGAACTACAGAACAGTAAGTAATTAAAGTTAGCACTGCATGTTATAAAACCAATATAGAAGACTCAGAGCTAAACTTTTTTAAAGGCATTACTATCCCTTTGAGTATTGATGGGCATAGAACATTTCAGATACAAAAAAAATTATTGATAAATTAGTTATGGAAAACACGGTGAAGTAGCATAAAAACATAGGAATACACTGTGTGTGGCTATTGCAGTTATATTCAACAAGGTTCTATAGAGAAAATTAACATTTGGAAGAGACGGGCAGGGTCATGGAAGAAAAGAGTAATAGAGTGGAGAACAATGAGAGATTGATCCAAGAGCAAGGAAGTAGTCAACCTGGAATTAAGGAGAGACAGAGGGAGAGAGCCAGGAAAAAAGGAATGATGGAGGTAGTCATCATGGAACAAAGAGGGATCAAGCTGGGGTGGTGCTATGGGAACCAAAGATTTCTTACCTAGGGGTGTCTGAGATGTAAATCTGGCCCTGGAGCAGGTGGGGAAGCGGGGACAGTGAGAGAAGAAGAGGGGGTGAGAGGAGGGGGTGAGGGATAGAGAGCAAGGTAGGGGTAGTGAGAATGAGATAGCAAGGAAGTGAAAGAGGAAGAGAATCACAGTCAAGACAGGAAAGGAAGGGAGGGAAAGAAGACACGGGGAAGAGATAGGAGGGAACAGGGGGAGATAAGGAAGAGTGGAAGAGATGGGTAAAGAGAGTGTAAGGGAAAAAGAAACAGAAGGAGATAGAGGAAGGGGAGAACAGTGCACACCTGAGGAGTTGTAATGATAGACATGCATCATGCCTGATAGTCATGGAGTAACCTCCCCTACCAGCCAATGGGAACATGGTAAATAATTTGTGCCCTGATTGGCCATATAAAAGCCAATCCCTGTTAATTTGACATTCATACTAGCTCAGGCAACGGCCCGAACAGGACTACAGGGTGGGGTGGTTAATTTATTAGAGGCAGCGACAATGGTGGCAGTGGGATGTTATGGTCTTATTTGAATTCTTATGTTGGTATTGAAGATGCTGGAGGACCAGAATGTCAAGAACACCTCTAGACCTCTAACACCAAGGTATGTGATTTACTTATGTAATGGACTGGTGTCTAGATTAGCATTAAGTTAACTAATTTTGTTTCATCAGAATGGGTTAAAAAAATTGTATCGAATGACTCGGATGAAAAGATTTTTTTTTATTTTTGCTGTGCACAAGTCTATTGTGCATGGAATTAGCAGAAAGTGCCATCGAAAACATAAAGGTTAAATTCTCTTTTATTTTACAGAATAACATATACTACAACATATAGGCCAATTTTTATTCTTCGTATAAAAAAACGAAACCTGTCTTATGACAGATACACTTAATGTACCTTTTTATCCAGTGAACCCCAGTCCTAAAAATTTAGTTGGAAGGCAGTGAGACCAGGTAGGTCTCACAATGTATCATACACTCCAACATTTCACAAATTAAAAAATGTACACTAACTGCCTTAAAACACAGCTCTTCTGTACAAACATATCTAACAAATAACACACACAAATTATATGCACAGATGTGGTTGTGCATATACTGACAACTTAGCAAATAAAATGTAATTACAGTGTATGTATATAATCACACCAGGGCTTACATTTCTCTGTTACCTGTAGAATGAACCCAGCAGGACTCTTCCCCCATCTCTGTGCTACTTCTAGGGTCAGAACATAACCATGCACACTGATTGACTAAACTCTCAGAGGTCGAGATTTGTAATTTGTAAGTGCAATAATCTTAGAAGGAGACAAAACACTACTTGGTGAGCAAGACTTCAAACCCCAGTATGCAGTGCCTGTGAATTTAAAACTTTAACATCACACAAAATACTCATACTATTTTATAAATGTAACGGCATAAAAAAGTATATTGTAGGTTGCGAAAATGTACAGCTGGAACATACCAGACAACGTTTCGCAAATGCAAAAATAGGTACACTCAATCCACTGACCTAACAATTACTGATCTACTGACCTGAGACAGTGGAATGTATAAATGTGATAGACAGTGTCACCTTGTATTCAGCTGTAGTACAATGGTTGTATACTTCAGGAGGAAATAAAATCATACAGGAATATTCCAGGGCTTCACACTTATCCCACCAATTGCTTACTTTTTCACTGATCTTGTTAGACAAATGATAATAGTGCACATTTATAAAGAAAAGTAGAGTAATTTTTGGGCAAACCATAAGGAACAAATTAAATTACCCTTTCATTTAAATGACTACAAACACAATAAGGATGAGCAAAAGGCCACATTTTTACACATGGGAAGATTCTTGAACTTAGCATGACTTTCTACTTTTTCCACGTGATTTCTCATCCATAGACAAACCTATATATTTTCCGCCTTTTTGCTGACACCACAGATTTTCCTGCGATTTTTTGAATGGGAGCTAAACTTCCCACCTCCATACTGTAAACACCCAGAATTTCCTGCCATACAACATGGTGTAGAACAGCCAGGAAAGAGAGTGGAAGGCAACAGAAAGAGAGAGAGAAAAAGAGTGGGAGAGAAATTTAAAATAAATATTAAAATATAAATAAAGTTGTTTGAAGTGCTGGCTAGCACTATGACCACTGCCAGCAACAATAGGTGCTGGATACAGAGATGGAGAAGGAAGTCAGAAGCACTTGTGGTAAAGGGAGCCCACATACCTCTGACCCAATTATGCCCAGTCCCCCAACATCATCCCTTGAAAAAGGAGGCAGAACTGGCTATCAGTGTGAGCAGCATGTGTCAGCTGCCCATGCCAGCTGCTACTGTTGCCAGTGTGCTTTCTTTTGAGGCAATGAAAGTGTGTCAGCAGGGGACCCACTCTCACACCAACAAGTCCCAGAGAGCAGCAAGAGTGGTGATGAATTGATGAGAGTGAGGGTGATGGTGGAGCAGCTGGTGTGGACGAGAGGATGAGAGGGAAAAGGAATGGGAGAAAAAGATGCAAATGGAGGTGGATATCACCACCACTAGCAGTGGCATTCTGGAGTTTGCTACTGCTGCTGAGTCATCCAAGGTAAAGATGCATCATCCATAGCAGCAGGATGATGATGAGAAGACTACTGTGCCACAGACCACCCTGGCCACCACTGGACTGGATTCAGAAAGCAATGATACTAGGACAGGTTCCACTAGCCACCATACTCCAGATCCTAGCTCTAGTGCTGATGCTGATTCAACAGCAATACCTGCCCTAACCAGTGAACATTTTTCTGGAGATGAATGACATTGTAGCACTGACCTCTCACTGAAATCATGGGTGTGGGAATATTTGTTTTGTGGCAGGCACAGAGCAGTCATCAGTGACTGCACTGTGCGCTTTGTGTGATAAGGGAGTGAAAAGGGGAAAGGAGGGAACTTGGCATATATGCCCTCATAAAATATATGCAACATAGACAAAACAACATTTATATTAAGCATGTGAAATCCAAACATCAAAACAAGATATCGAGAGCCAGTGTCTCTGTGCCCTTTGTCCTTACCCAAGGGCACAAGAACAGATGTGAAAATCCCAGACGAAGACAAGAGAAACTGGCCTGGAAGTTTGACAATGAGCTTAACACATGCATCAACATCGCCTTAATCTGCTTGAGTCTGGGTGCAGGAAAATGTACCCATTGTTCCCACTCCAGCACCCACAGGGTCCTATTCCTCCTCCTATGGTGAACTACCTTTGCCTCTACTACCACACCCACCAGCTGATAGTGATTCTGTAGATGTGAGGATCTTGCATTTTGTGTCCACCCGTCTATATTCAACATTAAACAAGTTGTTTTCTCAATATTTAGTTTACATCCTGAACATAGAGAAAACTCAGCAATCTCCTTCATCAAATTGTCTAAGAACTTGTATATGTTCTCTAATGTAATTAACGCATCATCTGCATACATCATTAATTTAAGTTCTGTCATAGAGGTACAAAATCCCCTAATATCCCTATTACTCCTTACTCTAATTGCAAGGGGTTTTAAACTCAGGATGTATAGTAACAGAGAGAGAGGGCAACCCTGTCGGGTGCCATTTCCTATGTCAAACCAATTTGTTACAAACCTGAGCTTCTTACTCTAGCTTTTATGGCATTTAAAATGCGTCCTTGAAATCTATATCCCTTTAATACACCAAACAGAAATTCCCACCTGACACTGTCAAATGCCTTTCCTCCATTCAACGACAGGGCCAGAAGGGTTTGGACCTCTCTCTCCGCCACATCCACAATATCTAATATTCTTCACATGCTCCACCTTGATGATCTACCACTATCAACCCCACCTGATCCTGTTCAATCAAATCTGGGATCACTATTTTAATTCTATCTATCAATATAGACGAATACAATTTTATGTCCAGGTTAAGGATAGAAATACACAGGGATCTTTATCTTGTTTCAATATAGGTGAAATATTTGCTCTAACAAGTTCTATGGGCAGTGTACCTTTAATAGCGATCTCATTAAATGCTTCCAATAAATCCTGTCCTATATACCATTTTATTAACTTAAAACTTAACTTAACTAAAAAAATACTTCACTAAAACCATCTGGTCCTAGTGCCTTATTTATTTTTAAGTTATCTATTGCCCTGTTAAGTTCTTCCTGTGATATCAGCTGATTTAATTCTTCTATTTGCTCCAAATTCATTCTAGGTAGCCCCGTTGAGGAAATATACTGCTCCAACTGTTCTTTTTGTTCACCTTTGGGCAGACTATATAGCTTTTCAAAAAATTTACTAAAATTCTCCCCGATCTCCTCTGGGGCAAATATTATCTTATTTCCCACTGCTATATTTTTAATCCTCTGTACCACTTTCTCATATTTTAATCGTTTAGTTAAATCCTTGTTTGCTCTATTATCTGAGCCATACCATTTACTTCTTAGTCGCATCAGCTGTCAAATATTGGTTTATCTGATTCTGCAATTTTTTAATCTGTTCTACACATAGCGGTGATGTTAAAATATTATTCTGATTAGATATCTTTGCTAGTTCTATATACAATGCTGCCAATAATGACTACTTCTTCTTATCTCTTTCAATTGCTAATTTAATTAAATGTCCCCTTATCACACTCTTATATGCATACCATGTAACTGTCGAGGATACTTCTTTATGCCTGTTTTCCACAAAATATTTATCTGTCCTATCTTTAATATGGTCTAAATAATCTTTATTTTTTAATAAACTTGATGAAGATTTTCAATCTGGTCTTACTTTCTTAAAATTATCTGTTATCTCCATAATGACCAAATTATGATCTGACCAAGTCACCTCTTTGATATAAATCTTTTTAATCTCTTTCACTATCTGTTGATCCCCTTTAATGAAGTCTATCCTCGAATATACATTAAAATTACTTGAGAATAGGTATAATCTTTCTCCATTGGGTGCCAAATATGCCAACAATCATAAACAGCATTGTAATTCAAGAGCTTATTAAAACTTTTTGCATCTTGCCAGATTTTATTATCTTTTTTCCCCTTATTGGGGAATCTATCTACATCAGGATCCGCTATTGTATTGAAATCCCCCAACCAGACCAATTTTCCCACTTTTATCCTATTCACCTTATCTATCATCTTATTTATGAATTTAATTGTTGTTATATTTGGGGCATAAATATTCACTATAGTGAATAGAACATAATTAAATTTACATATTGCTATTATAGATCTACCTTGCACATCTATATCCTGAAATTTGATATCTACTACCAGAGTATCTGCAAATAATATGGAAACTCCCCTTTTTTATATATAATTTTGACTTAAATGGATAGTAATGTTTCATATTAAAAGCAGCTCTAATTAATCATCATAGTATTTGGACTTTGGAGAATGTTATTTCAATTCTGTCAGAGTTGTAGCTCAGGAGTAATTCAATGACAAAGTATCCCCCTCCCGCCCCTTTTACGGATGTAACACTGTTCAGCCAGATCAGAAGGGAGGTGCCCAGGTAGACTGCAGAGAGGGACAGTCTTCAATTAAGATAAGGGAAAAACCTGAAAAACTTGTCAAGGGGGGCAGGGATTCCATTGTTCTCACAAAAGAAGATTGTACCCTGCTGTTATCTGTCTGGTCTTACAACCAGATTCCACATCTGAGAAGAGATGGCTTACACTAGGTAAAAGGGGTGGCAGGGGAAACTTTGCTTGTGAATATCTCTCAAACCATAAAGGTTTGAGAGATAAGACTTATATCGTTCTTCATGTTTTTTTAATGCCTACAAAATAAAATAAAGATAAAATGAAGTATTACTATCCCTTTATGACTCTCCTGTGTATTAATCTTCTAATGAGTCTTCTGAACACCACATATTTGTATCCCTTCTTTTTTCAAATGTGATAAAACTATGTGCCTATTTTGAGGGGTATTGATACCTCGTGCATTTATTGTTGCAAACGTAATCTTTACTCTTTGTTATTTCCACTTTACATTATTTCGTTTCCATCCCTCTAGGCCCACATAAACATACAAAACTGACAACAAATTTCTCCCCCTTCCCCTCCTAGAATCCAGCCTCCTTCCCGGCTTTCTAGGAAATCTCTTTGCGTTCATATATGCAATTCAGTGCAGATCTTCCACCGATATGAGCAGGCCGAGTCATAACTTATATAGGAGGAAAGGAGAATAGCGAGAGAAAAAAGAGAAACCCCTCTGTGTATACTCCCACATTCTCTTCTCATATTATAGCGCTAATACCCTTCACTTTCTCATCTATTATTCTCTGATTAGGTTGCTACACTTACAGATATATTATCTATCGCCTTCAATTTTTATTACTATATCAAGTAAACCATTATCCTCATGTGCTCTATATCACCCCGTGTCAATTTCCTCTAGTGCCTACCCTAATTATATCCATCATTCCTCATCCTTTTATTCCCTTTCTATCATAATTTCCTTACGTACTCTACATTTCCCTATTTCCCTGAGAACATTCTCTTAAAATAACAAATCTTATTATAAAGATAACCCCCTTACCTCTTCTAATTCTAGCATTACTATGTTATTTCCCGTTACTCACTATATTATATAAATAATAAAAAAAAGTGAATCATATACTGCAAATCCTTTCCTCCCTCTTTCTCCTCCCCTCTCTACTTATTTCCCTCCTTTTCCTAACAACTACTCCACCCATACCTTCCACTACCCCCTCTCTCCCTCCTTAGCCTTCACCAAACTTCCTCTCTACCAGCCATTTCTTTAATTCCTCTGGGAGTCAAACATAAATCTCTTATCCTCATAGTTTATAAACATTTTTTCTGGAAATCCCCAAGTATATCGAATTCCTTGTGTCCTCAAGATTATTGTACTTTCTCAAAATGTTTTCCTCTATCTTCTCGATTTATCCGATAAATCCTGGAATAGCCATATATGCTTAAACTTTGGGTCTTTAACTCCATTTTCTGCCAAGGTCTTTATAATGTTCATCTTTATTTTATAAGACTGTAAGCATATCAAAACATCTCTTGGTGCATTTATATCTACATGCTGTGGCTTTGTCACTCTATGGCACCTTTCAAAGCCACTATATTCATGCTGAATTCTCAGTCCTAGATCAGAAAAAAATCCAAGATATACTTTTCCAATTCTACTTGCAGGACACTTTCTGGAATACCCCTAATCCTAATATTATTCCGTTGTGATCTGTCCTCTATATCTGCCCAACTGTCTGACCTCATCACTCTGGATCTTCATTTGGAGATCAAAACTTTCCAGTTTATCTTCTGTGACTTTAAACTTATTACCTAAAAGTGCTATTTCATGTAATATACCATCAAAGTTATGTTTCATCTCAACCATGGCATAAATCTCGAAGTCCTTTGCTACTACCCAGACATGAAAAGTTACTCGCCACTGCAAGCCATAACATACCCACCAGGGCTGAATTTCTACTCGCCAAGGGTAAATTTTCACTCGCCATTGGCTAGTGGCGAGTGGAAATTTTGAGCCCTGATCTCAACCTTAATCTTTTCATAGTGTTTCTTCAAAGCTTGTTCCACACATTTCTTAACTATGTTAGGGGTATGAATCACGGCCCCCCTCCCTCCCTTCCCTATTCAACTCAATATCTTGATCCTGTTCTCTGTGCAAGTTGATAGTATCATCCATACCAGCTGTTAATTTTTGGGCTTGTATTTGGCTTGACTGCGGAGAGAAAAATGTTGATAAGCGTTTCTCCATTTTTTCTACTTTATTGTCTTGTTTACCCTCCTTCCTTGCCCCTTGTGTTTTATCCAGTGATCTCTTTGGTGATTTTCTTTGGTGGCATCTTCACAGTTCCACTTGTATATTACTTTAAAAGTATAACCCTGTGTATCAGCTATGCCAATAACCACCTCAGTTATCCACTATCCTACAACAATGCAAAAAAAACAGATTGTATTAGCAGGGCTTAAAAGTTGAAGTCCTTTGCTACAAGCCAGACCTGAAATGTTACTCGCCACTGTAAGCCATAACAGCCAGGGCTGAATTTCTACTCACCAGGGCTAAATTTTTACTCGCCATTGGCTAGTGGTGAGTGGAAATTTTGAGCCCTGGTATTAGTCCATAGTCACTCCCTTTCCAGCCACTCTAATATTCCTCTTTATTTCTTTTATACTTCCCATCTGAGATCTTTTATTGTCCATAAGGTTCCAGCTAGAAATTTATCACTAAGATTACCTTTCTTCTGATTCGTAGTAGCCCCACCCCCCTTTACTGCCCGGTAATCACCGGTAGCACTTGAGTCATACTGGCAGAGATATACACATAACAAACATAGTTATTCATATCCATTCCACCACACATAAACATGTTGATATTTATCCGTGTTTACCATGTTATACCTGTGCTCATATTATGCTCATTATTCTGTTTGTACTCACAATTACCACCAGATTTGTCGGCCTCTCTATCTTATCTTCTGGAATCTTTCTCTCCACTATGATTCTTGTGGCGTTTAGGAAAGGGAGATTTCCATATTTTCTACTTTTCTTAATGGCGGTCATTTCCTTCCAGCTACTTCATCGGCATTTTCTTAAGTCATCAAGGTGTTTCCCATAACATCCTTGACCCGCAGTTACTGTAGTTCTACCTTCAGTTTTATCCGGCCGTTGTTCATCTTCGTCTTTCCCGCTAAACGTCAGAGGCGAGTTGGCTATATACGGACTCCATAAGGGCACCTTGTCTCGCTCAGCCTTCAGTGGTCAGCCCGCCATACTGCAGCAACGTGATGTGCGCAGTCACGTCATTGCTCCTACCCAAATATCAAATGATTTTTCATATGCTTTAAAACTCTGAAAGCTCCATATGACTCTAATGCATTATGAAGAAAAATAGCAATGAAATATATGAGCTTCCATGCATTGAAAGCTGGATTTAATTCAAAACAAATGGTTTGCCCCCATAGTATCACAGCATGTTTTGTTCTCAGAAAAATATTTTAAAAGGAACATCACTTCAAGGCAAATTCACTTCACTTCGCTAATTTCAGTTGAAATACAGTGGTAACCAATTATAAACTCCAATGTCTTTGCTCTGTAATAAAAATCATATGGTGTACTTTTTAATATCCTTAATTTATAAAGAATAAAATATCTGAAGCACAATTACCTTTTTTTTTATTTGTTTGTTTATTTATTTATTTTTTAATAAAGCAATCATTAAGGGAATAAACTTTTAATTGCTCTTAAATATTAGGTTGTCAACAAACATGTGTGCCAGTTATACTTATGCAAAGCTTTTTTGCTTATTTTTTGTATTTATGTCTTACGATAAAATATTGTACCCACACCCTATACTCTGTTGATAATCTTAACTAACCCTGTGAGGGCCAGAGATGTATTTAATTTCCAAGAGGTTTAATTCAAAACAAAGTTTTATATGTCCCCTAGGGAGGTGCAAATGGTTTGCCCTGATACTATCCCAGTATGCATTGCTCTCAGAAAAATATTTTAAAATGAACTTTACTTCCACACATTCACTTCACTTCACTTATTTCAGGTGGAAGACATTGGGAACCAAATACAAACTCCAATGTCTTTGGCATGCAATAAAAATCCCATGATGTAGTTTTTAATACCCCCAAGTTAAAAAGAATAAAATATCTGAAGCATAAATACTTTTTTTTTTAATTAATTAATCATTGAGTGAATAAACTTTTATTTCCTCTTAAATATTAGGTTGTGAATAAACATGTTTGCCACTTTTAATTTATTGCTTAATTTTTGTAATAATGTCTTATGGTGTAATGTTAAGCCCACACCCAATACTTTCACTAACCCTCTGAGTGCCAGATATGACTTTAATATCGAAGAGGTTAACTGCAAACAAGGTCCTCATTTAAAATAAAAGTGTATTTAAAAGATATTAGCATACTTTACATTATTCATCTCCTTGTGCTGTTAGTGTTATATATTGCAGCCTATACTCTGTAAAGCTCTATAGTCTGAAGAACTGGATTAAATCTGGAGCATACCAAATTCACCATACTGTGTGGGGGTGAAAATTAAACATCTAATGATTTTTCATGTGCTTTAAAAACTCTGAAAACTCCAGAACAATCTAATTCATTAGGAAGAAAGATAGTAATTAAATCTATCAGCTCTTGAAACAGTGAAGGCTGAATTTAATTCAAAACAAACTTTTATGTGTCCCCTCCTGAGGTGAAAATGGTTTGCCCCGATACAATCCCAGCAGGCATTGCTCTGATAACATTTTTTTAAAATGAATATTACTACAAAACAAATTCACTTCACTTAGCTTATTTCCGAAGGAAAAAATTGGTAACCAATTATAAAAACCACTGTCTTTGTCATGCAAAAAAATCTAATTATGTATTTTTTAATCTCCCCAAGTTTAAAGGAATGAAATATCTGAAACATAAATACTATTTTTTTTTTTTTTTTTTTTTTTTTTTTTTTATCTAGTTAATCATTGAGTGAATAAACTTTTAACTGCTCTTAAATAATAGGTTGTGAATAAACATGTGTGGCATTTTTAATTATGTACTGTTCTATTGCTTATTTTTTGTATTCATGTCTTATGGGATAATATTGGACCCACATCCAATACTCTATTGATATCCTTAACTAACCCTTTGAGTGCCAGAGATGTATTTAATATCCAAAAGGTAAATTACAAACTGGATTCTCATTTAAAATAAAAGTGAAAATAAACGAGATTAATACACTGTATAGTATTGTCCTCTTCATCTTTATGGTTTTATATAATGAAGCACATAATTTGTAAAACTCTAGAATCTGAACAACTTGATCAAATTTGGAACAAACCAAATTCACCATACTGTGTGGGGGTGAAAATTAAACATCTAATGATTTTTCATCTGCTTTAAAACTCTGAAACCTCCAGAACAATCTAATTCATTAGTAAGAAAGGTAGAAATGAAATCTAAGAGCTTTTTAGACAGTGACAGCTGAATTTAATTCAAAACAAACTTTTATATGTCCCCAACTGAGGTGAAAATGGTTTGTCCCGATACAATCCCATCAGGCATTGCTCTCATAAAAAATTTTTAAACTGAACATAACTCAAAACAAATTCACTTAACTTAGCTTATTTCCGGTAGAAAAAAGTGGTAACCAATTATAAACTCCAATGTCTTTGTCACGCAACAAAAATCTTTAAAATAGATTTTACTATCCCAAAGTTAAAAAGAATAAAATATCTGAAGTATAAATATTGGGGTTTTTTTTGTTTTGTTTTCTTTGTTTAGCAATTAAGTAATCATTGAGTGAATAAACTTTTAATTGCTCTTAGATATTAGGTTGTAAATAATAATTTGTGCCTCTTTTCTTTATTCAAATCTTTATTGCTTATTTTTTGAAGTAATGTCTTATGGTGTAATGTTAAACCCACACCCAATACTCTATTGAAATCCTTTCACTAACCCTCTGAGTACCAGATATGACTTTAATATCGAAGAGGTTAACTGCAAACAGGGTTCTCATTTCAAATAAAAGTGTATTTAAAAGAGATTAGCACACTGTACATTTTTCATCTCTTTCTGCTGTTAGTTTTATATATTGCAGCGTATACTCTGTAAAGCTCTATAGTCTGAAGAACTGGATTAAATCTGGAGCATACCAAATTCACCATACTGTGTGGGGGTGAAAATTAAACATCTAATGATTTTTCATCTGCTTTAAAACTCTGAAACCTCCAGAACAATCTAATTCATTAGGAAGAAAGATAGTAATTAAATCTATCAGCTCTTGAAACAGTGAAGGCTGAATTTAATTCAAAACAAACTTTTATATGTACCCTCCTGAGGTGAAAATGGTTTGCCCTGATACAATCCCAGCAGGCATTGCTCTGATAAAAAAATGTTTAAAATGAACATTACAACAAAACAAATTCACTTCACTTAGCTTATTTCCTAAGAAAAAAAGTGGTAATGAATTATAAAAACCACTGTCTTTGTCATGCAAAAAAAAAAAAAAAATCTCATTGTGTAGTTTTTAATCTCCCCAAGTTTAAAGGAAGAAAATATCTGAAACATAAATACTATTTTTTTTTTTGGGGGGGGGGGTTGTGTTTTAAAATCTAATTAATCATTGAGTGAATAAACTTTTAATTCCTCTTAAATAGTAGGTTGTGAATAAACATGTGTGGCATTTTTACTTATGAAATGCTTTATTGCTTATTTTTTTGTATTCATGTCTTATGGGATAATATTGGACCCACATCCAATACTCTATTGATATCCTTAACTAACCCTTTGAGTGCCAGAGATGTATTTAATATCCAAAAGGTAAACAACAAACTGGATTCTCATTTAAAATAAAAGTGAAAATAAAAGAGATTAATACACTGAATAGTATTGTCCTCTTCATCTTTTTGGTTTTATATAATGAAGCACGTAATTTGTAAAGCTCTAGAATCTGAACAACTGGATCAAATTTGGAACAAACCAAATTCACCATACTGTGTGGGGGTGAAAATTAAATCTAATGATTTTTCATGTGCTTTAAAACTCTGAAACCTCTAGAACAATCTAATTCTTTAGGAAGAAAGAAATGAAATCTAAGAGCTTTTTAGACAGTGACACCTGAATTTCATTCAAAACAAACTTTTATATGTCCCCAACTGAGGTGAAAATGGTTTGCCCCGATACAATCCCATCAGGCATTGCTCTCATAAAAATTTTTTAAACTGAACATTACTCAAAACAAATTCACTTAACTTAGCTTATTTCCGGTATAAAAAAAGTGGTAACCAATTATAAACTCCAATATCTTTGTCATGCAACAAAAATCTATACTATACATTTTAATATCCCAAAGTTAAAAAGAATACAGTATCTGAAGTATAAATATTGGGTTTTTTTTTTTTTTTGTTTAGCAATTAAGTAATCATTGAGTGAATAAACTTTTAATTGCTCTTATATATATTAGGTTGTGAAAAAGCATTTGTGCCACTTTTATTTATGCAAATCTTTATTGCTTATTTTTTGAAGTAATGTCTTATGGTGTAATGTTAAGCCCACACCCAATACTCTATTGAAATCCTTTCACTAACCCTCTGAGTGCCATATATGACTTTAATATCGAAGAGGTTAACTGCAAACAAGGTCCTCATTTAAAATAAAAGTGTATTTAAAAGAGATTAGCACACTGTACATTACTGATCTCTTTGTCCTGTTAGTTTTATATATTGCAGCCTATACTCTGTAAAGCTCTATAGTCTGAAGAACTGGATCAAATCTGGAGCAAACCAAATTCACCATACTGTGTGGGGGTGAAAATTAAACATCTAATGATTTTTCATGTGCTTTAAAAACTCTGAAACCTCCAGAACAATCTAATTAATTAGGAAGAAAGATAGTAATGAAATCTATGAGCTTTTGAGACAGTGAAGGCTGAATTTAATTCAAAACAAACTTTTATATGTCCCCTCCAGAGGTGAAAATGGTTTGCCCCGATACAATCCCAGCAGGCATTGCTCTGATAAAAGAAAAACACAAAGGACAAACGGCGAAGAGCATTCTCTCTAAGTGTAGTCCTCAGTGAACTTGATCCATCACCAGCACCAAGCAGATATAAACTCTGGGATATCAAGTTGCCCCAATAACTCCAAAATTCTACAGGAAACACTGGATAAACCACAAAAAGTTTTTTATCTAAGTAAAAACAATAAAAACAAAACATATTACAATTGGATTAAAGTTAAATATAACCCATAAAAGTAAAAAAAAATAAAACTAAAAAGATTCAAGACTGACACTGGCTTAATGCATTTCGTGGTGCAATACCACTTCCTCAGAAGCTCAAAAATGATATACATGGTGATGAGACCACATTATATATTCTCACAGTTCATTAGACAATCCATATTCATATTCACCAATCAAATTACAAAAAAATAATAATAATCCAGGGGTTAGAAAATTTTCTCACCAATCACTTTAAACTGACCACATATTATAATCTTTGATTAGACGCCATTTGCGTCATCAACAGGATCGCATCCGTCCTCTCCCCCAAGTACGCATGACAACTTCCATGTACAGCAATAGAAGGCAAACGGAACACCTGAAGCGTCACTTCCGGGATTCCCCAACCACTCTCATCGCAGTGATACACTCACTAAGTGATGAGAGACACAACGGAACACCCGAGACGTCACATCCGGTGCTCCTTCATCCCTCCCACCGCAACAATCTGCTTACCAGACATGTGCTAACCGGGGGGGACCGACGGATGCACATCCCGCAAGAATAACTCGTTACACTAATAAAATCTGGCACCAAGAATAACACAAGCGCACGTCTAATTCAACGCGCACAAATGGTACTCCAAGCACCCACATCTTTTCAAAAAGGGAAAAACCCATAAACAATAATAAAATAGAAAGTTGAATGTATAAAATTATACATATAGAATTAAATATATAACAAACAATTCCACATCAACAGTCTCACAGTAAACCTGATATTTAAACCGGAGAAATGGTTACAACAAGGGATATGAGTCCAAAATACAGGAGAAATAAATAAAAAAAATTTAAAAAAATAAATCAATATAAAATCAATATAAAATAGTGAATGTGTTAAATATTTGAAATACATATACTTTGCTCTAAAAAAAATATATATAGTGACATAATTATTTGTTAGTGACACATAAAAAAAAAAATAGGTTTAACCCCTAAGGAAACATAAATCTATTTCCTCATTTAATCCCTTACCACCCAAAGTTCTAAGAGTGTGAATCCAGTAGGCTTCTTGTCTACAAAGCCTACGAAATCTATCCACTTGTGGACTAATCCATTCCAAACCTAATACAGAAAAATTTGATATACCCCCCAAAATACATTCAGAAAAATGTTTGGACACCCCATGATCCAAATCTTGGTGAATAATTTTTCTCCGGTGTTCTCCTATTCTTGTCCTCAAATCCCGAGTTGTACGACCTACATAAAGAGCCCCACAGCCACATCATATCAAATACACGACGTAACTTGTGTGGCAATTTATAAATTGTTGAATTGAAAAGGAAATAGTACCATCAATATCCCAAAAGTCCTTGGCTCCATGAAACATAAAAGGACACGTTTTACATTTATTTCTATTACATCTATAATTCCCAACAAGTTCAGAAGTTGTTCTTAAGCAGAAGTTCTCTTTTAAACCAATCTTGGTGGAACCATTCTTGGGCCTACTAGGAGCTATGAATGTTCTAATAGTTTTACTTCGTCTGAAAGCAACAAGAGGAAATTCTCCCAGGTCATCCCTAAGGAGGGGATCTTGTAGCAATATCCTCCAGTGATCTGCAATAATTCCCCTTAGTCTACTCCCAGAGGAATTATAGCGAGCGGTAAAAGATATTTTCCTATTCAAATCTTATTTACCCTAGTTTTAATCAACTCGCTACGATCTAGTTTAAGGGCCCTCTCAAATGCCTCAACAATAACACACTTCTGATATCCCTCTCTAAGAAGGACTTTTTAAGTTTTCTTCCCTTTATAATAAAATCTTCCTTCTTACTACAATTTCGCCTTAAACGGTGATATTGTCCATATAGAAAATCTATCTAAAAAAACAGAAATATCTCCTAAATGGGTATCCCAAATAATAAGAATATCATCAATAAAACGACCATAGTATACCAGGCCCGCCCCCTCCACACCAATGCCACTAAAAAGATGTTCCCAGTGGCCCATAATAAGGTTGGCATAGGATGGGGCGAACCTGGTACCCATGGCCGTCCCCCTGGTTTGTAAATAAAACGAATCCTGAAAAATAAAAACATGATGTTCTAATATGAATCTGGTGCATTTCAGAAGAAATTCTTTTTGAGCAACTGGAATACTATCCTCTCGGTCAAAAAAGAAAGCAAGTGCTTCCAAACCAAAATTATGCTGTATATTAGTATACAGTGAAACCACGTCCAAGGTCAGCCAGATGTAGCACTCCTGCCAAATCACCCCACCAAGTTTCTCTAAAACATGTTGACTATCTCTAATGTAACTAGGCAAAGTTACAACAATTTTTTGCAAGAAATAATCCAAATACATGGACATATCTGAAGTCAACGAGTTCACGCTGGCGATTATTGGCCTCCCCGGCGGATTAATAATATTCTTATGTATCTTCGGTAGGTGATACAGGAACGCCACATCTGGGTGATCAAGGACAAGGAATCTTTTCTCTGCAATACTAATAATCCCTCTCTGTTCTGCAGCAGTAACTAAATCCAATAACTCCCTCTGAAATGCCCTACTAGGATCCCCATTCAATATTTTATAAGAATCTCTATCACTAAGAAGTCTATATCCTTCCTTCAAATAATCCATAGTATTCTGTATAATAATAGAACCCCCCTTATTAGCTTCCCTTATTGTGATGGACTGATCTTCCTTAAGGGTTTTCATCGCTCTTCTTTCTTCCTTTTTCAAATTATCTTTTTTCATACATGAACACTTTATTTTATTATTATAATCTTCCATTACAAGATTATAAAAGGTCTCAATAAAAGGGCCCCTGCTATTAGCAGGGTAAAAAGAAGAGCGTTTCCTAAAGGGAGTTCTTACAAACCGTTCATATTCAACTATATCATTACTACTAACATCATTGTGATATAGATTCTCTTTGAGCAACTCTAAAAATACCCCATCCAAATCCTCAATAGCATCTCCTCCTTTATCTTCAATATCATTATTATTTTCCCTTATTCTTCTTGTTCTCTCCAAATCAGACTTAAACCCCA